>JBAMNC010001348.1:0-445000 GCA_037902135.1 Cetoscarus ocellatus | reverse complement strand
GAGAGAACATGTGAACTTCACGCAGACATGCTGCTGACTGGGACTGAACCTGAGCGATTCTTACTGTGAGGCAGCAGCACAAACCACAGAGCCATTGCGCAGCCCTCCATAGATTCTTCATATCTCCCTTTATCAATGGAAAGATTTCCAAAAGACATGAGAACAAAGTTAAGAACATTAGCAGCAACTGCAGACTTGAAGAATTGTTCCCTTAAATGATCAGAGTCAGATCAGTCTCTTCTCCACCGTGGTCCCATACAGTAATATCATCCACAACTGTACAAACTTTCCATGATCTACTCTGAGTTATTTGGTCTTTTGTTGACGTTCCATGAACTAAGAACAAAGGCTGCAAAAAGTCCTGATGTCTTTGCCCATGGTGCCTTTTCAGGTTTTTCATTTATGGTGCACTCAGTTTTAAAATGCATGACAACAGTCATATTACACAACACATATTAATACTCCAATTACTTTCAATTGCATGAACAAAGCTGTGTGCTTCCTATCCGCAATCCAATATTTTGTTCTGTTTCTGTTCATGAAAATTAAAGTAAACAGAAGCTCAGTTAACTGCTACTTCAGCTGAATCAGTACCTGTTAACGGACTAAGAAAAGTCTTATGAGTGATTAAATTGGATTTCATGATTTTCACCACTGAAGACACACATGGGCAATGTGTTACATCTGTATGTTGACTCAAAAAAATAGATTGGTGTGGAAAATTGTCGAACAATGCCTAGTTGGTATCAATATTAATCAACGGATTTTACTTTACTCATACTTTTAATATGTTTTTCTTTCTTTACGTATTTTCAATGATGGAATGTTGAATGTTGGTCATTTGATTCACTCAAGTATCTTCTTTTATTAGTATAGCTAGTAATATAGGTTTATGTAGTAGTAGACAAATACAGCATATGTGACACTATTTATAACAATCGGGCACATATTTTGACTTTTGTTTTGGTTTTATATAAGTCAATGATAGTTTGACTTATATACTACGTTTATATTACACCTATGCCTTTTATAATGATTTATATCTCATCCATAACAATATTCCAGATGTTACATTTTACAATGCCTTTTTGTTCTCGTAGATATTTTGTCAAATATAGACTTCAAACACCATCATTTAGAGTTCCAGACAGAGGGTAGAAATGGGCATTGAATGTATTGCCTATTTAGGGTCTACAATAGTTAGAAATGACCATAGAAATGTATGTTTAAAGATTGTTTTCACAATATATATAATCTCACAATGTAGTTAGAATTACCACAAGAAACATATTACACATGTAATGGTTTCTGGTCATATTAAGGTCATTTTTTATATATGTGAGTTAATATAAGGATCTCACCAGGATTATTAAAAGTTTATTTTCCTACACTGTAGAGCCAGAATACATATCTAATGGAGTCCATTGTTCAAAGTTGAGAAAATTAAACTAAAAACGAGTATTTAAGGAAAGAACATAATGTACAGAACATTCTGTTCCAAAGCGAGGAGCATGAAAAGCACGACCATATTTGGCGCTAAGTGGGAAACCATTTGAAGCACATAGAGCCATCTTGAATAAACCACATAATTAAGAAAAGAAAGTAATATGCCTTATTGTGCCCTATAAACAAAAGATAAAGACGTTCTGGACTCCACTGGATTGTATAAAGGTCTATAGGATGGGAAAATTACACAATTATATATAGGAATAAAGGAAAGTGAATGTTGAAAAAATCTGGGAGGGAACCTTCTGGAAGACGGGGAAAGTCCCAGGAAAGTCCCACCCAACAAGCTATAAAACATACAGACAACAGCTTGAGCTTCAGTTGTTTTGGGGTGTGGCAACACAAAACAACTCCCATTTGTTATTGTTCACCTTGTTACCATCATAAAAAACACAAATACATTTTACAAAACACGAAAACATTGCTCAATACGCAAAAACCATTTCACGGAACACAAAAAACATTTCAGGGATCAAGAAATACATTTCAAGAAAGCAGAAAGGGTGGGACCATAATATTTGTCTCTGATTGGAAAAACTTCCGCCATTCTCGAACGTCATTTTCAGAATAGGGGTTATGGCGTCAACAGAGCGGGCAATAAAATGGTTTTAGGAATGGACGGTCCACGATGGAGTCTGTTGCAATATTAGACTATGATATCAAAAGGGCATTTATGTAATAATAAAGAGGCAGTGGTGAGTGTGTTCTTGGATACTGAAAAAGTGTATGACTCTCTGTTGAAGGAGGGACTACTAATTAAAATCTATGATCTAGGAGTAAGGGGACAAATGTTTAATTGGATAAAGGATTTTTTAAAAGAAAGAACCACACAAGTTCGGGTGGGTTTCAGGATCTCAGTGTATGTATGTCATCTTTGGCTTTAAAAGTAAACTTCCTGACGGGTGTGAGTGGGGGGCTGATAGAGAAACGCTGCTGCTAATATATCAAACCATGATCAGATTGGTACTAGATTATGGCTGTATTGTATATGGTGCTACATCAAAAACAGCATTAACTAGGTTGGTTGTCCTGCAAGCCAAGGTGCTGAGGCATTCCTGTGGGGCCTTTAGAACCTCCCCAATCCTGCATTACTTATTGAAATGGAAAAGATTCCAGTTGATCCCCCAGGGAAAATATGGTATTTGTGGCTTCAACACAAAATACTTAAAGGTGTAGTGTGTAGAATATGGCAGCATTTCGCCGAACAGAAACGGTGAATATAGGATATAATGTTTCTATTTGTATGTAAAGTCCGTCAAAATAGGAGTACAATCATCCCCATTAAACGTTTGTTTTATTTTTATTTAGTTAGAAAAAGCTTAAAAAAACTTACATTACCGCGGGCCGCGTTCATGTAGGTCGACATAACAATCTGCTGTGTTGTCTACGGGTGGATTTTAGGGACAAAAAGAACGAAACGCGGTTCTTTCCGCCGGTTCTGAGGTGTACCTGGAATGCAGGCGAAGAAGAGGAGAGAGGACGGCGGTGGATGTAGAGACAGTTGATACTGTGTTACTAGTTAAAGTTGCTACACAACTCCCGTATTGTGTTGGTATTGTAAATAAAGCGCATAATCGGTGGGCGTAGAAATAAATACTCCATTAATCATATCACAAACCTCTCATTCGTCCGGCCTAGCTTTCCGCTACATTGTACCCACTCTCTCTCTCTCTTCTTTACCTTATTTCGCCGAATCTGCATCAGGCTTGATCTGATTAGCATCAATGCGCTAACGTTTGTTTATGTTGCTACAAGTTTACAAAACCTACAATCGGTAGCTAACAACTGATCAATAATCTATAAAAATAATGGTTACAAACCTTGTCACTTTAGTAAATGATGCCGTGTTCACGATCCCTTTTGGTCTTCACAGCGACGTGATGTTTTGTTTACGGTTGGGCTCATTCTACAATCTGACCGATAGATGTCACTCAAATGCCAAATTCTACACACTGCACCTTTAAAATGTGAAGCTAAAATGCATAAGATAACATATTTACGTTTGATAAATCAATTATAACATACAACACTGTTTAGACCCTCAGGTTTCTTGTTAACCTCTCTTTAAAAAGGCATTTTTGATTAAAGTAAAATCTAATTAGTGAAAGCTGCATACAGTAAAGTTCAGACAGCAGCTCATTGGTTGTGTAAAAACTGATATTATAACAAGGGTAAGCTGACTTATATGTGAAACAGTCGACCAAATTAATATTATTCACCAGACAGATTCCTAATCTTATCAATAATTATATAACAAACGTGACAAATATAAGTTTTGGTTGGCTTTGTGAACCTGCTACGAGCATCACAGTGAGAAATGATAGAAAGAGACAACAGAGGGAACGATGGAGACTGTGAGCCAAGAGAGTAGAGAAGAAAAAAGAGGGGACACTACTGTGCTGCTCCTGGGTGTAAACATGAGCTTAACATGGTTCAGGCGAGGACTTAACAGTCCATTTTCACAAATCCAAAGGGTTTTAATTTGTCATACCCGTCTACATGCCACAAGTAGTTCGGACCCATTGAATGATAAGTATGATGGATAAACCTGTGACGTGCCCGCAACAGGGTCCTGCATGGATTCAACTGCCGGAGCATTCTCATGACGGTCTCCCTCTTGACACGCAGACCATGTTTCTGCTTCAGAGTAATCCACATCGTTCGGTACCAAACAGTAGTCCAGGTCCCAGCAGCTCTGATGATACTGCCCTCCTAACGGCCATCAATGAAGAAAATCCACCCCTGGTCTGTAGTCCGAGGTCTTTTAAGCGTGATTTAAGGGTTCCAATAGATATATGTATGTCGTGATATGTGGAGAGCATTTCTAGAACCACACTATACGTGTGTCCCTTGTTGAAGTATAGCTCTATCAAAGGCTAGCTCCTCTTCCATCCTGGCTGTGCTGTAGGAGTATCCAGTGTAAACAGGAAATGATGTTGGAGTGATGCCTGATGAGCCTCAGTTAAGCCAAGTAGCATGGTCCACCCTTTTCAGTCTCTTGAAATCTATTTCATGATCCCTGAAATGTTTTTGTGTTCTGTGAAATGTTTTTGCGTATTGTGAAATGTTTTTGTGTTCTGTGAAATGTTTTTGTGTTCTGTGAAATGTTTTTGCATATTGTGAAATGTTTCTGTGTTTTGTGAAAAGTTTTTGTGTTCTTTGAAATGTTTTTGCGTATTGTAAAATGTTTTTGTGTATTGTGAGATATTTTTGTGTTCTGTGATGTTTTTTGCTTATTGTGAATTGTTTTTTGTTTTGTGAAATGTTTTTGTGTTCTGTGAAATGTTTTTGCATTTTGTGAATTTTTGCTTGTGTTTTGAGAAAAGTTTTTGTGTTCTGTGAAATGTTTTTGTGTTTTGTGAAATGTTTTTGTGTTCTGTGAAATGTTTTTGCATTTTGTGAATTTTTGCTTGTGTTTTGAGAAAAGTTTTTGTGTTCTGTGAAACGTTTTTGCATATTGTGAAATGTTTTTGCGTATTGTGAAATGCTTTTGTGTTCTGTGAAATGTTTTTGTGTCTTGTTAAATGTTTTTGTGTAATGTGAAATGTTTTTGTGTTCTGTGAAATGCTTTTGCATATTGTGAAATGTTTTTGTGTTTTTGTGAAATGTATTTGTGTTCTGTGCAATGTTTTTGCGCTTTTTGAAATGTTTATTCCCATTGTCCCTCAGGGCGTTTTCTCTTTTCTCGTTTTCTCTTACTCCCCGCTGCGTGTTTCTGTTCTGCAGGTGTTTTCCTTTACTGAACTACATTGAGCCGTTGTATGCCATTTGGCCTTTTCGGCCACCGTAACGTCTAGATTCAGAGAAATATTCTTCCCCCTGTCTATAAGACTGCTTAACACCCACTTACAACAATAAAACCCCCGTCTACGGCCCTGCCATGGAACCACCCTGGACTATATATGCTGCTATGATGCCCCCTCTCTGTCAGGGCAATAATGTGCAATACCATTGTAAGTTACTCTTGATTTTTATATTTATATTTTTTATAGTTCAACTTATCTAATATTTTTGATGCAAGTACTGTGAGCCAGGGCGACGAAATTTCGTCCAATATGTGCACTGAGCGTGTGTTCACTGAACGATAATGAAGCAAGTCTAAGTCTAAGTCTCAGTTAATAAAGAATATTGTTCCAACTGTTATAATCATCTTAAAGCACCAACTCGACTTTGAAGCGGTTGTTTAGTTTCCCCAATGTACAGGTCTGAGCATTCCTCACTGCACTGGACTGCATACACCTCATTGCTCTGTTTATGTCTTGGTGTTTTGTCCTCGGGATGGACAAACTTCTGCCTTAATGTGTTTCCAGGCTTGAAGTGAACAGGAATGTGGTGTTTGCCAAAGATTCTCTTGAATTTTTCAGATAAACCTGCAACATAAGGAATCACAATGTTCCTGCGTCTCTCTTCCCTTTCATGCTCCGTGTCCTTTCTTTTCTTGTTCTTCAAAAAGGCCCACTTCGGGTATCCACAGGTTTTCAGGGCTTCTCTAATGTGTTTCTGTGTTTCTTCTCTAATGTGTTTTCAGAGAAGCCCTGAAAACCTGTTTTGAAGAACAAGAAAAGAAAGGACACGGAGCATGAAAGGGAAGAGAGAATGCTCAGACCTGTACATTGGGGAAACTAAACCGCTTCACAAGCATATGGCTCAACACAGGAGAGCCACCTCCTCAGGTCAGGACTCAGCGGTCCACCTTCACTTAGAGGACACGGGACACTCTTTTGAGGACAGCAATGTACAGGTGTTGGCGAGAAAAGATAGATGGTTTGAAAGAGGAGTTAAAGAAGCCATCTTCACCAGACTGGAGAAACCTTCTCTTAACAGAGGTGGTGGACTCAGACACAACCTCTCACCCAAATATAATGCAGTGCTAAGCTCTCTCCCCAGGAAGCTCTCCAAACATTCACACCTGGGCACATGTGACCACAACACCTCACATGACAGGGGGAGTTAATGACCCATTCAAGGTAACGACTCTCGAGGGATGAATCACCCTGTGATGAGTTTCTATGAGTCGTTTCTCCAACTCCTCCCTTCCTTTGTTGTTGTTTTCTCCTCTAACAAGATAAATATCTGCTTCCATCACCAGCCATTTGGAACTGAAGAAGCTTCTTGGATGAGAAGTAAAACATCTTCCCATCAAACTCAACACAGTCCAGTTGCCTTGTTTGAATCTTCAAGATGACCATGACCTGGATGAATGAGAATCTACACAGACTTATTCAAGTGACATTCTTTCCTCCTCTTTTAAAGAATAAATTGAGTCCATTTCTGATTAAAAAAAAAAAGAAAAAACGCAGATATTGAGACCGCTTCAGAAGCCGCCATTGTTTTCAAACATGCAGTCACTTCCTGTTGTCATCACGTCCGCTGCTCCCACAGCTCCCACCTCTCTTCCCTGATTGGGCCGGTAAGCATTCAACAGGAGTGAAGTCGTTGGACAACGGTGGCTGGCAAGACGGATATGCATGATTTCAGAATCAGGCAGGTCCGTCTGCTCTGCAAGGCTAAGAGGGGACGGCTGGCAGTGGAAACACAAGCTAGGTCAGAGCTCACTGAACCAAACTGGAGAGCCTGATGGAAACACACCAGAATAAAACCTTGGCATGAACATTTTACCTCTTTATACCACGGGGCAGATGTCCTCTGAAGTATATAAATTCATCTTTTAACTGATCGCTCTGCAAGGACACACTGCTGGGATCAGGTCCTGGTTCAGCAGAGGACCCTGTCCCTTCAGGCCTGTGAGACAAACAGAAGACCACCAGAGGTTAAACTTGATCATTAATACTGCACAAAAATGTGTGTGTCAGATGAGTCTGGGCGACTTAAGAAGACTCACAAACAGAAAAATGAAAGTAGACTGGACTGAAACAGCTGCTGAGCAGGTTTGAATGATAAATGTAAGAAACCTAAATTATTTTTCAACAGGTTCCTCTTTATTAACACTTCTAAATGAACATGTACAACACTTGAGTACACAAAACAGAAACTGAACCTATTTTATATTATTTATTATTATTTATATTTTTATATCATTTCACTATTTATGAAATCTGTAAAACACGAACTATGATGAAAAGACAATGACAAAAAAGATGAACTGGGTGAAAATACAGCAAAACTGGGCAAAAGAACAGCAAGAAAACACTTCAGAATGATAGTAATTGTCAGGATCTGACTTGTTTTGTTGTTTTCTATTTTGTTCCTCTTTTAGACCTCCTGTTGTTCCTGTGTTACTATCTTGTCCCTGTTATCCTGGTTAAGTTACCCGTTTTGTGTCCTGTTTCCCTTGTCTCTTCTGTTTCCTGTTTTATTCTGAAATCCCTTTGTTCCTTGTGTGTTTTCCTGCCCTCCCTTCTGTGCCTCCTTGATGATGATTCCCTCCACCTGTGTCATTGTTTCACCTGTGGTTGATTGTTTCCCCAGTGTATTTAGTCTCTGCTTTCCCTGTTCTCTTTGTTGGGTCATTCGTCTTCCTCCACACCATGTCTCGTGTGCTCCATCATGTTCTCCAGAGCTTTTCAGGTAGTTTCTGTTTTTGAGTTTGGCTTTTTTGGTGAACTGTTTGGAGCTTCAGTTTTTTGACTTGTTTTGCTGGACTTTGATCCTTTTTAGTTTAAATAAAGCCTTTTTGGTTATTTTTCTGCAATTGGGTCCAGCTCTTTGTTTTTGTTAGTTTCTTTTGGATTAATTCCCTGACAGAATGACCCAACCCAAAGAAGGACCCAGCAGGGAATTTTTTAAGGAAATGCTGATGTGCTTGCAGTTATGGTTAGACCCAAAGACTGATCCCTGGATCCAAGCTGCAGCTTTGAGCCATGCAAAAATAGAGGTGGGCAAGAAGCCCCAATTTTTTATGGATTTGCCGCTTTGGATCAGAGACTTGTTGGCTGAACCTGTGTGCTGGCCTGAGGAGCACTTAGTCCCTCAGTCTCTGAGGATTCCAGCCCTTCAGCCCTGCAGTAATCCTGCTCCAGCCCTTCAGCCCCAAGGTGGTTCGGCTCTAGCCCTTCAGCCTCACAGTGTTCCTGCTCCAGCCCTTCAGCCCCACGGTGGTTCGGCTCTAGCCCTTCAGCCTCACAGTGTTCCTGCTCCAGCCCTTCAGCCCCACGGTGGTTCGGCTCTAGCCCTTCAGCCTCACAGTGTTCCTGCCCCAGCTCTTCAGCCCTGCAGCATTCTGGCTCCAGCTCTTCAGCCTCACAGCGGTCCTGCTCCAGCTCTTCAGCCCTGCAGCATTCTGGCTCCAGCTCTTCAGCCTCACAGCGGTCCTGCTCCAGCTCTTCAGCCCTGCAGCATTCTGGCTCCAGCTCTTCAGCATCACAGCGGTCCTGCTCCAGCTCTTCAGCATCACAGCGGTCCTGCTCCAGCTCTTCAGCCTCACAGCGGTCCTGCTCCAGCTCTTCAGCATCACAGCGGTCCTGCTCCAGCCCTTCAGTCCCGCAGCGCTCCGGCTCCAGCCCTTCAGCACCACTACAGTCTAGTCCCTCATCCCTGGAGCAGTCTAGCTCTACAGCCCGGAGGCCTTCCAGGCTGTGAGGCCCTGCAGACTCCAAGCTCTTCGTGTGAGTCCCTGCAGACTCCAAGCTCTTCGTCTGAGGCCCTGCAGGCACAAAGCTCTTCGTCTCAAGCCCTGCGGACTCCCTGCTCTTCGTCCAAGGCCCTGCAGGCACAAGGTTCTTCGTCCGAGGCCCTGCGGACATCCTGCTCTTCGTCCGAGGCCCTGCGGACTCCAAGCTCTCCGTCCGAGGCCCTGCGGACATCAAGCCCTCCGTCCGAGGCCCTGTGGACATCCTGCTCTTCGTCCGAGGCCCTGCGGACATCCTGCTCTTCGTGTGAGGCCCTGCAGACTCGAAGCTCTTCGTGTGAGGCCCTGCAGACTCCAAACTCTTGTTGTGTGAGGCCCTGCAGACTCCAAGCTCTTCGTGTGAGGCCCTGCAGACTCCATCCTCCTTGTCTGAAGCCCTGCAGACTCCATCAACTTCGTCTGAGGCCCTGCAGGCACAAAGCTCTTCGTCTCAAGCCCTGCGGACTCCCTGCTCTTCGTCCAAGGCCCTGCAGGCACAAGGTTCTTCGTCCGAGGCCCTGCGGACATCCTGCTCTTCGTCCGAGGCCCTGCGGACATCCTGCTCTTCGTCCGAGGCCCTGCGGACATCCTGCTCTTCGTCCGAGGCCCTGCGGACTCCAAGCCCTCCGTCCGAGGCCCTGCGGACTCCAAGCCCTCCGTCCGAGGCCCTGCGGACTCCAAGCCCTCCGTCCGAGGCCCTGCGGACTCCAAGCCCTCCGTCCGAGGCCCTGCGGACTACAAGCCCTCCGTCCGAGGCCCTGCGGACTACAAGCCCTCCGTCCGAGGCCCTGCGGACTCCAAGCCCTCCGTCCGAGGCCCCGCGGACTACAAGCCCTCCGTCCGAGGCCCCGCGGACTCAAAGCCCTCCGTCCGAGGCCCCGCGGACTCAAAGCCCTCCGTCCGAGGCCCCGCGGACTCAAAGCCCTCCGTCCGAGGCCCCGCGGACTCAAAGCCCTCCGTCCTAGGCCCCGCGGACTCAAAGCCCCCGCCTGAGGTCCCGCCGAGGACCAGCTCCCCGCCTGAGGTCCCGTCGGTTGCTGCTTTCCAGAGCTTAGTCTCGAAGGCACTGGAGACCACTGGCTCCATGTCCGTGGTTCCGCAGACCC
Organism: Cetoscarus ocellatus; assembly: GCA_037902135.1. Lineage (NCBI taxonomy): Eukaryota > Metazoa > Chordata > Actinopteri > Labriformes > Labridae > Cetoscarus > Cetoscarus ocellatus. Next base: position 434,821 of record JBAMNC010001348.1, on the reverse strand, counting down.
TGGAACTCTGTGCCCCGCGGGGACGGCCCCCGGGTCGTCCCCCTGAACTCTGTGCCCCGCGGGGACGGCCCCCGGGTCGTCCCCCTGAACTCTGTGCCCCGCGGGGACGGCCCCCGGGTCGTCCCCCTGATCTCTGTGCCCCGCGGGGACGGCCTCCTGGTCGTCCCCCTGAACGATGTATCCTGTGTGGATGGACCTCACGGCTGCCCCGATGAACTCGGGTCCCTCCTTCCAGTTCCCCCTCCGCCCACCCTGGGTTTTGTTTTGGATTTTGGGACATCTGGGATCCGTCCCTTGAGGGGGGGATTATGTCAGGATCTGACTTGTTTTGTTGTTTTCTATTTTGTTCCTCTTTTAGACCTCCTGTTGTTCCCGTGTTACTATCTTGTCCCTGTTATCCTGGTTAAGTTACCCGTTTTGTGTCCTGTTTCCCTTGTGTCTTCTGTTTCCTGTTTTATTCTGAAATCCCTTTGTTCCTTGTGGTGTTTTCCTGCCCTCCCTTCTGTGCCTCCTTGATGATGATTCCCTCCACCTGTGTCATTGTTTCACCTGTGGTTGATTGTTTCCCCAGTGTATTTAGTCTCTGCTTTCCTTGTTCTCTTTGTTGGGTCATTCGTCTTCCTCCACACCATGTCTCGTGTGCTCCCTCATGTTCTCCAGAGCTTTTCAGGTAGTTTCTGTTTTTGAGTTTGGCTTTTTTGGTGAACTGTTTGGAGCTTCAGTTTTTTGACTTGTTTTGCTGGACTTTGATCCTTTTTAGTTTAAATAAAGCCTTTTTGGTTATTTTTCTGCAATTGGGTCCTGCATCTTTGTTTTTGTTAGTTTCTTTTGGATTAATTCCCTAACAGTAATGTCATTATTTAACATAATATAACATATTTGGACTGTTGGAAATAAAAATAGCAGAGACATATCGTCTATCCAGCAATGCAAATTTTGAACTGCTGCATGTCCAAAGTGTTGATTTGGAGCTGCTCCACTGGAGAGAGAGGTATCTGTCTTGCAGGTCCCCCACTGGTTTGATCCACAGAGGTTTTATTATGGGAAAGTTTCTCTTTTGTTCTTTGGCGGATTTCTTGCCATCTTCTTTTTATTTCATCAGCAGATCTTCTAGTTTTCTTCTTCTAGGTATGCAAACTAAAAAATTGCATGTGCAATTAGTAGGCGTGTTGCAGGTGATCTACTATGACTGCATGCACAATTCATAACAGGTGCAAAAGTGGTGCGGACCGCCCCCTTTAAATGAGGACTTTGCGTGTGCTATTGGCTGTCACCACAGAGAGTTTGGGAGAGCAGAGTGGCCGTAAACACAAAATGAAGTTTGAAGCCATGGAGTTGAAGGCAAATGAACAGACCTGCAGTAACCTTTATTGATGTCTGTCATTATGATGGACAAGGTCGTCACTTTTCTTTCATGCCATGTTTTTATCCATCATTTTAAATTTTCCTTTTCTGATTCCAATTAAACATATTCTAAATGACAGCATTCACATAGCTGCACAGCTTCATCATCAATAACCTCTAATGTGAAGAGCAGTCTTACAGTTATGCACACACAGACGGCGCAGGTACTCTTGCCTTTTGCACACTGACAGCGTCATACTCTCCATGCACTGACAGCTCCTAAACTCGCTGTCAGTGTGTAGAGAAGCTCTGAGTGACAAACAGAATGATTATGGCTATGAAGGTTTATTTTTACACTGGTTAAATGACCTCCTCCGCGATGTAGAGCATAAAACAGAGAGGGTTCACTTTACGCATGTGTCTGCATCAGTATGACAGCAAACGGCCAAATTGGCTGCCACGGCGGTGCACCGGACGAAATTACTACTGCGCGGGGTGCGCCAGGCTGTGCCACCCTGAGTTGCGCCAGGAAATTAGAGCCCTGTGTCTTTTTTGCACCTGCTTTTCAAACGTGCTGCATTTAGACGCGAAAACACTGCGCGCAATCAGTTGCAGGTTTGATAAATCACATTGCAGTTGCTAAATGATCACAGCTGCATCTCCTCCCAGTATTTGGCGCATTCTGATGATCTGCATGTATTCTGCATATACATGAGGGAAAACACGCTAAATGGACTGCGCGTGGACTTGCTCATTTGACAGACGCAGTCCTCAGTGCACCCTGTTAGTAGATAAGATTTGCACGCGCCATCAAGTTTGCACATGCTTTAATACACGCAAACCTATAGTAGGTCAGGCCCCATGGCTTCAAACTTCATTTTTCATTTACAGCCAGTCTGCTCTCCCAAACTCTCCATGGTGAGAGCCGATAGCACACGCAAAACTTAAAGAGTGTGGTCCACACCACTTTTGCGCCTGTTATCAATTGTGCACACAGTGATAGTAGATCACCCGCAACACGCCCAATAACAGCACGCACAATTTTTTAGTTTGCAATCGCAATTTAGCACTCGTTATTTTGGATCTTAGTAGATAAGGCCTGAAGTGTTTCCGTTACAGATGATAGTTTTAGCTTCATAAAATGACTCTCAGATATATAACTGACATTTAAAGCCTTGTTAGAATGGTCCTCTAAACAGCAGGAGATATTTATGGTTGAATATGTAGGTTTAAGTTCACCACAGGGACATTTATATTTATTTAGCATAAATGTCCATTAAGTTACATGATGGACGGCATCGTTTCTGCTGTTTAGACAAAATAGAGCAGAGTGTGACGTCACGTGCAAATGGTCAATAAGGGTTAAAGTGAATGCCTGATGAAACTTCTGTTTTATTTAAGAACTTTTTGAGCATTAAATAAAAATTCATTACCTCTCACATTGAGGAATGAGTGGAATTCCCACCAACAAGAAGACACCCGCTTGTTCACGTTTAACCACCTGAAGAGTTTGAAATGCCAACCAACAGGAAACAGCCTGGGCATGGCCTTGAAAGGCAATAAGCCCAGTGCATTATGGGTGTTGGGGTATTTGAGACCTTTGAGCATAAAAACACCTTTTTTGGAATTTCTCAGGCTGTGAGGAATGAATTAAAAATGTTCTCCACTTTTCTTCTGCAGAGACAGACTAGTTCTCATGACAATGAGTTTAGTCTTCTGTAAAGATAAAACTGACTCTACCACTGAGCCACTGTACCCCAAAAAAGATCCTGATGTCCTACTTTGTGACCCTGAAGGGTGGAGTAAGACAGTACAGTCTACCAAGAGAGGGGACGGCTGGCAGCGGAAACACAAGCTAGGTCAGAGTTCACTGAACCAAACTAGAGAGCCTGATGGAAACACACCAGAATAAAACCTTGGTATGAACATTTTACCTCTTTGGACCACGGGGCCAATGTCCTCTGAAGTATATAAATTCATCTTTTGGCCAATCGCTCTTCAAGGACACACAGCTGGGATCAGGTCCTGGTTCAGCAGAGGACCCTGTCCCTTCAGGCCTGTGAGACAAAGAGAAGACCACCAGAGGTTAAACCTCAGACACAGAAGCTTCTGGATTAAACTCTAGTTCAGTCAAATACAGAGCTGAATGACTTCATTGTGTGATTTTGGTTCATGTTAAAGTCCAGTTTGCACTAACTGTCAGCTACACGTTCAGGTCCCCTCATATCTTTAACTGTATTTCTGTTTAAACACATGAAGAGTCTTTAAAGTCTTTCATTTACTTATATGAGGTCTGAAACTTCACAGTGGCACTTTAAGAACAAACAAATCTCCACTGGCTGCTGACAGGCACACTGACCTTAACCCTTTGATGCGTAACATAGGTACCCCCCTTCTAATGCACAACATGGGTCAGAAATGACCCACATTCATTTCTATGGCTATTTAATGCTGGCTAAGTTTATCTTTGCTCCATCTTTTAAATCAATTCATTTAATGATTAATTATTACAAGTGTTCATTGAATATCCTGTTTTTGTTACGACATATCCTTATTTTCATTGTTCCCTTTTTATTCTATGAAGATAACCAGTTTTTGTATTACGATGTCAAGTTTGCACACATAGGTCAGAAATGACCCATGTGTAATTTATAATTTAAATCTTGTAATAATAATTTGTTTCAAGTCATTTCTTTAGCAGTGAGTGGGGCCAAACACTTGTGCAGTCAATATTTACCAGATGTTTCTTTTGTAATTTTGTCACACAAACACAGATAACAGGTAACGGATACCACAGCTACTGAACTGTACTGTACTTTTGTTTAATAACTGAAAACTGCTGAATTGTGATCTAACGGTATTCAACTGAACACAATACTATGGAAAGCCGTTTGGGCATCAAATTTATATCAGTGATATCAACCGTAGTTAAGCTCTACTATTACTTGAATTTTGAGTACATGTACTCAATTTATGACAACTAGTGCGCTAGTAGACTTTACTAGTGAAGCAAAATGTGTCACTTGTGGTACTAGTGTAGAAAAAAGTGTCCCTATTAGTACTAGTGAAGCAAAAGTGTCACAATTACTACTAGTAGATCAAAAATGGTCACTAGTAAAACTATCAGATGGTTTTCAGATCTACTTGTACTACCAGTAGACTTAAAATTATTCACTAGTTCTACCAGTAAGCCTTATATGCTAATAGGGGAGAGGAAATGCAAATTTAAGCTTCCCATTGGCTTTCAAAAATATTCCAACTAATCAGGGTGCTGGATTTGATTATAATTCCTCACACCTTATTCGCATTAGGTCTACCAGTACTACTAGTTCATCTTTTTGCCTTACAAGTACTACTGGTAGACTTAAAAAGGATACTAGTGCTACTAGTGAGATATTTTGAGTTTACATCTAGTACTGCTAAACAAATTTTGTTTTAGTAGTAAAGGTTTTTAGCAAGTATACTTTACTGGTAAAGCAAAATTGCCTACCAGAAAACAATTTTGTGTTACAAGTACTCCTCATAAAGCTTTGAGTGTTTACTAGTAACACTTTATAAGTAATATTATTACTGGTTGTAATGTTTTCAAAAGCCAATGGGAAGTCTGAATTTGCTTTTTCCCACCCCTTTATTAGCATATAAGGCTTACTAGTGGTACTAGTGAACATTTTAAATTTACTAGTAGTACTAATAGACACAAATAGACACAGTCTATTAGGAGTCATTTTTCAATCTATTAGTAGTACTTGTGACACTTTTTACTCCACTAGTAAAGTCTGCTCGTCCACTAGCAGACCAAAATTGGTTGATATCACCACTATCAATTTTTTGCAAGCAGCCTAGTAATCAACTTAGTTAAGTAGATAACAAACTATAAAGGTTACTAACTAAATTAGAATAAGCTAACTAATCAGCTAACTATAATGGATTATGTGAACAGCTAGATAGCTTGATTACAGTTACTACTTTTCTCTAATGAAAAAATGTATTCTCTCTCTCAAGGTACCCTAAACCTGATAACAGTTGTCTGTTTGCTAAGTTCGCTAAGGTGAGTTTGGGACAATCCTAAAAAAAAATAATTAAATAAATTTAATAAACTTCAATCTACTAGTTTCGCACAAAGTACTTTATGCATGTTGGTCATTTCTGACCTATGTGTGTAAACTTGATTTATAAAAAAAAAAAGCTACAATTGTTCATAAAGTAAGGAAAGGAAAATAAAAATGATGATTTGTACATAACAATGACAAGTAATTTAGTGCATATTTGTAATATTTACTGATAAAATACATTTATTTCAAAGATATATTACAAGAACACTCTGTCATGAATGAAATAACACAGGAAATGGATACGGGTCATTTTTGACCCATGTTGCACGTTAGAGGGGTAGTGATAAAAAAAAAAAAAAGGTGTTTTACTCAAAAAGTAAGAAGGGGAAAAATAAAATAAGGCTATAAGATGATAAAAAAAACAAGTTACTTGAGGAATACCTTGAATGATGGAATTAATTTATTGCAAAGATACAGACAATAAAAACTCAGCCGGGTCACTTTTGACCCATATTGCACATCAAAGGGTTAAAAACCTCCTTCTGTCAGGGGCCTACACTGGATGGTGGTTCTGACTCTGAGGCCCTTGAACAGGATCATGCTGACAGCAGACTGGAGAGCTGAAGAGGGACAGACCCCCACCCCTACACAAGACAAAGTCTCACATGAGCCTCCAAATCAGGGGTTGGCAAATAGCGGCCCACGGGCCAAACCTGGCTCACCAGTAATAATTTCCGGCCCTCACAATGATCCGGAAAAAAACTTAATATTTGTATTTATTCATTATTATTTATTCATTTTTCTGAACAAACATCTCAGTGACGATCAGAAACAGACCAATGTGAAATGTCCACAATTGTTTCTTAGTTTATCAGAGAGTCGATCAAACGGGAGCAGACTGTCCATGGATTGAAGATGTCTCTTAAAAACATACAGTAGTGCACAATGTGCACGGAGGAGATGGACAGCAGTGGATCATGAGCGATCTGTTAATTAGTAGTGATTGCACGGTATGAAAAATTTTAACCGATACCTATAACCAATAATTTCCTGCTTCTCATGGCCGATACCAATACTGATAACTGATAAGTTCATATTTTTATATTTAATATAATCTTTTTGCATGTTGAAATCTTTATCCAACCACTGAGCCGTTAAGCTAAGCATACTGACCGGGCTAATGTCAGATGTCCATATGTCTGTGGTAAAACTTACGTGCAGTCCATTCATGTTCTGTGTTATGTTATCAAGTTATAGATGTGTTTGGCAACGATACTTAAGAGGGCATGGAGGGATACATCCAAGAAGAAGCGACAGCTTGGGAGGGTGTAACGTGGCTCCAAATGTGCTATTAACTTGTGAAAACCCGGGCTCTCAATTACAGAAAAGGGCTGGTCGTCGAGCGCTATAAACTCCATCACTTTGTCGTTAATGGCTTTAGCCTTTTCACTGTCTCTTAAAAAGTCATAGCTTCATATTCTTTCAATACCGCTTCGCCGCGATGACAACTTTTCAGGTGAGTTGTAAGATCTGTTGTGTTAAAACTTGAAGTCCTCTTTCCTCCTCTCAGAATTCTCCCCAGACAGGTTGTGCAAACACCAATGCTGTTGTTATCTTTTGAGAAAAACAGTCACACTGATGAAGCTATGTTCACTTTTGGTCTGGCAGAGACGGGGAAAGGCTTGGGTCCCTCTAGTAAGGTGCGACAGATGACGTAACCAGCGCAACATGGCTTGTTTTGGGGCTACGTGGCCTGCAAACAATTTAAGTAATTTATCGGACCTTTTTATCGGATAAAATGTACGTATCGGGTCGATAAAAAAATGACATCATTTTTCCCCAATCGGCCGATATTAAATTGGTCAGATAAATATTGTGCATCCCTATTAATTATAATAAAGCTCAGGGACATGTCTGTACGAACCTTCACTGTGAATGGTCGTCTGTTGTTTGTGGAGAGCTTTAAATAGTCTGCTTTCAGCATGATCTTTCCTCAATAGTCCAATAAATGAATGAAAACATGTTACTCTCCACGTCCTGAAAACTGATGATGAAGATGTTGGTGCAGTACTAATAAAATAAGTTCATCAGATGTCAGCAGACAAGCAGTGTAAGTACAGATGATTCAGGAGTTTCTGTCTGTGCAGAATAGGAACAGCAAATTTCGGTCGCCCCAGCACTCTCTCTCTCTCTCTCAGGATTCATTATTTGATGCTTTAAAAGACCAAGTCAACTAAAACTCTTTCAGGACATCAGAAGTCATTTCCACCAAAAACACAATGATTATCATTTCTAATTTTGTATAAATACATTTACAGATTTACAGCCATGCTCAGATGCAACATTTATTTTCTGTATTTTAGATATTTTTCCATCACTTAGATGAAAAATGTCTTTCAAATACTTTCTTAAAAAACACTGCAGTACATGGTAAAGTCATGATTATGCTCCTCTTATATGTTGATTATTAAGCAGCATAACATACACAATCTCCAAAACTGATTTCTTGAACTGTGACTTGTGCCACTTGTATTTTAGGGGCTGTTTGTCTTTAGTGATGGCTGAGAGACAGTGGACAGAGTAAGGCTACGTTCACACTGCAGTCAAAAGTGACCCGAATCTGATTTTTTGGCTCAAATGTGACCTGTATCTGATTTGTTTTTGACAGTGTGAACAGCACAAGTCACATTGAATCTGACATTTTCGAATCAGATTCAGGCCACTTTCAAATGTGGAACTGAATCAGATACGTATCTGATTTTCCTGAATGCGACCGCGGTCTGAACAGCCAGGTTGCATTCAATGCGACGTTGACGTCATTCTAGAGCAGGGGGTCGGCAATTTACCTCGAGTTAGATTTTTTCAGAGTCCCTTCATGGCCAAAACATAATGAGAGGTTAATATATGGACATGATTATTAAAAAGTTTATACCATTTTTTCCTAAAATAAAGAGTTTTAGTTGATTTTCCCTCTACAAGCATGATTAAAAATGCATAAAGGAGGCAGTGATGAGAGAAAGTAAGAGAGTGCTGGTGCAATCGACTGGTGTCTCCATTACATGCACATTAACAATAAACGTGAATGAATCATACATCTTTACACTGTTTGTATTATGATATCTGATAAACTTAGTTTATTAATACTGCACCAACAGTTTTAATGAATTTATCAGGCTAAAATAACAGTTTACAGGATGCAGAAAGACACTGATGATCCACTGCTGACCATCTCATCCACACACTACTGTGTGTTTCTACGAGACAGCGTCAGTCAGTGAACAGTCTGCTCCTGTCTGATCTGCTCTCAGACTAACTAAGAAACATCAGAACAGATGATAAAACTAAGTTTTTGCCTCTTTGTTCACCTGTTCAGCGCGCTATGGCTCTGAGCTGTTTTTCTCTCCAGCAACAATCTCTCATCGGCAGGGGTCAACAGGAAAGAGCGGACGCCTTTAGGTTCATAAGAAATAAAAAATACCCATAATTACTTTAATAAGAGCTCACTCAAGGTGAGCTGCTGTAACATCAGGATCTGCCTTATGAGAACAAACTTCTCCAGCAATGGTAAAGCACATTTTTTGTCTGTGTTTGTTGCCCTCATCACACCGTTCTGTGCATGATATCATCAATGTTCAACTGAGCATGCGTGTCACTTCTGAAGCGTGAGCTGTTCACATCGCAGTCTGCAGACAGGCCACATTTAAAGGTGTAATCTGAACAGCCAAACAAAAAAATCGGATTTGAGCAATAAGGGCTGCAGTGTGAATGTAGCCTTAGGAAGGGGACAAGAGAGCAGGGCTGGAATCAAACCCGGGACGCCCACACAAGGCAAGAGCCTCAATACAAGGTCAATGCACAGATGGGACCCACTCAGCAACCTCCAACTTTACATCTCTGACATGATTCACAAACGCTAACAGTAAGAGGTCCTTTTAAACTGCTGAGGTCAAACAGAGACAGACCCCCCCCCTCCATGTCCATGAAGATAAAATGATGAAGAAGACTCATCATCATCTCTGACGTCCCAGACAGAGAGAGGGCGTCACTCTGGAGTCTCTCTGTGAGCAGCAGCCTTTATTTAACCAAACCTGAGCCTCTGTTACCTGAGCCAGGTGAACATGAACAGAGCTCTCAGGGTCACAGTGTCAGGATCTGAAAACATCTTTGATTTAAGTAAGTGCGCATGCGTTAACAGCGCAAGCAGCCTGTGGAAGTTGCTCCTACTAGTTTTCCGTCTTTTTTTGGAAAAAGACTACTTTTACTACCTCTTACTTGTTTGTTTTTTCCTGATTTTAACTTGTGTAGTGGTGCTCTCTCACTTGCCCTGAAGGAGAGTATTTTATCTTTTCTCATTCTATAACTTTAATCATGGGACCACTATCGCACACTTGGACTACCGTACCGCTGCAGCCCTGCTTTGTTTACAGCAGGGAACAGCTGATCGCGCTGCAGCCGGCCGGCTCAGCGATCTCAACACCAGACATACAGCTAGTTATGCTCGCGGACATAAAGAGAAAAACACACAGGGGGTGTAGAGGAGGAAAAAAGCTGCGAGGGAAAGGAGTTGGACTGAGACGACGGAGGCTTATGAAGAGGAGTTATAAGCCGAGTCTCCCCTCTCTCATCATGGGAAATGTGAGGTCCCTGGGGAATAAGATGGACGAGCTGACGGCGCTGGTCAGGAGTCAGATGGAGTATCGTACCTGCAGCCTGATGTGCTTCACAGAGACGTGGCTGCAGCCGGAGACTCCTGACTTTAACGTCTCCATCACCGGCTTCCAGACTGTACGGGCCGACCGGGATGTCACCGAGAGCGGTAAGAGAAAGGGCGGGGGACTTGCCGTTCTTGTAAACAACAAGTGGTGCCATCCCGGTCACATCACGGTGAAGAAAAGCATCTGTAGCCCGGATATAGAACTGTTAGCTGTGGGACTCCGACCTTATTATTTACCCCGGGAGATTTCTCATACCATCCTAGTGGCTGTTTACCTCCCCCCCTCCGCGAGCCCCGCGACGGCGTGTAACGTCATACACGCCGTCATATCGACACTGCAAACGGACAATCCCAGTGCTCTCATCATGATCTCTGGGGACTTTAATCATGTCACCATGGGGAAAACACTCCCAACTTTCACCCAGTATGTGAGCTGCTCAACCAGAGGGGAGAAGACTCTGGACCTTCTGTATGCTAATGTGAAAGAGGCATACAGCTCTTCCCCACCTCCCCCCTCTGGGACGATCAGATCACAACCTGATTCACCTCACCCCCTGTTATGTGCCCCTGGTGAAAAGACTGCCAGCCACCACAAAGTCTGTGAGGAGCTGGTCAGACGAGTCCATGGACACACTGCAGAGCTGCTTCGAGGTGACAGACTGGACGGCACTCTGTGAGCCCCATGGAGAGGACATCAACGAGCTCACAGAATGCATCACGGATCACATAAACTTCTGTGTGGACACCATCGTCCCAACAAGGACTGTCCTTTGTTATTCAAATAACAAGCCGTGGATAACAAAGGACATTAAAGACTGTCTAAATGCTAAGAAGAGGGCCTACAGAGATGGACATCTTGAGGAGGTGGGGGCAACACAGAGGGTCCTGAAGGTGAAAATTAAGGAGGCTAAGGACAGCTACAGGAGGAAGCTGGGAGAAAAAACTCCAGCAAAACGACATCCAGAGGTCTGGAGTGGCATGAAGACCATCACTGGATACAAGAGGAGCAGCAGCAGGGGAGAGAACTGCAGTGTGGGCAGGGCGAACGAACTAAATCTGTTTTTTAACAGATTCGACTCAGGCCCTGTCCCCCCCCCCCCCCCCGCTGCAGGCCAGCAGCCAGCAGCCACTCCAGGGACACCTCCCCCTCCTGGGAGCCTTCTGCCTTCTGATGTGGGAACCTCACCCCCCCCCCTCCCTCCCTCCTCTCCCCCAGACTGAAGGACCTCACGTAGCATCTACACCTCCACTCACCTCCCCGATGTCCTTCACCGCAGACCAGGTTAGAAGACAGCTGACAAGACTCCACACAGGCAAAGCTGCAGGCCCTGATGGTGTGAGCCCGAAGGTCCTGAAAGCCCGCCCCCCTCAGCTCTGTGGAGTACTTCACCATGTCTTCAACATGAGCCTGAGTCTCCAGAGGGTCCCCGTGCTGTGGAAGACGTCTTGCATCGTTCCTGTACCGAAGACGCTGTGCTCAAACAACGTCAAGGACTACAGACCAGTGGCACTGACGTCCCACATCATGAAGACCCTGGAGAGACTCGTTCTGGAGCAGCTCCGGCCTAAGGTCAGGCCCCACTTGGATCCACTTCAGTTCGCCTACCAGCCCCGACTTGGTGTTGAGGACGCCCTCATCTTCATGTTGAACAGGATCTACGCCCATCTGGACAGGCCTGACAGCACTGTGAGAGTCATGTTTTTTGACTTCTCCAGTGCCTTTGACACCATCAGACCGTCCATACTGGGGGAGAAGCTGACAGCGATGGGGATGGAGGCTCCTCTGGTGTCCTGGATTGATGACTACCTGACTGGCAGACCACAGTATGTTCGTCTGCAGCACTGCGTGTCTGACAGGGTGGTCAGCAATACAGGGGCCCCCCAGGGGACAGTCCTGTCCCCCTTCCTCTTCACCCTGTACACCACGGATTTCAGCCACAACACCGACTCCTGCCACCTTCAGAAATTTTCTGATGACTCGGCTGTGGTGGGGTGTATTAGCAAGGGTGATGAGGAGGAGTACAGGGCTGTGGTGGGGGACTTTGTCACATAGTGTGAGCAGAACCACCTACAGCTCAACGTGACAAAGACCAAGGAGCTGGTCGTGGATCTGAGGATGACAAAGGCTCCAGTGGCCCCTGTTTCCATCCAAGGGGTCCAGGTGGACATCGTGGAGGAGTACAAATACTTGGGAGTATTTTTGGATTACAAACTGGACTGGACCAGGAACACCGAGGCCGTCTACAAGAAGGGCCTGAGCCGCCTCTACTTCCTGAGGAGGCTGAGATCCTTCAACATCTGCAGGACGATGCTGAGGATGTTCTACGAGTCTGTGGTGGCCAGTGGTGTCCTGTACGCTGTTGTGTGCCTGGGCAGCAGGCTCAGGGTAGCGGACACCAACAAGCTCAACAAACTGATCCGTAAGGCCAGTGATGTTGTCAGGGTGCAGCTGGACTCTCTAACAGAGGTGTCAGAGAGGAGGATGCTGTCCAGGCTGCAGGACATCATGGACAACACCTCCCACCCCCTCCACAGCGTGCTGGACAAACACAGGAGCACATTCAGTGCGAGACTCATCCCCCCACGATGCACCACAGAGCGCCACAGGAAGTCATTCCTGCCTGTGGCCATCAGACTTTATAACTCCTCCCTCTAAAATCACTGCTCCCTCAGGTCCTGGAGAATAAACTCACTGTTTTTACTCCTGTGATACTGTTGATAAGTAAATCTTCGGACAAATGGTGCTGTCATGAATACATTTAAATTTTTAGTGTAAATATTGTTAATTGTTAATACTGTGTATACCTCCACCTCATTTGGAGCCTCATGTCCACTTCATTTTACTTACTTATTCTACTTATTTTCCTTCATAAGGAAGTTTTATACTGCTTAAAGACTCTGCACGTTGCAAACTACTTACGTAATTTTTATGCTCTTTCATTTGTTTTATTTTGTATTTATTTTATCTTATTTTATCTTGATTATTTTTTAATGCTACTGTTTACTCTAATGTCCTCATCTGTTGTTTCCAACTGCTATACTGTGTATAAGAGCAACTGAAACAACCGAATTTCCCCTTGGGGATTAATAAAGTACTTCTGATTCTGATTCTGATTCTGATTTGAAAAGAAGAAGTGACAAAAAGAGCACTCATGTAGAGGAGTCTGGGCTCTGTCTGTAACACACACTGAGGATCAGGACGCTGTCATGGTCTGAATGGTTCTTTGTTTCAAACGCTGGTCTCACCTCAGATCTTTGGCTTCAGAGCGAGGAGCTCCTCCGTCTGCGTCCTCACACTGACTCATGTTCCTGTTCAGCTCACACACACACCTTCACCTGCAGAGGAAACACACACTGTTCATCAAACACCAGCTGATTCAGCTCACACACACACATTTATCTCCTCTGCATCAATCTGGACACACGTCTGTGTGAGAACATCAGCTACACCTCCATGAATGCTGATAAAGATCAGGGTCCTCATGTACAAAGGGTGCGTACGCACAAAAACGTGGCGTACGCTCTTTTTCACGGCAGAGTTCAGAGGTATCAAGAGTGAAATGACCATAGAAATGTGCGGTGCCTCACGCCAACTTCATGGCTGGTGTACTCATGTTTCTACAGCATTTGTTCCTCTGGTAACACTTACAGGTGATGCTGGGAAACTGTTATAATAAATAAATGTGACAACAGTTAACACTCAGACTGAGCAATGTGCACATCACAGACAAACAGTTAACACTGATGAACAATTAACACACTCACGTGTCTGCAATTACATGAAAGTATATAAAAGCAAAAAGCCGAAAAAATACTGTTAAACACGATGGCTACAGAGAGCGTGTGTTCAGAGATAGAAAAGATTTACTGGCGCATGATGACGACTGGATCATCAGCTGCTTCAGGGTGAGGGTGATCCTCCTGAAACTGTGCGCAGAGCCGCGGCCGACATTCAACATTAAAGCACAATTTGCAGCAAGAGACAGTTTTCCTAATGTGATCAGAGCTGTCGACTGCACACACATTATTCAAATAGCACCATCACATGATGAATTTGTGTTTGTCAACAGGAAACATTTTCATTCAATCAACTGCCCACACACCCAACACAGCATCGTGTGGATTTGCTGTTCATCATGAGACTGGGGTCCACATTCAAGATTTCCTGCTGCTTCACAGAAGGTTTTTTCTTGAGCCATGATGGAGGGATTCATGATTGGCTATATGGATTCATGTTGGGTGTTGGATGTATATATTTGTATATATATGTATATGTGTATTTTATATATGTATATATGTATCTATGCATATATGTGTATCCATAATATGAAGAGCTTTGTGCTCTATTGTAAAGTGTCTTGAGATAACACTTGTTATGAATTGGCGCTATACAAATAAAGATTGATTGATTGATTGATTGAACATACAGATCATGTGTGATGTTCAAATATAGTTAACCAACATTGTGGCGAGGTGGCCTGGTTCAACGCACGATTCATACATTCTGAGTAACAGCGTGAGTGGGAACAGACTACAAGCTGGCACTGTGCATGATAGGAGCTCCTTGGTCGGTAAATTTATTTGTGTAATTGTCCTAAAATAATCCCCGTGATGCGCACTGAGCATGTGCGCCCCAATACTATCCCGTCTTCACAGCATCATTAATAATCAGTGGTTGAAGTTAGTGACTTGCTGTTATTTCTTGATTACACTACAGCTTAAGATCTTTTCAACAAGCCCCTGATTGTCTCTGTGTGTAGTGTAGTCATCTTAATAACCCTGTGCATAAAAGTGGCCAGAACATAATCAGAGGTTAATATATAGATGATTGTCGTTAATTAATGCATAAACGAGGGAGTGACGAGAGAAAGTGAGAAATCACTGGGGCGATTGACTGGACACTCCATTACACACAAAATAAGAGACAAAAACATGAATGATATTTCTTAAAGCTGTTTTTATTATAATAAAAACAGGGGGGGGGGGGGGGGGGGGGGGGGCAGCCATCCTCTGCTTCACATCCACCTTGATGTCAGACCACTTCTAATCTCTGCTTGTGTGCCCTCTGACCCCACGGCACTGACAGCCTCACACACTTTCCCTCTGACTCCTCTTGTGTTTGTTGCTCATGCCGGAGGACAGCGTGCCAAAGAGCACGCTTTTACGCACCTCCACTTCACTGAGTAGTGCCTCAAATGCACTTTCCATGAAATTACTTTTTTAAACAATTTTACTCATTCTTTTTTTAAATTTTCTTATTGTGCAGAGAGGGGAATCTCAGGTGCAGGGCTCGTTTAAATATTATTTGCATATGTAAATGGGGGCGTGGACAGGGAGGGTCGGGTACTCCAACATGTGCGCTCAATTCCACGCTGATTGGGATGTACAAAGGAATTGTGCTTGGATTCATGCGTGCGCACAGATTCGTACATCAGGATATTTTTGTGCGTATGACGTTTTCTGGATTTGATCGTACGCCATGATTTAGTAGGAAATCCATGCAAGTCTTTGTACATGAGGCCCCAGGTCCTTCTGCTCTATGATCCTGAACCTCTGCACCAGAGACAGACCAGGACAGAGGACTCTGGTTTTGGGCAGTCCGTCCGTCTGTCCTGGACAAGGCCTTGAGAACCAAACACCTGAAAAGTCTTCATGGGACTTCCTTCAGACTACGACCACATTTTCACCTGCACTCAGCTGATGAGGTTTATCTCTATAAATATACATCTATCTGTCTGTGGATCTGTCTGTGGATCTACCTGCTGATCTACATAGATGGAGCTACGGTAGAAGCTACTCGTGATAGAAATCAGCTTCACTAAACTAGAGCTGCACCCTGAAGAAAACTGAGGAGCTGAGATACAGAAACAAACCAAAACAAGCTCAGTTTGTTGATTATTATCATGTTTAGATAATAATAAAAAATTACACAATTTAAAATTATAATTTTATATAATTAGATAATTATATAAAATTATAATTATTAATAAATTGTTTTTAATTGTTATATTATTGTTATTATATCATTATTATTGTTATGACAAGTTCATTATTACAATTATCATTATAAAAAATATACTTAATTTGTTTCCAATATGATTATTGTCAGTACTGCTGTCATCATTTTTTACATTATCGTTATTATTTTAATAATAATGATAATGATAATTAATGTTAAATCTTTATCATTATTATTTTGGTTAATAATATTAATAATAATAATAATAATAATAATAATAATAATAATAATAATAACTAGAAAAAATGCATTTCCTTGCAGCAAATGCGTTGAAATGCTGAGTCTGAATGCTGGAACTGTGAAATGAAATGGCTAAAAGCAAAACAAACAAAGCTGAAAATGTGACATAAAATAGTTTGAAGCAGTAAAGCACAGCTGCAAATGTGGGAAATGTGTAATAAAAATGGTTACAGTTGTGAAAGAAAACTGAAAATTAATAAAAGTGACAGGAAATTGCAGAAAGCTGTAGAAATGTTTGGCCACCATGAAGTAATTGTAATTTATGATTAAAAGAGTAAAATCTGTTAGGGCTAAAATGACATAGATTGTAATCAGTAGCAGATGTGTGAAATCTGTTAAATTTGCATTGTAAAGACATGAAAAGAATAAAGTTGTATGGAAGTGAAAGGTTGAATGACTGACAACCTGTGACATCCAGACTGAGAGGACAACAGCCAGATGCATACAGCAAGGAGCTGTAGTAATCAGCAGTCTGTATTGGACACACAGTTGAAAAGTACAACTGCCTTCACCAGAATTTGAACCCGGGCCGCCGGAGGGAGAGTCAGCAACTCTGCAGCTAAAAATATATATATGTTAAATGTTATGGAAATTGTGGCTTTGTTGGATTTCAGTAGGAAGTGAAATAAACATTTCAGCTCCAAAAAAAATGAATGTTCTGGCTATTATTTGTGCATTCAGGCTTTGAAGGGTTAAATTATGAAGTGCAATTGAATATGCATAATTAGCCTAGATTACAATTTCCTTTAGTAACTGAAAAATGTTTTGGCATCAATCTGTAGGCTACAAGTCCACAATTTGACCAGATTAATACACCTTCCACTGAAAACAGCTCTGAGATCCACAGTGGGCCTCCACCTACAGGTTGAGAACCGCTCCACTAGTGGACTGTATTTGAAGCTTGATCCTTCAAAGATTGTTCTGATATCATGGAGAATAAGTGATGGAGGATCAATTAGGATGAATTTATTATTTAGAAAACAGTGAGTGAGTGAAAACAAGAGCTGGACTGATGAAGAATGTAGAGTTTTGATTAATGAAAGGCTGACTCGTCAGTTTTTGAAGTCTTTGTGTTCACTTAAACCGGGCACATGAGCTGTCAAGACACCGTGTGAATGATAAAATCACACAGAGTGACTGATGGTCCCTCACTGTCCCTGCGATGTGCGTCTATCTGCGTCTTTACGCTCACCGGCAGACGGAGGAGCGCACACACACACACGCTGAGAGAAAGTGAAAGTCACACAAGCATGCTGCTATACGTATCCTTGCGCATTTTGTTGTGGTTATATGGTATTTCGGGGCGTTTTCTAGTGGGTATATGGCGTATACCTGCGTATGCAGCCAGAGTCTGACGGACTGTAGAGCAGAGTCCGCGCAGAATGTCCGTGGGCGTCAGAGCTGTCAGAGTCAAGCGCACTGCCGTGTAGTATTTTCTTGTGAAATGAATGTGAAAGCCTACATTTCCCACTAACCTTGCGCATTGTTTTCCATTTCTCTGTCATGACGCTGTAGACTGAGGTCGAGGAAGAGGAGCTGCTCTGCCTGCTGACTTTGCAAAGCACTAACATGAAGAGGCGGAGGCAGTCTGACATTTAATGTGGGTCGATGATAAAGCTGGGGACTTCTGGGTATACGACCTAATGCTGTGCCAAAACCGTGATAGCTATCAAAAAAAAAACTGCACCGTGAGCATCACAAGAATCAGCTGAAACGATTGATGTACGCTTCGTGTCTGTACTGTAGAAAATGTTGACACGAGAGGAGTTTAAAAACGGGCTTGAAAGTGAAACCGTCGCCTACGTCAGCCTACATTTCCCACAATCCTTTTCGCATGTCTGTGTCATGACGCTGGACACCGAGAAGATGAGGAGACGAAGGTGGTGATACGCCAATGAAATGTGTGGGTCTGACGAGTAATGCGTGACAGCTGACAGGCGTGAATTTTTAAGGACTAAAATGGCAAAGACTGTAATGAATAGCATGCGTGTTTATGTATCTTCTGAAATATGCCTGATAATAAAATAATCTTGTCCAGGAATCCAAACCCAGTCTCCCGATTAAACGGCGACTGTGTTAACCACTCAGCCAACAGCTCAATTGAGTTACAGTGACACACCTGTCAATACAGCAGCAGACTATGTTATGATGCTGTATGCTTGTCCAGAGCGGTGAAGTTAAGCTGGGTACTTCCGGGTATACGACCTAATGCTGTGCCAAAACCGTGATAGCTATCAAAAAAAGGACTGCACCGTGAGCATCCCAAGAATCTCCTGAAAAGATTGATGTAGGTTTCATGTCTGTACTGTAGAAAATGTTGACACGAGAGCAGTTTAAAAACGGGCTTCAAAGTGAAGCGATCAGCTCTCTGGGGAAGAAAATTTCAATGGGAGCTAATGGGGGACTTTGCGGGATACCCGTGGCTCTGAAGCTCACTGAGACTAAACGATGTCAATGTCGAGGTTGAAACGAATTTCAGCTGAAAGAGGAGAAGTGTAGCTTCATTTTGATGCATGAAGTCATATCTGTGGAACAAAGTTTGAATCTTTTATCACAGTTTATCTGCTAGAAATGTTGGAATTTTTAGGCGAAGCTCACGCTCTAACAGGTCACGTGACACGCTCTAAGAACAGAGAAATCCTCCAAACTTAGTGTTGCTTAAACAGTGATATCTCAAAAACTGTACAAGACAGCAAAAAACTGAACACATGTAAAAATAGTTAACAAGTCAGTGAATCTGTGAAAGCAAGAATGAAGTCTGTAGGTGAAAGTATGCCGAAGCTGTACAGCCTGAAAGTTCAGGCACTTTTCAGCAGACCTGCAAAAATCTCCCATTGACTTCAATGCAAAAAATCTGCAGAAAATCATTTTTACTGTAAAAACTGTAACAGTTACACATGTGAAAAATACAAGCCCACCTCTCCTGAACATGCTGCACTGCTCAATTTTTTTCTGTGAAAATCTGTGCAAATTTGAAAGCTGTGAAAAGGGCCAAATAGTTGAGGGAAGAATAAGAAAAAGAAGAAGAAGAATAAAGTCGGATAACAATATGTTGAAATGCTGAGTCGGATAATAAAGTCGGATAACAATAATAACAATTATTATTATTAACGCTGCAAGCAGCACTGGACGGGTCTTCACTCTGTTGCAGGTCCCTCTCGCTGTTTGACGTCCATTTTGAGAGTTTCATCCCTTGCTGATCCTTTGACCTGCTCAAAGTTAGACTGAGGTGTGTGCCTGCAGCTCTGTCTGGAGCCTCAGTCTTTATAACGGGTGTGTATTACACACTCCATGTTCCCGCCTTCAGTGAGTCACATGACCAGCTGCACTGACCTGTCAATCAGTGAGTGAGTGACATCATCGTCTGCAAGTTTTCAGGCTTTTTTTGTTACTCCTCAAGGCTGGTCGGAGGACAATGACGTACAGATCTGAGTTTTACATGTTTGGTATCTGTTCGTGTTTAGAGATATTACAGTTTAAGTCAGGAGTCACCAACTATATTTGTCAGAGGGCCAGAATTTTACCAGTCACCTTGGGGGCCTGACCCTCAAGTAGCCTAAAAATTAAATAAAAATCAAATTTTGGCATAACATTATTATTTGATGTTTATTGTCAATATTTTTTTCATTTCATTACAAAGGGCATTTTTTTTTATGAGTCGGGCTCCTATCACCTATACCAGTGGTTCTCAATCTTTCTTGCATTTTAAATTGCATTATAGCATTTATTCACTCTTTCAGGCAAAAACAAGAGCTTTCATCAGATATAACTTAGTAATTTTTATAAACAAACACAACTTTAACGATCACTAACATATGAACGTAAACATCTCAGGCACATACAGCTGACCTCTCCCCCTCCTTCAGCCACTCAGTGTACCCTCAACACCAGAGTGAAGTCACGCAGCGAGACAGAGACTTCTTTTCAGCATTCAGGATGATTTTTTAAGTAATGAAACTGATAAGCGCACATCTGATGAAGCAAAGTGGTTCTGTGGTGGTGAAAGAGTTTTAAGGTAGACGTGAAGAGGGCTAAATAACACCAGGGCTGCCAACTCTCACGCATTGGCCGTGAGACTCACGCATTTCATTGGCTTCACACGCTCTCACGCTACACCTCCAATTTCTCACGCTGAAGGCACAAATCCCAGGAGGACACAGGGGTCATGTGCCCAAACGGAACGGACTCCACGGAGATCCGCGTGGACTCAAAGCAGATGTCCGCAAACCCTGTGCGCGCAAAGGTCAAACTTTACGACTGCAGGGATTCCGCCCCGCGCACTGCTGTCACACAAAAAACACTGCTCCGTCTTTTAATTTTAGTGCTTTGCAAAGTCAGCTGGCAGAGCAGCTCCTCTCCCTCGTCCTCAGTGTACAGCGTCATGACAGAGAAATGGAAAACAAGGTTAGTGGAAAATGTAGGCTTTCACGGTCATTTCACAAGAAAATACTACGTGGCAGTGCACTCGACTCTGACAGCTCTGATGTCTGTGGACATTCCGCGCAGAGTCTGCTCTTCTTACAGTCCGCCAGACTCTAGCTGCACACGCAGGTATACGCCATATACCCACTAGAAAACGCCCCGAAATACCATATAACCACTACAAAATGCAAAAGGATACGTATAGCAGCATGCTTGTGTGACTTTCACTTTCTCTCAGCGTGTGTGTGTGTGCGCTCCTCCGTCTGCAGGTGAGCGTAAAGACGCAGATAGACGCACATCGCAGGGACAGTGAGGGATCATCAGTCACTCTGTGTGATTTTATCATTCACACGGTGTCTTGACAGCTCATGTGCCCGGTTTAAGTGAACAAAAGACTTCAAAAACTGACGAGTCAGCCTTTCATTAATCAAAACTCAACATTCTTCATCAGTCCAGCTCTTGTTTTCACTCACTCACTGTTTTCTAAATAATAAATTCATCCTGAGGGATCCTCCATCACTTATTCTCCATGATATCAGATCAATCTTTGAAGGATCAATCTTCAAATACAGTCTACTAGTGCAGCGGTTCTCAACCTGTGGGTGGAGGCCCTGGTCTCAGAGCTGTTTTCAGTGGACGGTGTATTAATCTGGTAAAAATGTGGTAAAAATGTCTTCAGTGTATGGAGGCCCTGAGAGGACAAACATACATCAGAGTATGTCAGATTATACCAACTAGAATAAACCAGACTGCACACAAATATTACACTGTTTTACATTTCTCTACTCAGATATTCCTGTCCAGACCTCAAAATTCATTTCTGTAGGCTATTACTACTTTGAGTTTGATGTTCTAGTATAGATTTGTTGATTTAAAAATAAAGTAGTGATAACTTTGACTCAGATGTTAACTTGAACAGATCCAGTTTCTCATGACATTCTGACCGTTAATGTCCACTCCTTATTGTCCTCCAATGAAAATCACCTCTGTTTACATTAATGTTCAAGTCAGATGCTTTTATACTGGATAGTTCTTAGTGTTGTGGACTTGTAGCCTACACATTGATGCCAAAAAAAAAAAATTCATTTACTAAAGGAAAACGTAATCTAGGCTAATTATGCATATTCAATTGCACTTCATAATTTAATCCTTTAAAGCCTGAATAAACAAATAATACCCAGAACATTCAATTTTTTTGGAGCTGAAATGATTATTTCACTTTCTACCGAAATCCAACAAAATCACTATTTCTATAAAATTTGACATATAAATATTTTTTGTATCTCATTTGAGACATTAGATGTTGGCTACTGATAATCCACTTGAGAACATTTTTATCATTTATCCAATTGTATTCAGTTGTATTTTTGTTTTAGTAATTTGTTGATATATTGATTAGATAAAGGTATAAAAGTATGTATCAAATATGATACAACAGGCTTTAAGGGGTTAATTGTGTAAAGGTTTGTGCATTTTTAAGTTTTGTGACATTCAGAATTTGTTTTGTTGCTGCTTGTTGACAGTTTGATAAAAAAAAAAAAAAAACATTAAAAAAAAACATGAAGTATAGTTTGATTTAGTTTGGTTATTCATTAAAGTATTTCTCCTTGTTTTAGAACTCATATTGAGCTTTCAGTTCTTGTAAAGCTGCTGCAGTGGTGACCAGACCGGTGTTTTTGGTGAACAAAATACTGGTCTTGGAATTGCTGGTTATGCATAAACAGACCTGTAGACAGGTAGGATATAGACTTGTAGGAAGCAATGACATGATTACAGTTATTGTTTAATATCACTGTGACATTTGAGGAAGTATCAGATAACATAGAAAAACAATATAGCATTTATTTATTTATTTTTTTTTACCTGTACCTGAGTTAATTGCACTTGCACCATTTTGTTACTTTTGAGTTCTATATAGTATGATTAAACCTACACAAAATGAGACATTCTGTGTCGAATGTTGTCCTGCCACGTATGCGGCAACATTTTGGTTGACTCTACCAAACCTCACTCCAAGGTTTTTTGAAAAGTTAGCAGCCCTGTAACACAAAGAAACCAAAAACCTGCTGCGCAATGTTGGTGAAGTTCCCATAACACAGAACCTCATGTTGTCTCATCTGATGTCACATTATACATGTTGGTATATTTTATTTCTGATGATCCTAAAGGCGGCCCCTCTTTACCGATGAGAGATCACTGTGGAAGAGAAATTAAGGCACAAAGCCATAATGCATGAAGTGAGCCATAGAATGCGGAGTAGGTGAAAAAAGAGACTAAAACTTTGTTTTGTCATCTGTTCTGATGTTTCTTGGTTTATCTGACAGCAGATCAGACAGGAGCAGACTGTTCACTGACTGACGCTGTCTCATAGAAACACACAAAAGTGTGCAAATGCGCACAGATGAGGTGGACTGCAGTGGATCATCAGCGATCTATTGATTATGAAAAGCTCAGGAACCCGTCTGTATAAACCTTCACTGTGTGTTATTTGTCTGTTTTTTATATAGAGCTGTTAAAAGCCGACATCATCATTCATTTTTCTCAATATTGCAATAGCCTAAATTCACAAAAGCATAGCCTATGACTTTCCTGATCCTGAAAACTGTTATTTCCGTCTGATAAATCCTGTTTAAGATGTTGGTGTAGTGTTAATAAAGTAATTTCATCAGATATCTTAATACAAACAGCGTACAGGTGTGTGATTCATGTTTTTGTCACTTATCCTGCGAGTAATAGAGACACCAAGTGTTGATTGCCCCAGCGCTCTCTCTCTCTCTCTCTTGAACATTATTTAATGCTTGTAAAGGCAAAATCAACTAAAACTCTTAAAGGAAAACAAGGGTAGCATTTCTTAATAATCATCTCTATATGCCCGCTGGAACAGTAAAGGACTCATAATTTGAAAAGGATTCAGATTGTGTTCAGTTTGTACTAACAGCCCCATGCAGTAACTTTAAACAATGAAAACAGGAGTGAGATTTCGTATCAAAATACAATAAATTACACTTGTGAAATATGTAATTAAAGAAAAAAAAGTCATGTTACCCTTTGTAGTTTAGTAAGATTAAGCTCTCAGTCACATTTGAGTAAAATAATCTTATATTTTATAAATGTCATCATCATCACTGTAATTGTAAGGACCCCTTGCAATTACACCATGGACCACTAGGGGTCAGCAGACCCTCGGTTGAGAAGACCACATAATATTTCCTCTTTGATCCTCACAATTTTGGAATTCTGTCGCGGGCCAGATTGGACAGTTTGGCAAAAGTTGTGTTTGTTTATAAAAATTACTAAGTTATATCTGATGAAAGCTCTTGTTTTTGCCTCAAAGAGTGAATAAATGCTGTAAAGCAATTTAAAATGCAGTTTCAACTTGGGGGCGGAGGGGGGCGGCACCCTTCTGGGTAGATGAAAAACATGCAGGGGGTCCTGGACCCCAAAAAGATTGAGAACCACTGGTATAGGTGATAGGAGCCTGACTCATAAAGGCTAAAAATGCCCTTTGTAATGTAATGAAAAAAATATTGACAATAAACATCAAATAATAATGTTATGCCAAAATTTGATTTTTATTTAATTTTTACTTGGGGGTCCAGCCCCCAAAGTCTGGTCTGGTAAAACTCTGGCCCTCTGACAAATATAGTTGGTGACCCCTGGCCAGGGCAGTTGCTAGGAATTCTGGGCCCCCTGAAAGTATATCGGTGTGGGCCCCTTTACCCCATTCATTGCCACCTTCAATTTTCTTGTTTTTCAGTGTTCTTGACGGTGCCTGGTGTAATACACCTAATTTGTGTCCTATTTTATGGTTAACGACTTAACAAGTCAGAGTATTGTTATGTAAATTATGTATTATTAGTTGTCTTATTCTCATTTCACTGATTTGCAACACGTTATTACACCTCTGATTGCAAATACATATTCAATTAACCACTCAACAAATAGGTAGTGGGTATTTTAACAATCAAGCACTGTGGGTCACATTTTAAATGTTCTTCCTCCTTGTTCTCTCTTTCCTGTCTTTCTGTACTTCCTGTGCTTTGACTGTCTTCAGCAGTGACTGCAACAGCTTTGATCCGCTTCACAATTCCCTTCACTCTCTGAAGTAGCCTTTCTTTGGGAACTTGGGCCTGCTCTGTCAACAGCAACAGTGACATGAATTGAGTTATAAAAAAATGTAGCCAATATTTTGCTATTATATAATTGAAATAGCCAAGGTGTTGATTAATGTCTTACTCACTGCCGTGGTACAGCAGTTCACTAATAAACCAAAACAGCCAACCAGTGTCTACATAACTAACTCACCATCAAAGGCATCATTGGACTGCTGGGGGTGAGCGTCTGCTGTGGGGTCAAACTCAGATGAAGCAGCCACTGCTGATTCTGGAGCAGCAGAGCAGAAAGGTTTATTGTTCCATTATATATATTGTAAACATTAAATGTTATGTTTCATGGAAAAACTGATGCAGAACTAACCTATTCTTGGAAAAAATCTATATGGGCTTCTTAGTATCATCGCTCTAGGTGGACAACTTCACTTTCCCAGGCAAAAAATATTTTTTAACCATTCAGAAGTCAGTGTAAACTGTCCAAAAAACTCTGAATAGTCTTTTTAACTTTGTTGTTGTCAGCTATTATGGTGTATTTTATTTTATATTGCTATGAAAACAAACAACAACAACAAATCTTTGAACATTTAACTTTTTTGAATTCAGGCTATTTAAATGTCCCACTAATAACACATTTTACAAGACCACATTGAACACATCATGATAACATAACTGACCTTCGTCAGATGCTCATACTTACTGAGTAGAACTTGAATGTGTCATAATACAATTCAATGCAGCCTCTGAGTGGGTGCATACTGGAGCACTGTCCCACAGTGATATGTGTGAAACACACAGTCACTGTAGTAGCCCCTAAATTAGTAACGTTCAGTTATAGCTACTCTAGAAACCGTTGCTCTACAATGAACTGCCGACTTTTTTTTTTTAATGAACTGATGACTTGTCCAGAGTGTAGCGCAGCCAGATGACAGCTAACGTAGGCTCCAGCCTGCGCCCCGTCAAAGGTAATGTTACAGACATTAAATGAATGAACAAGTAGGCTAATTGTTGCAGCCGCCCTTAGTATTTTACTCTCACCATTCTTAGAAAAAAAGGTTTTGATGTCCTGGGCCCCTGCTCTGCTGCTCCTACTCCTGGCCTCCTTCTCAACTCTTTTCTGGTGTCTGGACTTGTGCTTTTTGGGGGCCATCCTAACCCTGCTGGAGTTCGCTCACACTTACTTATTACTAATTATTAATTACTAATTCCGATGAGGAAGAACGAACCGCGGTCTGGACCAAACCATTTTTTAAGACGGGGCCAAGGGGGTTATTGAAATTATTAAAATTAGAATATTGCATGACTTGTGGCTTCGTTTTAGTTCGGATTTGAATTTTTATATATTTTTGAATATATATTAGTTCAGTGTATGCATAATGATTTTGTCATGGAGGCTACTGGGGGCTGTGTGTGGGCCCTAGCGGGCTGTGGGCCCTTAGAATTGTCATCACCTTTCCCCCCTATATGACGGCGCTGCCCCTGGCCAAGGAGTAGATACATTTTGTGTGGAGACTTATAATTTTATTTTGAAAGACAAAATGTTGGCTTTCTGTTTGAGATAGGTCAGGGGTGTCAGTGTATGATTTGTGGGTCTCGATGACACGATGGTTTGCCGTTGGTTTGATCTCTTTATGACATTCCTACTGGCCATGAGGGCCGTTTTAGTGTGCCTAGGGGGTGCTAAAGAGCTCATTTTGGCATGTAGGGGTTTAATTTCTTCATTTAATCAAATTGTTCGCCAAGTCTGACATGTGTGCCAATTTTGGTGAGTTTTTGAGCATGTTTAGGGGGTCAAATTAAGGTTTAAAACGCAGACTGAATAATAAAAGAAAGAAACGATACAAAAAAAATAGGGTCCTTTCCCTTTGGGCGAAGACCCTAATAATAGCAACAACAACAACAACAATAATAATAATAATAATTATCGTTATTATTCTATTTTGAGCATTGTTTTCAGAATAAGAATTAAAATCATTTTAATTATTGTCTGTCATTATTAATGTTTTTGTAAGTCAGTTAGCATTATTATTATTATTATTATTATTATCATTTTTATCATTATAATTATTATTATTATTGTTATTATTATTATTAGTAGTAGTAGTATTATCAGAGTTATGATTATTATTATTATCTAATCAAAATCATTGTTATCATGACAAAATAATCAAACTACTTTTATTAATAATAATAATAATAATAATAATAAAAATGATAATAATAATGGTTAATATTTTGTTATTATTATGATTATTATTATTGTATCTACTAGGTTATAACAATCATTATTATTAATATAATTATTATTACAGTAACTATTATAAGCATTGTTTTTCATTTATTATATTATTATTTATATATATATATATCTTATTATTATTGTTATTGTTGTAATAATAACAAACCCTAAATTCAATATTTGTTGAATAGTTTCATCCCTTGTGTTGACCCTGATAACTAATGCTAACAGTAAACATTAGCTGGCTCAGTCTGTGAGGTGTAATAATATAAAATGATGACAGCACACACAGACTCGTACTGTAACATGACGCTGTTTCATCATTAAACCTACAAACCTAAACATGTCATGTTGTTTTGGGATGAAAGAGCGCAGCAGGAAATCACTCCCATGATTCCCTGCAAACCTAACAGTCATCTTTTGTTATTGTTTTGATTGAGAGCCCTCTAGTGGCACATGCCCTGAATTAAAGCCTGACCTATTCAATCCATGTGTTAATAATTAAACAGTGGTTTATGGAGCAGTGTTTGTATCGCCAAGGATATGAAGCAAAGTCCGTCATGCTTGTAGAGATTAAGGTGCCATGAAACAGACCTTTGGTCGCTCTACGTGAAGAACTGAGGCTCCATTTACTGAGAACACTTTAAGAGAGACATTATTTTGTCATGAGGACGTCAAGAGTTCAGGAAAATACTGCCTTTAAAATCAAAATATGAGATAAAACTATCATTCCTGTTCATGTCAATAAGAACACAGATTAATGAGGATTTTTCAGGGTGTATAGCAGTTCGCTCTGTAAACACTCTTTTAATATATCTGCGCAAATAACAGTACATGGCTGACAGAGAGAGGAGTCTGCTACAGTGATAGAGCCGTCGTACAGAGACTTGATTTTTAATCTGGAGCTTCATAGATACAAAAAAACAGAACTAAAGGAGAGAAAAAGAGCCTCACATTGACTGAGCAGCATGTCTGTTATATCAGTGTCTCTGTGTTTCATTTTAAAGAGCATCACTCAGCATTCACTCTCTTCACTGAACTGATCATCCAGACATTAAAACAGTAGAGAAATATTCAGACTGCATGAACACTCACCCTGTCTCAGATCAGTGTTTGTCCCTCTGCTTCAGTTAGTCCACTTCAAATGGAGTCTGAGCTCTGGCTGATATCACCTTTATTGTCTTATTGTGTTTGACTCAAACCTGTTTCACCTCCTTAGAGTCTCTCCTCCCCTTTTCCTTTATAGAGATGAAGTTAATGATTGATCTTCATCAGGTCAGTTTCTTCATCATCGTCTCCCTCTGCTGAGTTTCAAACATTAATTCAAGCTCAGCAGGTTCAGACAGATGCTCACCAAATCTACCTGTCAGCACCATTTCCTAGAGAACTTGCTGACTATAGTTTTGTTTTTTGTAATTCACTGACTTACATTGAGATTTAAGTCAGCTGATCAGTTTACAGTTTTGTGACGTGAACAGGAAGTGATGTGTTTTATTGTGAAACGCTCTGTTGAGGTCAATAAACGAGTGATGGCAGCGGCGCAACACGGTTGTTTGACTGAACAGGCCGCAGGTCAGCCTACTCAACAAGCAGAAGATTATCATGTGATTACTCAGAAGTGGTTATAAAAGTAGTGAGTTATAGAGTCAGAAGAGGGAGTCAGAATGCTGGAGATAGACACTACACTACCGCTCACACAGTTCAGCTCAGGCTTAAGTCGAAGTGTGCGGGGAGGCCGGGACACGATCCTGGCTCGTCCTGCCTCCTGGAGGTCGACTCAGACCCTGTTTACACGGAGATGCTCTGACCTGATCTTCAAAAGCAATCCACGTTCACACGAAGACACCAGAACAACTTAAAACGCTGTAGCATGCATGCCAGCCCAGTAGATGGCGATGTAGGTTTGCAGAGAAACAGAGCTGTTACAACACACGTACAAAGGAGAAAAACTTTTCACAAACAACAATGGCGAGTGGACACACGAAAACGCAGGAGTTTCTTGTCGGGACAACAAATCTGTCTACATAGTTTTGTCTGGATAACAAACTGAGCTCAGTAAGCAGCACACATGTTGCTTGGTAGACGGCCGAAGCTGTTGTTGTTCCTGGTATGCGCACACAGCCTTCATGTGAAAGAGTACTGCGCATGCGGTGACGTCAGCGTTTCACCCTGAAACGATGAATCCTGTTTACATGGAGCTGGGTGGTGATGCTTTTTCAAAAATCCCCGCTCTGGACCCTGGTTTCAAAAGTTTGCAGGCACTCCAGGCACTGTTGCCATGTAAACGGGAGGCTAAAACGCAATGAAAACACTTCGGATACGATTTAATCCAGCCTCGTGTAAACAGGGCGTCAGTGTCCCCTTATAGTTCAGGTGTAGTCTTGCCTGTTAAACATGTCGGAGCCTAAAATAACCTTTATTACCTGACGTGAAAAATCCTTGACATCAATGACAGTTACCGGCTCTTTGCTCTCCTTCTCCTTCCTCTGGTCTCATTTATCAGCTCTTTAGGCTGTCTGATGGATTTAAGGCCCAAATGAACCAAACATCATCTACAACTGAATATAATGTTTAATATTCCACATGGTTTGTGTAATGCAGCACTGACACACTCAATAACATTGGGTTCTTGTTTTTTTTGCCGTTCATTCACAGTTCACTTTAGGACATTTATTTTATTTTAGCTTATTTCATTTTTATTACAGTTTACCTCATTCCAAACATTTTTTATGATCATTTAAATTTTAATCAGTTCCCTGACCCCCTCTTTCACAGATATACATTATTTTATGTACTTGGTACAGAAAGGCAGACTACTGGGCGTCTCTTCTACACAGGAACTGTAACCAATACAGACAGAAACAGCAGCTCTAGACCAGCGGCCTGAGTCAGTGTGTGGCCGTTCCTCTCTGAGGGATGATGACAGTCCCCTGACCCTAACCAGTCGAGCCCCTCTGAGGGGTCACCGGCTTACTGGGGCCATTGTCTTGGTTATTTTTGGCTCCAATTGGGGGCCACACTGGGTATCAGCATCAGAGTGCCATCCCATCAGTGCATCATTAATAGGGATATAATGTAAAATGAACAAGTTAAAATAAAATATGAAATGACTAAAATAAATTACAGAATGACTTAAATAAATCATTAAAAGCAAAAACAAATTATAAACCAGCAAAAATAAATAAAAAAACACTAAAATAAATTATAAAACATCTAAAATAAAGTATCAAACCGGTAAAATAAATCATAAAACAGCTCAAATAAATTATAAAACAGGTAAAATAAATTTTAAAAAGCTAAAATAAATTATAAACGATTAAAATATAGTATATAACAGCTTTAATAAATCTTTAAATGGCTAAAATAAATTATAAAACAGCTAAAATAAAGTACAAAATAGCTAAAACAAATCATAGATGGCTAAAATAAATTATTAACCAACAAAAATAGGTTAAAAATTGGCTGAAATAAAGTATCAAATGGTTCAAATATCTCCGCAAACAAAGAGGAACCATGTCTTACCAAGCAGACATTCTGTCAATACTGCACTGATCCCTTAAAGTCTGTTTTCACCTGGGATGATGATTTTCGCAGCTCTGGCTGTGGTGACTGCTGTGGGATAAAAACTCTTCTTAAATCTGCTGCTCTTTGTTTGGATTGATCTGTACCATCTGCCTGAAGACAGCAGCTCAAACAGGGTGTGTCCAGGGTGTGAAGAGTCCTTGAGAATGTTCTGAGCCTGTTGGAGAATTATGTCCTGCATGATAAACCCCTATCTGCTCTGGATTCTTTGGCATTTTTCACCCCTTATTTTGTCCCCTGCTCTTTTTATTTTGGGAGTGGACTCCAGATGCTGAACATACAGGGGTACCTAATGTTCTGGCAACTTATTCAGCAGCTCTTTCCCACACTCCCTGCCTTGCCCAGCCCCCTCTCATATGGGTGTAACAGGCCTTTTCAATGAGTCTGAATGTCTACCCTCTGCTGGTTTTGGTTTGTCCTGCTATACAGAGATCTATGTAGTGAGTCACTTTAAGAGGTCAGTGTTTACCTGACTTCACTGCCGTGCCCCTCTCAGTTCACCTTGAGCTCTCTGGGACTCTTCTGTCTGTATGTTCAACACTTAATACTGCTCAAAACAAGACTAAAAATGTATATCAGTATAAAGTTATGAGTTACTCTAAAGTTTATGAACACGCTGTGTAAAACCAGAGGTAGAGAGATTACTGAGAATTTATACTCAAGTACAAGTACTGTTACATGATTAAACTGTACTCAATTACAAGTAAAAGTACTGGTGTATAAAATATCTACGTTCAAAGCACATTTCTCAGATGAACCATGTACAGAAATATAACATGAAGGCAATTTGTTTTGTAAAGAAATGTAGATATAAATCAGGAATTTTTTTTGTTAAAAGTTTTTTAACCAGCATAGAACAGTTTCAACCCCTTTCCAATACACTGCAAACAACAAGCAGGTAAGAGTCTTAAAGTCTTATGCTGCATTCCAGAAAAGTGGTAAGTCGGATTTTAGGTTAGCCTGCAACTCTCCCTGATTACTTGGGTCTCCAGTAACTGGTTGATATGGTCTCTAACCATATCGTAGTCAGTTTGAGGGATACGCCGATAGCGTTGCCACACCAGCACTTCCTCCAAGAGGGGGATTTCATGGGCTATAAGATTGGTACAGCCCAAGTCACTGTCACTGGCGGAGAAGACAGACTGATACCTGGTAAGAAGTGACCTTACCTTAGTCTGCTCTTCAAGCAGCAAAAGTGACAGAGCAACTGTTTGGACCTGATAGTGGATCGTCTGTGAAATAGAATGAGAGGCTACAGAGGGACCAACGACGGCACTTCCGTGACTCCTGCAGGAAGGCTAACAACACTCACCTCAGTTAAAGTACTGACAGTGTTTCGGGGATAGAGCAGCACATCAGTCAAGCCCACATTTACTACTGGGATATAAGCTTTTCCTCGTTCAACCTGAACTAACGCAGGGGAGGCAAGCAGCCCAGCTGGAAGGCCAGAGTCCAATGGCTCGAAAAGCACAGTCGAACCAGAAAACTTCAGGGAGCAGGTGACTTTAACATTTTTCATGGTGCCACCAGGAACAAGACACGCCTTTTTGCCGCGCACCTTGGCCTTCCCAGCAGCAGTCAGGGAATCCTGTGCACTGGCCCGATGGCACCTTTGTAATGCCTGGAGAACGCTGGATGGGGCTTCTGAGGCCAAGGGAAAACTGAAAAATGCTGCACCATGCTGTCCAAAAAGCTCTTGGTAGCATCTGCAAATGATATTCAGAGTTACCACTTGGAGGGTCCTTCACCACGAAAACTCCACACTGTGGCATCAGCTTCCCACAGAGCTCAACGTCAAGCTCCAGGTAGCTGGTGCAGGGGATGGCCAAACCATTAGCTGCCCTAAGCTGCAGCCAGTGACACTTCTGGAGTTTTTCTTGCCCCCAAGATGCAAAATGGGCAAGGAAGAAGCTCTCCATTATGGTAGGCACCATGGACCCAGTGTCTACCAAGCAAGGGACATTTATGTCGCCCATGCGCACATCTAAATGCGGACAAGACGACATGAGCATGGCAGCTCCCTCCACCACGCCTGGGACCACTCTGGAGCCAGTGTCTGCACCCCCCGAACTGTGGCTCTGCAGTCCGGCGGGCGCTAGTTTTCCGAAGGCCGAGCAGGGTGGGGCGGCCTATTAGTCCGCTGGGACCAGGAAGGCAAAGGGGGCTGGGGTCGAGGGGGAACACGTATCCCCTCACACTCCCGTGCAAAGTGCCCAGGTTGCTGGCATCACCTGCAAATAACCAGGCCACGATTAGCGGGACAAACCTGATGAGGCACTGGTTGGGACGGATTATGGTGATGAGACTGTTGCAGTAGGAAAATGCTCTGAGTCAGCTGGTTCAGCTGCTCCTACTGAAGCTTCAGCATTTCCCTCATCGCACTTAGCTCTGATGCCTGGGGCTCACGTACGATAGCAATAATATGGTCTGGGTCAGCTCATTCTGTACTAGAATGGTATTTTACCTCCTCTCTTGCCTCTCCTTCAAGGTGGTCGAACAAGAAGAAAGCCTGATCTGGGATGGAAAGATGGCGAGCTCTCATACAAGCTTCCACCTCCTCAAGCCACTCTTCCAGCCCTATCCCCACTCTCCCCCTAAACACGGGACATTTTCTATCTTGGGGCACAAAGACAAGTCTCTCAGTAGCTGTAGGGGGGGGCAGCAGAAGTAATATGGTAGGGATGCACTTGTGGTCTGGGCACCCATGAGTTCATCACTACCATAAATTCTTACTTCCAGTAAGACTTTTATTGATTATACTTCTATAAAATTTTCACCACAACCACACAGACATGAGGACCCTCCTCTAATAAATTTGTTTGCAGCAGAAACAAATTTGACGACGACAGGTCTATGATTGGTCCATTGATCTGTCACTAGCTTTAGTTCTTACTTTAGTCCACTTGTCTCCACTTACCTCCCTCCCTTTGCCCACACACCCAACACAGCATCGTGTGGATTTGCTGTTCATCATGAGACTGGGGTCCACATTCAAGATTTCCTGCTGCTTAACAGAAGGTTTTTTCTTGCCGCCATGATGGAGGGATTCATGATTGGCTATATGGATTCATGTTGGGTGTTGGATGTATATATTTGTATATATATGTATATGTGTATTTTTATATGTATATATGTATCTATGCATATATGTGTATCCATAATATGAAGAGCTTTGTGCTCTATTGTAAAGTGTCTTGAGATAACACTTGTTATGAATTGGCGCTATACAAATAAAGATTGATTGATTGATTGATTGAGAAGTAGAGGGTGCAGTACTAGAGCCAGGCACGGACACAGCCCGCTCCTGCTGCAGCCTCTCATTGTCTGCCTATAGCTGTGCAACCAAGCCCCTCAACTCTAATAACTCTGCATCCATTGCAGTGCCCCGACCAATGAGCAGAGGAGTGGTAAATAACGAGTGGCACAGCAATCCTTACAGCAGGGGTCTCAAACTTGCGGCCTGCAGGACGATATTTTGAGGCCCCCTACTTGACATCAAACTTTTGTGTTAGTGCGGCCCCTGCATGTTTCTCAAACGCACATTTTTGCTGAGTCGTCATGAATGCCATGCTTGCTGTGGACTTTTATATTCTTTTCATCACTTATGGCAGGGGTCTGCCACCTTTTCAATCAAAAAAGGCGTTTGCCATTCACGTTCTGAAGAACCCATTCCTGCAGGAGTAATTTCGTCTTATCGGACAGAAAGCTTCCCCGCCACTGACTACTTTTTCTGTCATTCCGAGTTTTTATTGAACTCTGGTAGTTGGCAGTCCCACAGGGAGAAGTTCTGTTTTCCTGTGACCATAAACAAACAGATACCTCACTGAGGGAGCCACAGAGCCGAGGTGCACGTTGACATGAAAGACAGAAAAAAGCACTAACGCTGCGCAAAAATCAAACCTAAACGGACGATCCAGCTCATTTAAAGAACTAATTTGTCACGGTTTGGTCCCTTGTTTGCTCATTCGGGAGGATGATTTATCATAATATTATCTAAATAACTATGGAT
Source organism: Cetoscarus ocellatus (assembly GCA_037902135.1). NCBI lineage: Eukaryota > Metazoa > Chordata > Actinopteri > Labriformes > Labridae > Cetoscarus > Cetoscarus ocellatus. The sequence continues at coordinate 400,091 of JBAMNC010001348.1, read as the reverse complement.
TAACTGTAACAGCCTTTCTGTGTCCATCTGGGAGATGACAACCTGCGAGGAGAAGTCCAGTGGTAAGTTCTCAATTTCTATGTGGATTAAATTAAATGTGTCAGTACAAGTTTATGAAATGGACAGCTACACTTATATTTACACATGTATTGATAACACGACGTAAACCGCTTGTTAGTCTCTCCCGTCTGATCAGGACGACAGGCACACATCCAGCTGCGGAGTAAGCGCACATATTACGCCCCTATGAGCTCCCAGAACATGAGAAAAGTTAAACAGGGCTGTGATAAAACAGACAGAGACGGACGGGACAGCTAACGAAGTTTAATATGATTGATAAACGAACCAGCAGACACAGTGGTGCTCTCCATAACGGCACAGCCGTGCGTCCTGACGCGCACACACCTTCAGGTCTGTGTGGACAGGTCTGACTCTGTCCGTAGCTAAAAAGATAAAAAGTGTTTCCCTCAAGTTTTATGGAAGAAAACAATCAAACACTAGTAATTCAAATTACTATAGGCCCACTACTGATTTATTTATACTGATTTAGGGGACACCGGGGATGGTTGAAACACTAGAAGAGTTTAAACACCACAGTTTTCTCCAATCAGGTGTAAGACAGGAGTCACATGATGTTTCATTTTTTCCTACCTGATCACACACAGGAGTTGTCAGGGCTGGAGACTGTTGCATGTGGACTTTACAGAGAAAATAAGGTTAAGCAAGAATTGAACTACATTTTGTTTAATTCTAAGACTTATTGTAACTGAAACTTTTCTCTCTCAGGCAAATGTGATGCATTTTCCTCTTTCTAATTTCAGCAACTTTGCTTAAACAGCTCCCTAAACACTGGCTGATAGGGGTGGGCTTGGTTGTAAATAAAACAGAAAAAAAATGTTGGCTGTTAAAATCCATAAAATTTCAGCATAAAGGCTGGTGCTGTCTGGCAAATGTTTTTGAAAAATGCTGGCAAGGAAAGAGTTAATAATATCGATTGGGAGGATTGAATAATTTTTTCTGTTTTTTTTTTTTTTTTTTTCCTTGGGACCCTTTTTTGTGGAATACTTTATGCGGCCCAGCTTCACCCAGACTCTAGCTCCAGTGGCCCCCCGGTAATTGAGTTTGAGACCCCTGCCTTACAGTAAATAATACAGATACAACTGGGAGCAACGGCTGATTTTTAACAATACACAAGGTCAACACTTAGATCTGCACAACAAAATGTATTAGCATAGATAAAATTCAAAACCAAACCAAGGAAAAGGAGGGGAAAAAGGAAAAAAAACTGGAACACACGTCTCTTCTCTAGAACAATGATCCTGCCAACAACGCCAGATTGTGACCACTGGGGGGAGGGGGGAGTGAGCTGAGGACTTGGACCTTGATCCCCTTCAAACAACTTTGACCATAAAGGTAGATGTCCGACAACGCCACCTTGGGAATTTCACCTAAAGAATCAAACCATTCACCGTAAGGACACAGGTTCATTATTGAGCAGGCAGGAGACGTAGTTCCAGTATAAACAAAAATAATCTTTATTAAACAAAGCAAACTGTAAAAGCTATTAAAGCTCAATTAAAAAGGGAATGGGGGAAAATTAAGGGGACCAGTTAGAGGCTGAGGCGTACCAGGGGTGAAGAGGGGCTGATGAGGGGGAGAGGGGTATCCCAAAAGAATCTAAAGTAATGAAAACCACCCCAGATGCTCATGGCAGACACACACTCAATCACACGGACGTGGAAGGGGGGGCCCAAACCAGGGAAACACAGCACACCAAGAAGGGGGACATCACCACCCTAGACACCAACTTCTTCACCCATGGCTCCCAGCTCTGAAAGGACAAAAAAACAAAGTTAGAAGGGGCAACTAAACACAACAATACAAACTCAAATTGTTAAAAAAATATAATATCCTACTATACCCAAGTTAGTCAAAATAATATCAATAAAGGGAATAACCAATCCCCCTTAACCAATAAAGAAAGCAAAATCTAAATATACCCCAAACCACAGATACCCCCAAAAAAGGAACAAAAAAACAGTAAGTCAATTCAAAATACCTCAATCTAAATAAATGAACAAATATACTTAAATACAAATACCTAAACGACTCAAGCCCCAAAGTAAACTAGAAAAATTGCATTTCCTTGCAGCAAATGTGTTGAAATGTTTTGTCTGAATGCTGGAACTGTGAAATGAAATGGCTAAAAGCAAAACAAACAAAGCTGAAAATGTGAAAATGTGACATAAAATAGTTGGAAGCAGTAAAGCACAGCTGCAAATGTGGGAAATGTGTAATAAAAATGGTTACAGTTGTGAAAGAAAGCTGAAAATGAATAAATGTGAAAGGAAATTGCAGAAAGCTGTAGAAATGTTTGGCCACCATGAAGAAATTGTAATTTATGATTAAAAGAGTAAAATATGTTAGGGCTAAAATGACATAGATTGTAATCAGCAGCAGATGTGTGAAATCTGTTAAATTTGCATTGTAAAGACATGAAAAGAATAAAGTTGTATGGAAGTGAAAGGTTGAATGACTGACAACCTGTGACATCCAGACTGAGAGGACAACAGCCAGATGCATACAGCAAGGAGCTGTAGTAATCAGCAGTCTGTATTGGACACACAGTTGAAAAGTACAACTGCCTTCGCCAGAATTTGAACCCGGGCCGCCGGAGGGAGAGTCAGCAACTCTGCCACTGAAAATATATATATGTTAAATGTTATGGAAATTGTGATTTTGTTGGATTTCAGTAGGAAGTGAAATAAACATTTCAGCTCCTAAAAAAAATGAATGTTCTAACTATTATATGTGCATTCAGGCTTTGAAGGGTTAAATTATGAAGTGCAATTGAATATGCATAATTAGCCTAGATTACATTTTCCTTTAGTAACTGAAAAATGTTTTGGCATCAACTTGTAGGCTACAAGTCCACAACACTATGAACTATCCAGTTTAAAAGCATCTGACTTGAACATTAATGTAAACAGAGGTGATTTTCATTGGAGGACAATAAGGAGTGGACATTAACAGTCAGAATGTCATTAGAAACTGGATCTGTTCAAGTTAACATCTGAGTCAAAGTTATCACTACTTCATTTTTAAATCAACAAATCTATACTTGAACATCAAACTCAAAGTAATAATAGCCTACATACATGAATTTGTAAATCTGGACAGGAATATCTGAGTAGAGAAATGTAAAACAGTGTAATATTTGTGTGTAGTCTGGTTTATTCTAGTGGGTATAATCTGAAATACTCTGATGATGTTTGTCCTCTTAGGGCCTGCATACACTGAAGACATTTTACCACAATTTGACCAGATTAATACTCCGTCCACTGAAAACAGCTCTGAGACCAGTTATGGGCCTCCACCTACAGGTTGGGAACCGCTCCACTAGTAGACTGTATTTGAAGATTGATTCTTCAAAGATTGTTCTGATATCATGGAGAATAAGTGATGGAGGATCCCTCAGGATGAATTTATTATTTAGAAAACAGTGAGTGAGTGAAAACAAGAGCTGGACTGATGAAGAATGTAGAGTTTTGATTAATGAAAGGCTGACTCGTCAGTTTTTGAAGTCTTTTGTTCACTTAAACCGGGCACATGAGCTGTCAAGACACCGTGTGAATGATAAAATCACACAGAGTGACTGATGATCCCTCACTGTCCCTGCGATGTGCGTCTATCTGCGTCTTTACGCTCACCGGCAGACGGAGGAGCGCACACACACACACGCTGAGAGAAAGTGAAAGTCACACAAGCATGCTGCCATACATATCCTTGCACATTTTGTTGTGGTTATAAGGTATTTTGGGGCGTTTTCTAGTGGGTATATGGCGTATACCTGCGTATGCAGCCAGAGTCTGGTGGACTGTGAGCAGAGAGCAGTGTCCGCGGGCGTCAGAGCTGTCAGAGTCGAGCGCACTGCCGTGTAGTATTTTCTTGTGAAATGAATGTGAAAGCCTACATTTCTCACTAACCTTGCGCATTGTTTTCCATTTCTCTGTCATGACGCTGTAGACTGAGGATGAGGAAGAGGAGCTGCTCTGCCTGCTGACTTTGCAAAACACTAATATGAAGAGGCGGAGGCAGTCTGACATTTAATGTGGGTCGATGATAAAGCTGGGGACTTCCGGGTATACGACCTAATACTGTGCCTAAACCGTGATAGCTATCAAAAAAAGGACTGCACCGTGAGCATCACAAGAATCAGCTGAAACGATTGATGTAAGCTTCGTGTCTGTACTGTAGAAAATGTTGACACGAGAGGAGTTTAAAAACGGGCTTGAAAGTGAAGCTGTCGCCTACGTCAGCCTACATTTCCCACAATTCTTTTCGCATGTCTTTGTCATTACGCTGTACAGTGAGGACGGGGGCCAGCTGACTTTGCAAAGCAGTAACACGAAGAGACGGAGTTCGTGTCACATTCAATGTGGATGTGAAAATACATGGCGAGCAGTGTTTTGTGTGACAGCAGTGCGTGGAGCAGACTCGGCGCTGTCATATGGTGTCGGCGTACATCCGCCTACATTTCCCACAATCCTTCTCGCATGTCTGTGTCATGACGCTGTACACTAAGAAGATGAGGAGATGGAGGTGGTGTTATGCCAATGAAATGTGTGGGTCTCACGAGCAATGCGTGACAGCTGGCAGGCGTGAATTTTTGAGGACTAAAATGGCAAAGACTGTAATGAGTAGCATGCGTGTTTACGTATTTTCTGAAATATGCATGATAGTATAAAACAGTCTCTACCAGGAATCAAACCCCAGTCTCCAGATAAAATGGCAACTGTGTTAACCGCTCAGCCAACAACTCACATAATTTACTGTGACACACCCGCCGATAGTGTAGCAGACTATGTTATGATGCTGTAAGCGTGTACAGAGCGGTGAAGTTATGCTGGGTACTTCCGGGTATACGGGCTAATGCTGTGCCAAAACCGTAATAGCTATCAAAAAAAGGACTGCACCGTGAGCATCCCAAGAAGCAGCTGAAACGATTGATGTCAGTTTCATGTCTGTACTGACGAAAATGTTGACATGAGAGCAGTTTAAAAACGGCCTTCAAAGTGAAGCGATCAGCTCTCTGGGGAGGACTTTTACAATAGGAGCAGATGGAGGACTTTGGCGGGATACCCGTGGCTCTGAGGCTCACCGAGACAAAACGATGTCAATGTCGAGGTTGAAACAAATGTCAGGTGAAAGAGGAGAAGTGTACCTTTATTTTGATGTATAAATCATATCTGTGCAGTAAAGTTTGAATCTTTTATTGCAGTTTTTGGGCTACAAATTTTGGAATTTTTAGGCGAAGCTCACACTCTAACAGGTCACGTGACACGCTCTAAGAACAGAGAAATCCTCAAAACTTAGTGTTGCTTAAACAGTGATATCTCAAAAACTGTAGAAGACAGCAAAAAGCTGAACACATGTAAAAATAGTTGACAAGTCAGTGAATCTGTCAAAACAAGAATGAAGTCTGTAGGTGGAAATATGGCCAATCTGTAGAGCATGAAATTTGAAGCACTTTTCAGCAGAACTGCATAAATCTCCCATTCATTTCAATGGGAAAATTTCTGCAGAAAATCATTTTTACTGTAAAAACTATAACTGCTAAGCATGTGTAAAATACAAGCACACCTTCCTGAACATGCTGCATTGCTCAATTTTTTTCTGTGAAAAATCTGTGCAAATTTGAAGGCTGTGAAAGGTGCCGAAAATCTGTCGGTAGAAGAAGAAGAAGAAGAAGAAGAAGAAGAAGAAAAAGAAAAAGCAGAATAATAAAGTCCTAGGAGAAAAATAAATTGAAATGCTCAGCATTTCAACTTAAAAAAGAAAAAGCAGAATAATAAAGTTCTAGGAGAACAATAAGTTGGAATGCTCAGCATTTCAACTTAATAACTCAAGTCATTCATAACTCCCTAAACCCCAGAGTCAGTATAGAGGTGATATTACATGCCGAACTACTGCCACAGGAGGCATCCCCAAGGGAACAACACGTGGTGCATCCAAAAGCCATACATATGTTTTAGAGAAGTGCAGCGCCAGTGGAATAAAAAGGCAGAGCTGACCAGAGGCAGCCATCAGCTAACATACACGTGTGTGGGAGCAGCAGCGGGTGCCAGGTGAACTGGAAGTGAAGGAAGCTGAGAATCGCCAAGCAAGAGGGCCACCAGAGGTTTCCCTACCTCCTTTTATAGGGTGCCCCCAGGCGGTCATTGGCTGACACACACCCTGGGTGTTAAGTGCAGATGAGAGGGTACAATCATATCACCTTTATGCTCATTTTGACAGGGAGAACACTGACCCTGCACTGCCTCCCTTCCCCTCTGACACCACCCCCAGTCCTGAGCACTCATGAGGTGAGACTCACTCTCCACCGTATCAACACCAGGCAGGCCGCTGGACCAGGTCCTGCAGGGCTGCACAGCTGAGTTAGCTGACATCTTAACCTTCATCTACAACCTGTCGCTGTCCACGGCATGGGTCCCAGCCTGCTTCAAGACAGCTACCATTATGCCCATTCCCAACAGTCAAATGTCACATGTCTCAACAACTTTAGACCCTTGGCACTCACTTTCATTGCTGCCAAATGTCAAACACATCGAAGGAGCGATACCATCAACACTGGACCCACATCAATTTGCATACAGGGAGAACAGGTCGACTGAGGACGCCACTGCCATTGTGCTCCACACATTGCTGAAACATCTAGAGCACAAAAAAACCTCAGCTCAGCCTTCAGTACAATCCCGCCCTACAAACTCCGAACCAAACTTCTCATCCTGGGATTAAGCAACACCCTGTGCAACTGGACTGTCGACCTTTAAACAAACTGCACAGAGTGTGAGAGTTGCAGGGCACACCTCCTCTTTACTCCTCACTAACAGTGGGCCCCACAAGGATGTGTGCTCAGCCCTCTGCTCTTCACTCTGTACACACACAACTGCTCTGCCATCTCTCCATTAAATCTCATTGTCAAATTTGCTGACGACACCACTGTCCTCTGCCTGATCAACAACAGTAAGACACCATACAGGACTGTCAGGATTTTTTCCTTCACAGTCCCAAGATTGCTCAGTGGTGTAATGGTTCTTTACCAACACCTGACATAATTCAGAATGAAGATGCAGAGAACAGCTGGGTGCAATCAAACAAAGTTTTACTTGCAGCAAGGAGAACAACAATACAGAGTGTCAAGCAGTCTGAGGTGTTGATCTGAAGCTAATACAAAAGTCTTCTCTCTATATAGGCATGTGTGTGCGTGTGTGTTTAACATGTAGGGAGGGGTGAGAGGTGTCGTGGCCTTCACGTCTCCTTCTTGGGGCTGTTTAGGCTGGTCTGGTGATGCACCGAGTCATAAACAATAGTTGATAAAAAGTAACAAGGAGAGGAGGGCTGCACAAGGCCATGGAGGGATTGTGTGTGTGGGGAAAGAATGTCATGTAGTATCTGTGTGTGTGGGGAAAGGATGAAGCTGCTAAAGAAAAGGTTATACAATGATCAGGATAGAAATATTCAAATACATGAAAACACTATATACAATATGTACAAAGTTCAAATCATTCTAAACAAGGACTGAGGTGCAACATCTAACATCTTGGTTCTCAACATCAAGAGGACCAAGGAAATCATTGTGGATTTCCGGGGAAAAGGACAGCAAAATCACTCTCATCAGTGGCGAGGTGGTGGAGAGAGTGTCTGGCTTTAAATACCTAGGAGTAAATATATCGGAGGACCTGTCCTGGAGCATTAACACCTCTTCAGCACCTGTACTACCTGAGGGAGTTGAGGAACGCTTGAAGTCCAAAGCAGCTGATGATGAACTTTTACAACTGCTCCATCAGAAGTGCCTTAACTTCAAGATTGTTAGTGCGGTTTTCCAGCTGCACTAAGGCCGATCAACAGGTGGTAAAAACAGCAGGGATGGTCACTGGGACTACTCTTCCAGAGATCAGTACCCATCTACACCAGGGCTATTCAATTAAAAGTCACCGAGGTCCAGTTAATAAAATTTCCTCCAATAAAAGGTCCGAACCGACGTCCAGTTTGTGTCTTATAGCCTTCCCCTATGTCCACACTTTCATGGTTTCAACACTATTTACTGTCAATTTTTAATGCAGGATATGTTTTATTGAGTGCACAGCTAGCTCCTTTACCATAAATATAAACAGTCCTAGGCAAGTTAATTTAAGGCCTTTATTTCAGATTAAAAAAGAAAAACCTAAAATAAAATAAATTAAGAAGTGCAAACAGAGCCAAGTAACCATTATTTTTCTCTTAAATGAAAGAGGTCCCTACGGAGCCACTAAGGTGCCACGGAGAAAAAAAAATATAAATCATACGCACGAAATACTTATTCATGCGCATGATATAATAAAACGTGCGCATGAAATACTTTTTCGTGAGCACGTTTTAGCTAAAACATGCGCTCGAAATAAAGTTATTTACCATGTTTTGACTTGTCCTTTTCCTCGTCCACTGCGGCTTCCCGCAGCGACGTCAGATGTTTACAGACACACACAATGGAGAAAAGTGAGCTAGTTAACTTTTACTTCCATCTCGGATTGTCATATAATGACATTCTTGCTGCTCTTGCTATGAGAGATGGAATAATCCTAAGTTGGAGAACTTTGCTGCGCATACTAAAAGACAACAGGCTCAGCCGGCGGAAGGAGTACTCAGATTCAGTCAGTGTCCTGACCTGGGATGCACAGGGGGGACTTGTTTGCGGCTACAGAGGTGAAGTTGTAGCTAACTTCGGGGCTAACTCCCTCCACCTTATTCAGCAGGTGGCAGCAAGACACGAGCTTTGTTTGAGTCTTGAAAGTTGTGCAGCTTTTATTTAAGGTACTGATAAATAGCCTAAGGGACTGTAAATACCCTTCACTCCTACATTCACAGACACAGCTAACGTTGGCTGGTTACTGGGATGCTTCAACCGAGCCCGGCTGTCTTCTTCTTCTTCTTCTTCTTGGTTTTTACGGGCAGGTGACCACAATATTATGGGGCATTACTGCCATCTACTGAGGAGCCCGGCTGTCTGTTGCTGCTTGCCTGTATAAATCGAGCGCACGTTTTATCTTAAACGTGCGCACGATTTATATTATTTTTCTCTGTGGCACCTTAGGGGCTCCATGGGTCCCAGCTAATAATTAAAAGCCTACACATCAAGCAAAAAAGTTGACATCTTCAGAAAACAATAAATAAAAGGTGGCTCTTTTTAGGAAAAAAGCAAGTGCGTACAGAGCACTGACTAAATATTTTTCCTCTTCTTTTTTCTTAAATAAGAGAGGTCACAGCCCAAAAAAATGAAGACCTACACTTCCAGTAAAAAGTCAACATCTTCTTAATTCAAGAAATTAACTTTTAAAAGTACAATCATTTGTCATAGGTAACTGCTTTTCTGCTGTGTTGTTGCAAAATAATGTAACAAGAAAGTGATAGGAAAATAAATATTTTATTTGCGCATGTCTCAGATTGTGCTCTCTCTCTCTTAGGCTACGTTCACACTGCAGTCAAAAGTGACCTGAATCTGATTTTTTGGCTCAAATGTGACCTGTATCTGCTTTGTTTCTGACAGTGTGAACAGCACAAGTCACATTGAATTTGACATGTTCGAATCAGATTCAGGCCACTTTCAAATGTGGTACTGAATCAGATACGTATCTGATTTTCTTGAATACGACCGCGGTCTGAACAGCCAGGTCGCATTCAATGCGACTTTGACGTCATTCTAGAGCAGGGGTCAGAATATAATCAGAGGTTAATATATAGACAAAGTTTCTCGCATTTTTCCTCAAATAAAGAGTTTTAGTTGATTATTTACTGTACAAGCATTAAACGATGCATAAAAGGAGAAGTGATGAGAGAAAGTGAGAGGGCGCTGGGGCGATCGACTGGTGTCTCCATTACATGCACAATAAACAATAAATGTGAATGAATCAAACGTCTTTACACTGTTTGTATTATGATATCTGATAAACTTAGTTTATTAACACTGCACCAACAGTTTTAATGAATTTATCAGGCTACAATAACAGTTCACAGGACGCGGAAAGACACTGATGATCCACTGCTGTCCATCTCATCCTTGCGCATTTGCGCGCTACTGTGTGTTTCTGCGAGACAGCGTCAGTCAGTGAACAGTCTGTTCTTGTCTGATCTGCTCTCAGATAAACTAATTAAACATCGGAACAGATGATAAAACTAAGTTTTCACCTCTTTGTTCACCTGTTCCGCGCGCTATAGCTCTGAGCTTTGTTTCTCTCCAGCAGCAATCTCTCATCGACAGGGGTTGGAAAGGGCGGCCGCCTTTAGGTCCATAAGAAATAAAATATACCTGTAATTACTTTAATAAGAGCTCACTCAAGGTGAGCTGCTGTAACATCAGTTTCCACGTTATAGAAACAAACTTCTCCAGCATTGTGAAGCACGTTTTTGGTCTCTCTCTGTTTGTTGCCCCTTGTCACACCGTTCTGTGCGTGATATCATCAATGTTCAACTGAGCATGCGTGTCACTTCTGAAGTGGGAGCTGTTCACATCGCAGTCTGCAAACAGGCCACATTTAAAGGTCCAGTCTGAACAGCCAAACAAAAAAATCCGATTTGAGCAATAAATTGGAATTGAGCATTAAGGGCTGCAGTGTGAACGTAGCTGTTGGAGCTATTCACAGGATATTGCCTAATTTAAATGTAGTTATTTATTTAGCCTAGTTGTTATCTTGTTTAAATATGAGTAGAGAATTATGTTTATTATTTTCCAGTTTTATTATTTAGAATATTTGGGCATATATGTAGGCTTTTATTTTGATGGGTTTGGTTGCTGGGCACCAGGTGACATGGATATAGAGGGGCAGGTAAGACAGGATAGGCGGGCACCAGGGGAAGGTGAATGTTTTTTTACCAGGAAGTAAGGAAGACGGGAAGGCATGAGTGCATGAGGACGCCAACTTGTTTGCAAGCATTAATAAACCAAAGGAAACTGTGTCTTGTGGCTTGGACATTGATATTTTTTGATCCTGCGCAAGATCCACTCTCCCTGTGCCACAGTGGCTGTTTTGAGTTTTGAGATTTACTGTTGTTTTGGAGTTGACAAAGACAAATGGCCGCTACAGCAGCCTTTGGCTCTCTGTCCTTAACTCTGTCTCTCTCTCTTTCTTTCAGTCTTTCCCTCTCTTTTTCTCCCTTTCTCACACACAAACAGCGCTACACACATTGCATGAACCCACACTCATACAATAAATAAACAGAGCAGTGTTGATAGAACTTGCAAAATGTGAAACATTTGGAAACAAACTAGTGCTAAACACTGTAGAACAAAAACAATGAAAATAACACGAACAAATGATCAACTCGATTAGTAAACAATTAGAAAAAGAACAGGATCAGCCCTGTGGAGAGCGCACCGCCACTACAGCACAAAAGCTCTCAGCCCTCATCAGTATTTCCCACACAGGTCGGTTGCAACGCCTGCATGTGACAAGGGTCTTCTTTTTATTGCACAGGCAGTTTATTTGACACTGCCTCCTGTTTGCTGGTGGCTGCTGCAGCTCGTGCTGTAAACACGATAGCAACAGGAAAATCACCTCCGCTAAATGAATCATGTCTCGTTCCTCTTTAGTGCTTCATTAAATAACCTTAAAGCTTCAGAAAACATACAGGACATATATTTAGGAACACTCATGGCATGACCAGCTTGTGATCAGACCACAGTAGCAGTTCTAGTGTTAACTGGAGTAGCAGCACCTGCTGTCGGAAAAAAATAATCAGTTAAAATCTATTCTTGTGAATTTATCAGAGATTGGTCTCGACCGACAGAACCATCACTCTCACTGATCTACACCACCTGCTGCCTGCAGGAGGGTGCACAACATCATGCGTAATCCACACCACCCAGCACACAGGGGATACAGGTCCATGCGAGCCTGAACCACGAGACTGGCCCACAGCCTGTATCCTCAGGCAGTGAGGCTGCTAAACACCCCCCCTTTCTCTGCTCCAATCAGAAACACTCACCATACCCCATCATTACAATAGCTGTGAACTGGGCTTTGCACTGCTGCAGAATTGAAACATCACTCAAATGACTGTATATTCAATCAGTCTGTCAATTTGCCCTCTATATACCGGTACTGTTTCCTACATTTGTGCCTGCACTGAATTTTTTTTATTTTTTATATTACTGAGTATTGTGTGATTTTACACAGTGGGTCAAGGGCTTGGGAGGAAGGATCTTTGCACTTTATCTTTTTGCTATGAAGTGCATGATTGCTCTGAACAAATTTTGTTGTTACATTTAATGTGACAATGACAAGAAAGACTTGAATTGAATTAAAGATGAAAGTCAAATCAAAAGCACAATAAGTGGTGAAATATAAAACTGTTCATTCGTTCTATTTCATTAAAAAATATATATTATTATTGGCACAAAGGATTCAATAAAACTTTAATGTTTAAAAAACACTTGAAATTAACTTAATTAGCTGCAGGCCTCACAAACAGATCATAGGTTATGGATCAGGTGATCAGTCGGTCTTTAGTTCGGGCGTGAGCAGCAGCAGTCTGCCTGCACCCGGCAACCAGTGACGTCACAGTGCCTCATTGGTTCATTTTCTATTTCAGATTTCAGCTGCTGAAAAGTTTCTGTTAGACCTCAACAGACCAGTTCAGGTCTAACTAAAAGGCCAAGTCTTCAGGCAGGTCTCGAAGTCCTACGTCTGGTTCAGGTCTGTGAAGTTGAAGATGGTTCTGGTTCTGGTTCTGTTAGGTGTCTTTGCGGTCTCAGCTGATGGTAAGTCCGTCTCTTCTGTTAACATCTGATCGACAGTTTGTTTGTTTACTGCTAGGAATAAACAAACAAACAAACAAACAAACATGATGAGACTGTCTCTGTTTTCTCCTCAGATTTTCATGATAAGATTGGTCTCACTGGCTGTTCGGACACTGATGGAGAAAACATGAGCGCTCTGGATGATGAGAAGCTCTGGTATGCAGATTTTGAAAAAGGAAAAGGATTCCTTACTCAGCCGGACTTTGTAGACCCCAAGATGGATTACCCAGATGGTTTTCTCACAGCTCAGGCTAACCTACGGATCTGCAAAAACAACCTGGAGATCCTTCGTAAAGCCCACAAGGACCAAAAACCAAAGAGAGGTAAAGATAAACACCTCACATTCACGTCTGAAATATTTTAGAATAAACCTCACTCTACTAAACCTCAATTTAAAAAAAAAAAAAAAATCCCTGCCCCATGATTTAAATTTGAGATAAAAAAGCTAAAGGTAAAACTGTGGTTCACTAGCAATGGAATTTTCTGTTAGATAATTAGATTTTTACTTTTCTGTATAAACTGTTCTACTTTTGACAAGTATAACCCCCCCACCCCCCACCAAGCAGAAATATAAATATGCCTCGTAAAAAAACATCAATAACAAAACTGCATGGTGGGGCAGTTTTTGCCAGAAACAGCTGATTTTAGGTTTGAAAAGATGAAAAGATTAACATTACATCAGAACATTTTTATGATCACAGTAACTGTTCATGATCTTCTTCATAATAATGCTGTCAGTATGATTAAAACATAATTACAGCTGAGGTGTAACTTCCACTCAAACATCACGGGTTTTTTTTGTCATCAGGACGTCAAGTTTTTTATGCTGTAGATAGAAGGATTGAGAATCTTTTAGTTCATGAATTTTATATCGGATCTTCTTGTGCTGCACTCATGCAGACGGTTGGGCCCGCTTCCCAAGAGCTTCCTTAGGACGGCCGCCTCTGCAGTCTGTGTAAAGACCAGGAGGAGGTCTGACTGCCCTCCGCCTACAGGTCAACTGATTCCAATGAAGGTTATGTTTCTAAACTCTAAAAACAGCGAACCACATATCTAATTACCAGGGATCAGAGATCATGTTTTTACCAGTGTTTGTCTCTTAGCAAGAGAACGCATGAAGTTCGAAACAGAGTTTGATAAAAAATTTCCAGGGAATGCTGGTCGGGAGTTATTGGTGAGTGTTCTACAATCAATCTCCTGTCAAACATTCTTTGTTAACTGCCACCCTACAGTGGAGAGATCGGCTACTGGAGCTTGCTGTGCTGCCTGACTCAGGCACAGATGAAAGCACGATCAATAGTGCACTGGTCAGCCAGCTAAACATTCCTACAAAGGAGCTTCCTCAAGCCCTGCAAGCTAGTGCTCTCAATGGCAAGCCTCTAGCTAAAGTAGAACATGTCACTGGACCTGTTTCTCTCCTGATTTTCTGGCAATCACTGTGAAAAGATCAGCCTGCATCATTGATTGGTTCACCTTACATTCCTATAATACTGGGATGTCCTTGGCTAGTTAAACATAACCCCATTAATGACTGGGCCAGCAACACTATTCTGGGCTGGGCCACTCATTGTATGTCACAGTGTCTTTCATTAGCCTTGTCACCAGGAGGTGTTACAGATCAACTGGAGGAGTTCCCTGACTTGTCTGCGGTGCCAGATGCATACCTGGCCCTCAAACTGGTGTTCAGCAAGTCACGGGCCATATCCCTTGCTGCAGACAGACTGTACGATAATGATATCAGTCTTCTGCCAGGAACTAGGCAGGAACTAGGCTCTACTCTTTGACGATCCCTGAAATGGACACCATGAACAGATATATTAATAATGTTTTGGCTACAGGCATTATCCAGCCATCCTCATCCCAGCAGGTGCAGGTCCCTTCTTTGTAGAGAAAAACACCATTCACTCTGACCCTCTATTGACTTTCAGGAACATCACCATTAAGAATCATTATCCTTTGCCATTAATCTCCTCTGCTTTTGAGAACCTACAGGAAGCCACTATCTTCTCCAAACTGGATCTCCACAATGCCTATCACCTGGTATGCATTCATGAAGGAGATGAGTGGAGGTTGGTGCTTAACACACCCAAGTGGACACTATAAGTACCTGCTATTACCTTTTGGTCTAACTAATGTTCCTGCTGTCTTTCAAGCCGTTGTCAATGATGTGTTGTGAGACATGAAGGAGGACATGCTGCACATGTGAGGAGGATGTGCAGCATGTAAGGCAGGTCTTGAACGTCTTCTGGAGAATCAACTGTTTGTAAAAGCTGAAAACTGCAACTTTCATTGGGACACTGTCTTTTTTAGAACTTAAAGTGTCTGCTGGGAGGTTGGACATGGACTCGGTCAAGACCAAGGCAGTGCAAGAATGGCTCAGCCCATTACTCGGAAGGAGTTTCGAAGATTCTTGGGGTTTGCTAATTTTTAAAGAAGGTTCATCAGCTGCTCCACTAACTGCTCTTACCTCCTCCAAGACCCCCCTCTTTTGGTCAGCTGCTGAAGGGGGGTATTCACTAAGCTTAAGAAAGCCTTTACCTCTGCTTCCATCCTGGTCACAGCTGATCCTCAGCTCCAAACTGTTGTTGAAGTGGATGCCACAGATGTGGGAGTGGGTGCCGTTCTCTTGCAGTGCTCCCCTCAGGATAACAAGTTGCATCCCTTTGCTTTTTTCTCTCATCATCTGTCCCCCACAGAAAGAAATTATGGCACGGGTAACCGGGTTTGCAGTCAAGATGGCATTGGAGAAGTGGAGACATTGGTTGGAGGGGGAAGCCATTCATGGCTTGGACAGACCATAAAAAAAATTGAGTACATAAAGACAGCTAAGCATCACAACTCCAGACAGGCAAGATGGACACTTTGTTTTTCCCATTTCAACTTCACCTTCTCTTATGGCCCTGGTTCCAGAAACATGAAGCCTGATGCCTTGTCAAGGATATTAGTAAAGGAGACCGAGTCCTCTGGACTGGATACTATCCTGCCTAGCCATTATGTCATTGCCACAACCCAATTCAATGTTGAGCATACAGTGCTGAAGGCCCTACATATACAACCATCCCCAGGTAATAAACCTAGGGGGAAACTATTAGTCCCTGTTTCTGACAGTTCTCAGGTTCTTCAGTGAGCTCACGCCTCCATACTTGTGTGCCACCCAGGAGTCCAACGCTCCTTGGCCAGTCTTGGCCAGAGGTTTTGGTGGACCCACATGCAGGAAGATGTTGCAGAGTATGTGGCTGCCTTTCCCAATTGTGCCCAGGGGAAGCCTTTCAACTGCCCTCCAGCAGGATTACTTCATCCACTGCCCATCCCACAATCCCACTGGTCTCACATCCCCCTCGATTTCATCACTGGTCTTCCAGCCTCAGACGATAACACAGTGGTTGTTATTGTTGTTGACTGATCTCTAAGTCTGTGCATTATATTCCATTTACCAAACTGCCTTCTGCCAGAGAGACAGCTCAGCTCCTAAGATAACTTGTTTGTAGGATACATGGCCTGCCTACCTCTGTGGCGTCTGACCAGATTACCTCCAACTTTTGGACAGCTTTCTGTACCCTCATAGGAGCTACAGTTGAGCTGTTCTCAGGCTTCCATTCTCGTGCTCATAATTCCTTGCCTGTAACCTCTACGGGACTTTCCCCATTCCAAGTATGTTTTGGCTACCAACCCCCATTGTTCCCCTCACAAGAGGAGGAGACACTTGTGCCTGCTGTCCAGGCTTTTGTACAATGATGTCACTGTGTCTGGCGCCATGCTCAAGCCCAACTCCTGCAACCTTCTGCTCAGCAAAAGGAACAAGCTGACCACAAATGCTTTGTTGCCCTCATTATCGTATTGGGCAAAGGGTGTGGCTTTCATCCAGGAATCTGGATGAAAGCCACAAGGAAGTGTCAAGGAAGCTGACACCCAGGTTTACGGTCCATTTCCTATGTCCAAGATTACTAATCCCTCTACTATCCGTTTACAGTTGCCCCGGACCCTTCGCAGAGTCCATCCTACATTCCACATCTCCTGTGTCAAGCCAGTACAGATCAGCACTCTCAGTCCACCCGCCAACCCTCCTCCTCCTACCTGGCTCATCGATGGTGAAGTGGTCTACACTGTCAAGAAACTCCTGAAGTCTCACTGCCAGCAGAGGAGTATACAGTGTCTGGTCGACTAGGAAGGCTTTGGTCCTGAGGAGAAGACATGGATCCCTGCCAGGAACATTTGTGATCCTGCACTCATCCGAGACTTCAACCAGCTGCACCCTGACTCTTACATAAATAACACGGGTGAAATGCATTAGAAATAATATTCCACTCAACCAAACTCCTTTGTAGTAAATTTTTTGACTAACACTGAATTTCACAGTATTTACTACAGGAAGTATTCATGTTTTTGTTTTCATATGTAGTGCTCTGGTAAATGTCAGTCATAATTGTTTTTATTTCTGATTGCACTACAGTTATTGACAAGTGCCTTCTAATTTTTCAGTGGTTATTTTCAGTAAAGTTTGTTGCAAGAGCATGAGTAGTAAAATGCATAAATCATTTTATTTTAAAAATATGTATACTTACAAGTAGTTCATTAGGACTGTTTGTTTTTTTGTGTAGAGCTAAGAATAAATATTTCTGTTTAATGGAAAAAAGGTGATGACCTGTTAGAGACTGTTTCCGGATGGACTGGGCAGGTAAACCGAAAGTGAAATAGAGTCGGGAGACCGCATCATGGAGTGAGGAGAGAGGGAGACTCTTTCATCGCTGCAAAGGGAGTGTGGACTACTTTTCGGGTCCTGTTGGAAGTTTGGACTGTTTTCCTATTCTGCACACACTCTCTTTTGTGTGTGTGTTGTTTATGTTTTCTTTTATGTGACTGGACTCTGCCGTTCAGAGCTGTGTTTTCTCAGCGGAGTGAAGAGCTAATCAGCAAACGTGGCTGCAGCCATTTGAGGAAAGGAGACGCGGGTCCTGCAGCAGAGTACGGGGAGGCCATGGAGATGAGGAGCCGCAGAGGACGATACAGAAGGCTGACACCTGTGTTTGAGGATCTTTGCTGGGAGCATGCGTATCGTCTGGCTGGCCATCTATACTGTGCTGTTCAGACAGAAGAAATACAATGGAGGTTCCAGTGCGGTAGGAAGCCATGTTTCATTCACGATAAGGAAGTGTGGTTTCCCTCATCTTAGAGCTCTAACTATAAGCGCACCAACGGTCTGTTATCTGAAACTGAGTTTAGAAAGCCCCGGGTACTTAGGTTACGTTTATATTTCATCTTCTAAAATTTGATTGACAAATAAATGCGTGAAATGTGGTAACTGTTAAAACTTGTATGTTAATTTGATTTATGTTTAATTTGCACATAGGGATAAAGTGGTAACATGGCTACATATGCATGGGAGTTTCTTTTGCTCAGATTTCTCACAGCATAGCTAAGTTTCACTAACTGGGCTTTTCTGTACCCTAGAAAGAGTAATCAGGTAATTTTGCCATCCAGTTCCTTTTCAATATTTACAAGTAGACTTTCTTACCAGCTCTTTCTCCTATGCTAAGTGTTTTTTCAGAGGTCTTCAAGTGTACACGTAAAATTAGAGCTGTGTAGGAGGGCTACACATAGAGCACATAATGTTTAACGCAGCATTTCACAGGATTTAGTCTTGCTTTGTATTTGCTCCTGAAACTTAGCATTTTTTAGCCTGCACAAGTGCATCACTATCAGGCATCATGTCCTGAGTAGCAGCCAGTTTCAGAATGTCATTTAATTGCCTAGTTTTTTGCTTTGTATAGCAGATTTGTTTTATTAATGTTCATTTCTGAGAAAACTTGCTCACAGTGGCAGGTAGTCCCACATATGCACAGCAGCCAGTGCTGTTAATTTAGGGTAGTCTGGCAGGAGATGCTGATAAAATGTGGCTACACCCACAGAGGCAAATTTGTCCTTCAATTCTACATCACACTGCAAATCAATTATTTTAACTTGCATGTTGACAGGCACATCAGAAGCTTTGACTGTGAATGGTGAGCAAAAACTGAAAATTCTTTCTCGAGTTCGCTAAAGACCTGCAATCGTTTCACAAAGTCCCACAGCAATCCCACAATCTTGTCTTCGTACTGTCTCATATCAGAAGTAATGTTGGTTGGGCATACATCTCTTAGACAGGGTAAATGAGCAGGGTCACCACCTACCAGCGGCATCTCCCACAACGTGAGCTGTAATTTGAAAGTATGTATGCTGTCATAATACTGTGTAAAAAAATGTTTGCGCCCTTGCAACATTTTTTTCTGATTATTCAAGTGATCTGTTATATCAACCATAAATGCATGGTCCTGCTGCCATTATGGGCATTGTAATCCCATGACAGGTTTACCTTTTTTCTTCATGAACTGTCTGAACATAGATCACAGAAGTGCTTAAGCACAGCACCTCGCCTTAACCATCATATTTCTGTGTGGTATGGCAGGCCATGGGTAATGTTACTGTCACTGAGAAGGTAGTCAAACTGACGATGATTAAGACCTCTGGCTCAGATTAAGTTAACAGTTTGGACAACCACCTCCATGATGTGTTAAATTTTTAATGACTTGCAGTACAAGGCCTCCTGATACAAAATACAGTGAAATATCCAAAAACCACCCCCTCCATTTGTGTCTTGTACTTTCTCTCTGAACTTTGTCACACCACGTCTTTTTCCCAATCATTGATGGCGCACCATCTGTCTACCAGTCTTCTCCGACCCTGTCCAGCACACCAATCACAGCGCAGAAAATGTCCTCTGCTGTTGTGTTGTCTATCATAGGCACCAACTCAAGAAACTCCTCTGTGACAGTCAAAGTCTCATCAACTCCCCCAATGAATATGACCAAATGAGTGACATCCGTGATATCAGTGCTCTCATCAATAGCAACAGGAAATGCCACAAAAGACTCCACTTTGCATTTCAATTACCTGTCCAAATCTGTTGATAGTTGTGAAATCCTTTCTGCCACAATATTCCTCAATAGTCTAGTGAAGCTTGTCGCTTCTCAGGACACACAGTTTCTGCAGCCTTCAGCATGCAAGCTTTCACAAACTCACCCTCACAGTACAGCTTTGAAGCTAATGCTATTTTGCTATTAGGTAGCTGGCTTTCACTGCGGCATCTGTGACCCCTCGGCTCTGGGTGAAAACAGACTGCTGTTTCCTCAGACCCAGCAACAATTTATTTATTTTCTGTCTTCTCAGTTCTCTGTACAAGCTGTTGTATTTTTTGCCATGCCGAGGCTCATAGTGGCACCAAAAATTATATTCCTTGAGCAACAAAGCTTGCTGCATATACACCAAGCACACAGGTTTCTCTTTCACCTCGATGAACAAATAGGAAGTGGTCCATTTTTCTTGGAAAATCCTACACTTGATGTCCACTTTTCTCTTTGACAAAGACATTTAGCTGATGACAGTGTCAGGGCCAACAGAAAAGCAGTTAAAATTTCAATAACAATTGGACAAAATGCCATTTACAGACACAGATGCCACATTGCTGTCATCTGCTGTTAGTTCAGAGTCCTAGTGTTGTGTCATGTTGTCTACTCTAACTGAAAGAGTGCACTCCTAGCCGACAGAACAGCAACTGCAGATTTATCAGAAAAATGTAGTTCATGATTTTGATGTATTTTTTTCATATTGCAGATTCATTCTTCAGGCTGGATTGGACTCCCTGGCGTGCTGGTTCTGGCCAGTGGGACGGACATTTGACACCCCTGGTCTATGCACAAGTTTTTAGTAGGAGGCACTAAGACTGAGGCTAAGACCGTGCATTGGGGTGCACCTTATGTCAACTGTTCCTTCTCTAATCACAACAGACATGTTTCTCTCTCTGTGTAGACCCTCCATCCACTCCCATCGTCTACCTAAAAGACAAGGTGGAGCTGGGAGAGAGGAACTCCCTCGTCTGCTATGTGACCGGGTTCTACCCAGCTCCTGTAGAGGTCTACTGGAAGAAGAAGGAGCAGAACGTGACTTAAAGAATCAGCGACAATGTTCCTCTCTACCAAAGAAGAATCCTTCAGCCAGTTCTCCAGGCTGGAGTTCATTCCTCAGCAGGGAGACATTTACAGCTGCTCTGTGAGTCACATGACCCTGGACCAACCACTGACCAGGATGTACGGTGAGAAAACTTTATTTAAACACACACACTCAGAGTGTTCGTCATTTCTATGTTTAAATGAAGCAGCAGAGAGTCAGGTTAAGATAATTCAAGATAGCAACCTACCACTCAAAATGTTCATTTATCATAGAAAGACAGCAGGTTCAAGGAGGAAAGTAACAAAAAATGATTTAAACTGAGGTGGTTCTGTTCATGGGTCTCATGTGTAGGAGTCGTTCTTGGGGCAGGCAGCCAGAGTTTACTTCAGGCCTAGCCATGCTCTCCTGTCATTCCCCACCCTCTCCTTCTTGACATTTCCTGAGTATAACCACAGCACTGTCCACTTTTAAGTAGCTACTTTCTACAGAAAGGATATTAAGGCCCTGTCAACAGGGAGACCAAAATGTCTTTGTTTTTAAAACGTTCTCTGTAAACACGGCATCATTTCAAGAAATGTGTCCATCCACATAAAAACACTGAAAATACTGTAGTATATATGCCATGCCTGTAAGAGGCGCTGTAACACTGCTGCAGACATACACCAAAACCAAAGAAGAAGACATGGAGCATGCGCATTCATCATGAGAGATGTAAACAAACTGGTGTCTGCTGTTCTCCATGTCCTTTTGTTGCTCACAGTGGTCGTAAAGGAGCAGAAGATTTTACTGTTAAAGCCAAAAAAAGCTCAGGAGCTCCTGAAGCACAAATGTGACACCGTATTCAGACACTGTTTCTGTTTTTGTTGCTGGGGTCAGTAATTGTGGTTAAATAAAGAGGTGAGGCTATGAGATCATGATTTCATAAAAATGTGTGTAATCGTTGTACACACGGAAACGCAAAGGCGGCACAAGGGTGATGTTTTGAGATTTATTCATATTTAATTTGACACATCAACTTCACCACCCTTAACTCTGGAATTAATCAAGTCACCTCATTATCAGCATTTTTAGGGTCAAATCTAATTTCATCATTTTTATGCACACAAGTTTTTATCACCTTCACTGTCTTCAGTTCCTTTTGCTACTTTCACTGTTCATAAGTGTAGTGTTTCTGTTTGTAGATGTTTTAGAGCTGCTGTGGACCTGCTCCACTCCATGTGCTCGATGCATCAACCATCAACAAAAATGGCATCATTTAACATAAATTCATACTTTTAGACCAGTTAAACCCATTTTAATGGCTGTGCAAACAGGTGCTATTATTTTAACCAACATCATTCCTCTCCAGATTATGATCATCATAGATGTTAATATTAGATTGCTCTCTCTATCCATGGTTATTGATTAAACCTTTATAATAAATACCTTTACAACTATATAGACAGGATGACCCTCTCAAAAATGAGTTGCCACATCTCGAGAGGCTAACCTTTAATAAATATATAAATTCAAAAGAAACAAATATGTCAAGGCCAGATCTATGATTGGTCCATGGATCTGTCACTACCTTCAGTTCTTAATTAAGTCCCTTTGTCTCTGCCCACCTTCTTTCCTTCCCCCCTACACCCAACACAGCCTCAGAGGGTGGCTGTTCAACATGAGACTGGCTCTACTTAAAATCTCCAACTGCTAAAAAGAGGATTTTTCTGACCATTGTTACTGTGAGTCTCCTATAGAAGCACCTTCCTGTAGGTTGGCCCATTGCTGCGTTCATGATGGATTCATGTTGAGTTTGGATGTATGTTAAAGTCTATATGTGTATTATATAAGTGTGTGTATCTATGAAATGAGGAGTTTGGCTTCAGCCTGCTCTATTAATATAGGTGTCTTGAGATAATGCTTGCTATGAATTGGTGCTATACAAATAAAGATTGAGTGACTGATGAGTGTGTTAGTTGTTTGTTTAGAGCAGTGGTTCACAATATCTTTTGTTTCATGACCCCCCTTACCCCACCCTTTGTGAAGTGCCTAACAGGACAAAACATGTCAGTGCATGTAAACAACTTTTTAGGGACTAAACACAGAAATCAAAATTATTATTCCCCATTTTAATATCTACACCTTATCTGTAACTTTATGTCACTGTATCTGGGAGAAATGGAGAGTGTTAACATTACAATGAAAAAAAGAGATCTATTTATTAAAAGTCATTGTAAAAATATTTTAGAGACAAGGCTATCCTGACCTCCTCATGGCATTAGTTCCTTTTTATTGTGGTAATGTCTTTTTTGTTAAAAACTGTAAAAACTATAATAAATAATAATCTAATATAATAATGTGGTTGGGGTGGTCAGTCTAACTTCCAGACGGCCCAGTCTCCAATATAGCCACGCCCCTGCCCAGACAGGGCACCCCTATCACCCTCCTATCTGAGAAACTCTGTTTCAGAGAAACACGGTGTTCACCGTACATTGCTTTTTGTCTCTCCAGAGGTGAAGGTGTCTGGTCCAGGTGTTGGTCCTGCCGTCTTCTGTGGACTCGGTCTGACTGTTGGTCTGCTCGGTGTGGCTGCTGGGACCTTCTTCCTCATCCAAGGAAACGAGTGCAGCTGATTGGATGGAGCTGATGATGTCATAACATGGCCAAAGTGGCCTGCTGCAGGAGCTTTAACCTGTTTATGTCTGAACAAAATCAACTGCACACACACAGCCACACACACGAACAGTGACACAACATGAGCACATTAGTGACAAACACATGACATGATGGTGATGAGAATACACTTCATGTAAGAAAGTAAATAAAATTAATAAATGAGTCAGGTCTTCCTCTCTGATCATGTCTCTGTGTGGAATTATGATCTGGAAAATAAATGATAAAAATCATTTCAACAGTGGAAACAGAAAATCTGGAGTTTGATTTCAAACTATTTTACAACTTTTCTAAGACCTTCATAAATTTAAGAACCTCATATTTTCTTTATCTTACCAGTTGTCATCAGGGAAATAGTTATTTGCACTTTTAACACAGCATAACTGAACAGTCTCAGATTGTGAACTCCCCCTCAATACAGCATAATTCAGATTTTGGGTCAATAACTTTAGGTTAAGTATAAAAGACAACCTAGAGACCAGTATTTATCCAATAAAAACAGTAAAATACAAAATCAAAAACACTGAAACACCCGTGATTCAAACTAAACCCAAAATCCAAATCCAGAAAACTTTCAACTTAAAACCTCTGTCGATAAATAAATTGAGGAAGAGGTGACAAGGAAATTGTGTGACCACTTTTCTGTTCAGTTTTTTGGCATCAACAGGAGTCCTCATGATTTTATGACCCTAAAATCGGTAACTAATTTAAGAAAAGATGTAGACCAATCATTTTATTAACTTTAATCATGGCACAGTCTGTCAGACAGCCAAGCATAATGTGGAACATAAAATCTTAAATTATTTCAAACAAATATCTGTTTTTCTTAAAAGTTTTAATTGTTCAGGATTTGAAGTAAAAAGCCCTTCTGTTAGTTATGATAAACTTAGGCTGAATATAAATTAAAATTCAGCTACACTATGATGGTGTCACAATTTCTGACCTGATCTTGCAAAGCCTAACTTTTGTAAGTCCTTATGAGACTGATCAAACTTAAAAAGTATATACAGACAAACTTTTTTTTTCTTTGATTAGAAATTTGACAGTGGACATTACTGTATGTCCATCTTTGAACAGAGCGTTTTTATGGAAGTAGCAGAGGCTCCGTTTTGAAGATAGACAGACATCACAGAGACAGATTAATCCACAAATTTGGATTAACAGATTAAGTTCAAATATGTCTCTGTCTCACAGGAAATAGGCTAATTACTGCCCAAAGTGGCCTTTTGTTACTGTGAGTGTATTAAATTTGTATTATGAGACTTTGGCAAAGATGATAATCGATCAATGAAAATAATAATCTATACACAAAAAAATCAAAATTCGTCTAAATTCAACATCAACTTTTCTAAACTATCAAGCGGACCACTTTTAACCTAATCTGTCTTAATAAAAAAAAATCGTTATATAACTCTCAGCCTGCTCCTTTCTTTCACCTGTTTCCTTTAACTTCCTGATTTTGTCACCTTTGTAACAGGATCAGGTTTTCTGATACTCCTCACTGGAGGCTGACTCAAAGACCTGCCTGAATTTAATTTCAGTGCAGTCTGATGCAAATCTTCTCCGATGCCAGTTAGGTGTTTTACTGAGAAAAAAATGAACCAATGTCTATATTTCTTATATTCTTAATCCCCCCATACAGCCCCCTGAGTTTAGAGAGTAAAGTAAGAACCTTGTTTTTCAAAAGTAAAAATAAAAAAGAAAGTTCCCAAGACAAGCTCACTGAGATTATTATTTTTTTTTACATATCTAGGTACTTAAACAGATGAATACTGCCCATAAAAATATGTTCTACCTGACAAAATAAGCTAGCCATCACCAGTTATAGATTTACCTGAATAAAAAATGTGTTATTAAATCCCCCCTTTAAGTATGGACACTGTTGGTGTTGGTGAGAGAAGCAGATTATGATGAGGGGAAGACTATCAGCAGCTCACAGGGACCCTGATGAGATGGACTGCAGGACATTAGGGCCCAGATATCTGAAGGGCCAGAAAGAGCAAAGACACGATTTAAAAATCTGACAGCAGCAAGATGACTGGACAGACAGGTCATGGAAGAATCTGGCTGGCTCAGAGCTTAAGAGATTGTGAGCACCTAATCAGCTGATGATCTGAATCACCTGTGCAGGTAGAAGAAAGAAATGACTTAGGTGACTTATGGTGCATATCCTCCATGCAGTCTCAGTTTGGCTTAGTTTGTTAGCATTTAGAGGTGTTTTAATTGTCAAACGATGAGAAAAGGCATCAAAATAACTGATCTGTGACATCTCACTTTGGAGCGTACCAAACCGACCTTAAAGACCGAAGCTAAAAATGCTGCAGTTTGTTGATTGGTCACAAAAATTGCCAATTCTCATTCAACCGCAGCTAAAATCAAAACCCATACCCTGTCAAGTTAAGTATCATGTAGAGAAACCAGATGGTGAGGAGGGTGGAGGCCAGGCAGATGATGAAGATGGACATTGTTCAGAGATGGCAGCAGAAGAAGAGAAAGAAGATCTGGAGGCAGCAGCTGGTGTAAGAGA
This sequence comes from Cetoscarus ocellatus, assembly GCA_037902135.1. Taxonomy (NCBI): domain Eukaryota; kingdom Metazoa; phylum Chordata; class Actinopteri; order Labriformes; family Labridae; genus Cetoscarus; species Cetoscarus ocellatus. The sequence goes on along the minus strand of JBAMNC010001348.1, from coordinate 374,094 downwards.
AAGTGAAGCGGAGGAGGAATCTGCATGAACCAACAGCAGAGACAACAGACTGAGAATCCTGTCCACTCAGGAGAAGGAGGAACTATCTCTGAAAAAAATGCATGCCTCAAAAAGAAAAGAAAAAAAATAGCACTGTATCATAAAAACACTGAGAAAACCTGCTCTTTTGGCTTTAAAAATAAAGCTTCTTCTGTATGTTAAAGTTCAGTGTTTTCCTGTGGTTTCTTATTCCATGAATATTACTCATGCACTAACCCACTGGCTGGTTTCAGATTTGTTTAGTTTTACTGAATTTATTGCTGATCCAAGATCATTTTTAAAGAAGTTTTGGAAGCTTCCTCATTTTTAAGGAAAACTGGACCATCTTAGTTCTAAAAGAACGTGTTCACTAAAGCTTTGGTTTTATTTGAGCTGTGTCAAGCAAAAATACATGAATAATCAAGTCACATTTCTAGACTGGATGGATGCTTTTTACATCATTTTTTTCAATGAAATACTTTATATAAATGCCTCAGATGCAAATAGACTACAACATAACATCAAAAACTGCTTCAGTAAATATGCATTTCAAAGTCTAATCTCAAGTTTACTTCACATTTGTTGCCATGTCACCAGAACGCTGTGATCAGGGCTGCCGGTCTGCTGCTCTGTGTGAATGTGACTGTGGATTCTTGTTACTCTGCTTACAATAAATCAGCTGGCAAAATAGTTTATTCAAGTTTGAGGCTTCAGGAATTCAGGAAAATCAAAGTCGGAGTAAACCATTATCAGGGGTGCACATAACTTTTTTGGTCTGGTACTCAGGGGAGCACCTGGAGATGTTACTTGGTGCTCACCAAGCACACGAGTCGTGACCTGCGCCACAGGATGGATAAAAAAGGGATACATGGTCGAATAACTTATAGCAAACTCCCCAACTCAGACTGACTCTTCGCATTATTTCCCGGAGGTTAGTGACACACTCATATCCATTGACACAAAACTCACTGCTCTGGACGCGAGGATTTCCCTTGTAGAGTTAATCCACAAAGAATTCCAAGGGCTTAAACAAAGTCTTGAGTTCACCCAGGAGCAAATCCACTGACCAATGAGAATAAACAGTTAAAGTCATCCATTCAAAGTCTTACCTCCGAAGTAGCCTCACTAACCAAGGACAACAAACAATTGAAAGATACCGTACTGGACCTATAATCACGCTCAATGAGGGACAATCTGATATTTACCGGCATCCCGGAGCCCGATGACCATTCTTTCGGCGACCTTGAGGATACTCTAAAAAACTTTCTCACAACGCAGCTCAAAATTCCATCTCATTCAGTGCAACAAATCACATTTCACCGCGTTCACTGTCTCGTTTCAATTAAAAAAGACAGCAAACATCCACGCCCAATCATTGCAAAATTTGAATACTTCAAGCAAAAAGAACTTATTAAAAAGCAGGCAAAGGAACTGAGAGGAACGCATTTCGGAGTAAACGACCAGTATCCCCGGGAGATTGTTGAACGGCGCAAGGTTCTGTTTCCCATCCGAAAACAGTTTCTTGAAAATAAAAGGAAAGCTGTCATAAGGATAAGCTCTATGTGGATGGACAGCTTTTCCGCGACCCCAACCTGACACCTTGGTTATATTAACTAATGAGAATGACTTGATGAAAAAGAAGCGATAAAAAACAAACAAACAAAAAAAACACCCTGGTCTCTTAAAGTGACCTCCTCATTTTGTTAACTTAGTCGTGTCACTCACCATGTTTTTGTGTTTTAAGTGCAATTCATATTTGTCCTTCTGTATTTTTTTGTTCATTTGCGTGAAATACCCCCCCCCCAACACCACACACACGCACACAGACACACACGCACACAATAATAACAGATTATTTGCTATTACTTTATCACTAGTTACTGATGTCTTCTATTAAGTTTGTCAGTTGGAACATCCGGGGAGTTGGAAACCAGTTAAAGAGTGTTAAAGTTATGGCACAACTCACTAAAATTAATGCTGACATAATCCTACTACAAGAAACTCATCTCATAGACTCAAGAAATCATATCCTAAGATCTCAACAGTTTCCAAACATCTTCACTGCCAATTATAATTCCAAACACTGAGGAGTGGCAATTTTAATAAATAACAAAATCCAATTTCATCATAACATTACTATTGCAGATCCTGAGGGACGCTATATTATGTTTAACATATCTGTTGACAACACTCCACTTTCCATTGTAAATCTGTACGGTCCCAATAATGATAATCCATCCTTCTTTCACGAACTCTTCTCTACTATCAGCAGCCTCCCTACTTCGCAGCTAATCATTGGAGGGGATTTTAACACAGTTATCGAACCCTCTATAGACAGATCAAAACCTAATGCTAGTAGAGTACAACAATCAACTATTATCTTGAAACAGTATATGGAGGATTGTGGTCTTGGTGACATTTGGAGACAAAATCATCAGATGGAAAGAAAATATACTCACTTCTCACAGGTCCATCACACGTATTCCAGAATCGATTTTTTCTTAACTAGTAACTCTCTATATTCAGACATCTCCGACACAAAAATTCACACATCTACCATCAGCGATCATTCACCAGTCTCTTTCACACTGAACAATAAGGTCCATCAAAAAGCACAATCTAGGTGGAGATTTAACACATCTCTACTTAGGGACAAAGACTTTGACTGTTATTTTAAGAGAGAGTGGACATCCTTCATGGAAATAAATGACTCACCGAATACCTCAGCTACACTTCTTTGGGAAACAGCAAAAGCAGTCTTAAGGGGTAAGATCATACCAAACACATCATACAGGAAAAAGAAAGAGACAGAATTAGAGCACAAATTGGAAGAAAATATAGCAAAACTAGAGAATACATACCTATCCACCCCATCAGAAGGAATATATAATGAAGTATAAACTTGAACTGAAAGACCTCATAAATAAAAAACTAAATTCCTTTTACAAAGACTTAAATCTCATGTCTTTCAAAATCATAATAAATCAAGTAAATATCTGGCTAATTTAATTAAACAAAACAAGGAAAAAACAATAATAACAACTATAAATGACTCAGCAGGGAGGTCTTTCCAGAACCCTGTAGACATAAACAATGTTTTTAAGAATTTTTATAAAGATTTATATACAGCCAATCATACTTCAAATCCAACTGACATCCAAGAATTCTTAAATACTATTAATTTACCCAAATTAACACATGAACAATCGGACAATCTTAATCAACCTTTCACCCCAGAGGAATTTTACTCAGCTCTCAGTAACATGCCAGACCATAAGGCACCTGGACCAGACGGCTTCCCTGCTGAGTTCTTTAAATATTTCTGGACAACCATCTCTCCTTTGTTTTTTAGAATGATCTCAGAATTCTCTTCTACCTCCAAAATACCACCCTCAATGAACACAGCAATGATAACACTTCTCCTAAAACCGGATAAAGATCCTACTGTTCCATCCAGCTATCGCCCATTATCCCTTATCAACATGGACATGAAAATAATCAGTAAAACCTTAGCTACTAGACTAGAAAAAGTCACTCCATATCTTATTCATCCAGACCAGACAGGATTTATCAAAGGCAGAAGATCATCACATAACACACGAAAACACTTTAACCTTATGCAGCTCTCCATTAACCAGAAATCGAACACAGCAATAGTATCACTGGATGCAAAAAAAGCATTTGACAAAGTCAGCTGGAACTTCCTATTTTCAGTATTACAAAAATTTGGGTTCGGAGAGTCATTTTTTAACTGGATAAAGACACTATACACATCACCTATGGCCACAGTAATCACCAATGGGTTAATATCACATAGCTTCACTCTTCACAATGGCACTAGACAAGGATGTCCACTCTCTCCATCACTTTTTGCCTTATTCATAGAACCACTTTCTGCTGCTATTCGAAAGAACCTAAACATAAAAGGCATTCAGACAGCAACCACTGAACAAAAAATTATCTTAAATGCTGACGACATATTGCTGCTTCAGCAGGACCCCCACGTGTCCCTTAAAGAATGCTTCTCAGTGATTAATATATTCTCCAAACTGTCAAACTACTCAGTCAACTGGACAAAATCTACAATTCTTCCACTTAACAAAGAGAAATGGGATGTGGCTGCCCAGTCACAAACTTTTCATATCCCCACGGGTAACATAAGATATCTAGGTATCAACATTTCTACCAAGCTGTCAGAACTGTTTAACTTAAATTTTGTACCATTACTCAAATCGATACAGGATGATCTCAGCCGTTGGACCAATTTGCCCATCTGACTCTCAGAAAGGATACTAACAATCAAAATGTTCATCCTTCCAAAGCTTAACTATTTATTCTCAATGACTCCAGTCACTCCTAATTCCTCCTGGTTTAAATCACTTAATAGAGCTATCTCGAAGTTCTACTGGAAAAACAAACCATCACGGATAAAACTCTCTACCACACAGAAACCTAAATCACAAGGAGGATTAGAAGCCCCAAACTTTGAATTATATCACATGGCAAATCAATCACAATTCCTAGTAAAATGGCTTAACCCTTCACATCTGGACTCCCACTGGTTAGAAACTGAACAGGCATTATGCAACAATATATCCCTCCCAGACCTCCCTTTCATCAGTCAGACCATTAAGAAAGACCGTTGTTTTCAAAATATCACCATAGCTTCAGTTCTGACAGCTTGGTGGAAAGTTCTTCAGATCATAGGCTCAACAGTCACTCCATCCTCACGATCACCTATTTGGAATAACCCGGACTTCACTATCAATAAAAGAACATTAAACTTCACCACCTGGAAGAACAAAGGGATCACACACCTCAGCCATATCATCAAGGAGTCAAAGTTTGTTGATTTTCAGTATTTGGTCCAGGAGTTCGGCATTTGCAATGTAAACTTCTTGGAATATATGCAGCTAAAATCCATGTTTTCTACAGCCCAGCATTCCCTTCACAACCTGAATCAGCCCACCCCAATAGCAAAGATTTTAGATTTGACAGGAACTAAAAAAATCTTGACTAAAATCTACATTTCCCTTGGCACATTTAACACCACCATCTCAGTCCCCATCTCAAGATGGGAAAAGGAGCTCTCAAGTATTGCGGAGGCCGACTCCTGGACCAAAATCTGTAACAACAACTTTTTATACTGTAAAACATCAAACTTGCAACTTATCCAGTATAAGATAATCCACAGAATACACTTCACGGGTGAGAAATTACACAAAATGGGATTCAACAAATCAGATCGATGCCCTCATTTTACTGAAGACACACCCGACACTTATCTGCACTCTCTCTGGCACTGCACACCGTTAGTACATTTTAGACACAGGTTACAGATCATTTATCTCACATACTGGGTGCCACATCCCCTTGTCCCCCCAGCTCTGCATTCTAGGAGATTTATCACAACTTAAACTAAACAACAGCTCACTAAGAACATTATATACAGCTCTAGTTGTCGCCAAGAAGACAATCCTCCTCAAATGGAAATCAAAAACCCAACTCAGCATCACACAATGGAAAAATCTACTTATTGAGCACATATCAACAGAAAAACTGTCAGCCAGTCTCAAGGATCAACCAGACGACTTTAACAGAACCTGGTTCATATTCATAGATAAACTGACCTCCAACTCTTCCTGATTCCCAACCCCAGATAGACCCATTCATAAAATACCACAAAATGCTCTCAAAATAAATAGCAAGTTAACACTCTCAGCACACACTTACTAAGACACTCACTTACACCCCCTCTCACTCTCCTCTCACTTCAGGATTTAAGGGAAGAATGGATAAATGAAGTAAAGCTAATAAGAAAAATACATTTTATAACAGATACCTAATAATCCCCACCCTATCATAAAAATAAAAATGGTCATTATGTTTGGCTTTACGCCCTCCCCCTGCTATTATTATAATTATTATTATTATTATTATTATTATTATTATTATTATTATTATTATTATTATCATTATTATTATTATTATTTTGTTTATTTATTTCTTTTTATTTATTTGTTTGTATATTTATTTTGATGTTGTTGTTATGATTATAGTCATTGCTGTTATGTTTCTGGCATTGCTGTTGCGATTGTGGTTAACATGTTAATATTATTATTTTTAACACTAATATCAGTGTCGGGATCACCAGTGTTATTATCATTACTGCACTGGTATCCCTGTCTTCAATGGGAATTAACTGATATTCATTTAATTTCATTTCTTTTTGTTTCTTTATTTTGAATTTAATTTTGTTTTATTGATATTTATATATCATCAAGATTTCAAGATTTGAACATTGGCAATTCATTGTCTCCCTGGACAGCACTACACCTACCCATACTAAAACTTTAGGGTGATTGTTTTTATTTTTTATTCCTGTTCTCTTTTCCATGTTTCCATATATAAATAAATATATATATATATATATATATATATATGTATGTATGTATGTATGTATGTGTATATATATATATATATATATATATATATATATATATATATATATATATATGTGTGTGTGTGTGTGTGTGTATATGTGTATATATAGTATGTATGTATGTATGTATGTATGTGTATATACATATATATATATGTATGTATGTGTGTGTATATATATATATATATATATATATATATACATACAAATATATAATTTTTTTGTGTGTATGTGTATGCGTGTGTGAACATACATGGGTATGTGTGCATATGTATGTATGTATATATATATATATATATATATTTATTATCTATCTAATTTTGTATAATTATTAGGGATTGTTTGACCGCCATTTGTAGTAATATTGTAACTTCTAATTCTATTATTGAAATTGTTGTTGTGGGCTTGTTGGTTGTTGCTGCCTGCACTCGTGGATTGATTGCGGTGTTCTGCGGGGGGTTGGTGGTGGGGTCGCCCCTGGGCGCGTTTGTCGATCTGCTGTTCCAGCATAATAGAGAGTCTGCCTGATGACAAATTAGCACACTCCTAAGGGTCTGGGTGCAGTTTGTTAACCCTTGTGCATCCCTTTAATAAAGGCACCAAATAAGTCCCTTAGGGTAAAATTTACCTGCCAAGAAATATTGCCATAAAAAAATTATGTATGAATATATCATTCCATTTTTTTTACATGGCCACTCTCAGTAACTTCAACTGTAACCATACATACCAAATTTTTACTTTGTTTCAAAATTTTTACCCTTTAAATGCCAGTTTTTGTGAAAAAAGTTGACTTTAAAAAAATACAAAAAAACATGAAAAGTGAATTATTTTCAGCCCATTGCATGAAAAACGTCATGTGTTTTGGCTGATTATCAGAGCCTGGGAGTGTCAAAAATTGGCAGAAAAATAATTTTTGATGCATGTTTATTTTTCGTGCAGAGTCAGATTTTCTTTAAAAGGCACCAAGTAAGTCCCTTAGGGTAAAATTTACCTGCCAAGAAATATTGCCATAAAAAAATTATGTATGAATATATCATTCCAGTTTTTTTTACATGGCCACTCTCAGTAACTTCAGCTGTAACCATACATACCAAATTTTTACTTTGTTTCAAAATTTTAACCCCTTAAATGCCAGTTTTTGTGAAAAAAGTTGACTTTAAAAAAATACAAAAAACACAAAAAGTGAGTTATTTTCCATCCTGGAGGGTGCATAGTGTTTGATACCAGGACTTTAGAGAGATCTGATAATAACTTTACACAGATCAACAAAATGTAATTCATAATAGTTCCTACAAAACAGCACACATATATTAGTATGACCTTGACATACAATCATGGATGACCTGCTGGTGTGGACCTGCTCCACTCCATGTGCTCTATCTTGCATCAGCCACCAACAGAAACAACATCATTTGACATAAATTCATACTTTAGATCAGTTAAACCCATTTTAATGGTAGTTTAGCTAGATGCTGCTATATTAATCAACATCAGTCCTCTCCAGATTATATTCATAATTGATATTAATGTTAACATTAGATTAGCCTCTCTATCCGTGGCTGTATTGATTATTCATCTGTAGTAACTTTCTGTACAACCACAGAGACATGAGGACCCTCTTAAAAACGAGATGCCATATCTCAAGGGGCTTACCTCTGATAAATTTATATTCAGCAGAGACAAATATGATGAGGAGAGGTCTATGATTGGCCCAAGGATGTGTCACTACCTTCAGTTCTTACTTTTGTCCACTTGTTTCTGCCCACCTCTCTTCTTACAATCACATCACCTACACAGTCTCTATGGATGGCTGTTCAACATGAGACTGGATCTGCTCAAGATTTCCAGACGCTAAACAGGTTTTTTCTTGCCACTGTTACTGTAAGCTCCCGACAGAAACACCTTCCTGTAGTTTGGTTGGCCCAGTGCTTTGCTCAAGATGGATTCATGTTGGGCTTTGGATATATGTGTGTATGTGTATTTTTAATTGTATAGGTGCATATATGTGTATCCATAAAATGAAGAGTTTGTCTTCAGCCTGCTCTATTGTAAAGTGTCTTGAGATAACACTTGTTATGAACTGGCGCTATACAGATCAGGATTGATTAACTAATTGCTTGATTGATTGATTGATTGATTGATTGATTGATTGATTGATTGATTGACGAAGAGTCCCAGCTGGCTGGTACAGGACTGTGTCTGTATTAGTGGGGGACCAAGATATCCTGGTCCTTGACTCCCATCCAGACAAGGGACCGCAAGCTGTGTCTTTCCCCTCCTCTGGTCCACATCATCCTCTGTGTCTCCATCTGAGCTGACTTCATCAGAGGGTCTTCCTTATCTCCCAGTCCAAGGAGGTTGAGGACTTCAGCAGTGCTGTAGCTGTGTCAGCTCATCTTGACCAGGCAGAATGAAATTAGACCCCAACCAATGGACAACTATATATGTGTTTATCTGCCATGGCACCTGTGCAGACAAAGCCAGACTTTTCCAGGCTGTTGTTTGGGGTCACTGTGGGTCAGCTTTTGAAGTGCCACAAGATACAAGATGTTTGTATCATTGGACAAAGGGCACGTGTAAACATGGGTCTGTGAGTGGGTACATGCTGAGGTCAGGCTTTGAGCCTGTTTGAAAAAGTAAGCATTTGTAGATGCCCCCCACCCCCCCACCCACGCACGTGCACACACACACACACACACACACACACACACACACACACACACCAACACATCCCCACACTCACACAAAAACACCCATGCACACGCATATGCACATAAGCCTAAACTATCTTGCAAGCACTGAAAAGTAGATTTTATCATTTTACATTGAAATGACCACAATTTGATGGCTGAATTTTGGCTCCTACCATATACACACATATACACAAAATTTTGTTTACATACACATGCACACCACACTATGACATCCCTAGAATACAACCAAATCAAAATAATTGTAAATATTTATTGAATTGGCTTTCAGTGTATGATTTTATACGATAATGGAAATATGCTGTCATGAGCTCTCAGTCATGGATATACAGTACCTGAGAAAATAGCACTATCTCCTGTGGAACAAAAAGATATATATTTTGAAGGGATTTCAACACCAAGGAATGAAAATAATACTAATACTAAAATATCAAACTGCAATGGCAGTGTATTCAAAAACTGTGGTTTGAATGGGAGTCAATCAGGTAAAAAATACCCTTAGGGACTTCCGTGGGGCTTTTTTTTTATTTTAGTGTATTAAAGACTTAAAAAAAAAATAAATCCTGAAATATCAAAAATCTTCAGAAAATACACAATCTGACCAAATTCGATACCATTTGCATCAACTACAACCAAAGTTATCTACAAAAGAGTGACCAAAAAGGTAAAATTTACTCCCAGGGATGTACAAGGGTTAAAAGAGACTTAATTCCATTAAAATTGTATTAAAAAATAATAATAATAATAATTAAAAAAAAAGAAAAAAAATTAATAACTTATAGCAAAAAACAACATTTATTCATAACTAAAGATGAATTTACAAATTCTGGTGCGTGTGAGTCTGTAGGATCAGTTGTGTAAGTGAGTGGACGTGTATGGTGTAAGGGTGTTGGATGCAAAACAAAAGAAACAAAAAATGCATAATCATTTCAACTGAATATGTTTTTCTGTAAATACTGAAATCAACTCACTGCTCTTTGAGCTCAGTCTGCTTGAAGCTAAAACCTATGCCTCAAGCTGGACATCCTCATCATCATCACTGCTTTCACTGCTTTCACTGTCCTCAATTTCAACCATGTCCATGGTAGTCTTGGTAGAGGAGGTAGGCCTACTCCTCCCCCCCGGTTGAGCCTGCGATCAGCTGTTTGCATCCACAAGTCAACAGCAGGCTTTGGGTCAAAGGTCTCTGTTGTCATCTTGGACATGTGGATGTGCATCAGGGATGAGAGGCGAGAGTCTGACAAGCAGGATCTGTACTTGTTTTTTATTATATTGAGGTGTGAAAATCCTTTCTCACATGCAGCACTGCTCTAGGGCAGTGTAAGGGACAACAGAATTACTTTCCAAATGTTGGAGTAAGTCTCTAGGTTGCTTGTTTTGACTATTTTGACCAAATTACACACAGAGGGGGATGCCAAACGTGTGGCTGATTGCTTTAACTTAATCCACTCTCTCAGAGTGGAGTCTCTGTCTACAGACATGCTGGCCTCGTTATTCTGGAGGATGCCCCCAAGTGTGGTGTTGCCAAAACTGTGGAGGTCTTTCATTTCCTGAGGCCAAGTTGAAGGATCAAAAATTAAAAATTGATCACATGACTTGAGGGATTCATATCTAGTTTCAAACTCCTCAATTAGAGCTCTCAGTACATTATTTTTGTCCCTGTCAGCATCCACATTTGCAACACTCTCTTTCCTGTACTGCTGGTCATCACTGTCAACTAAAAGTGTCAACTGTCCAATAGCTACCGTGAGCTCATCTTTGCATTCACCAACAGTCAGTTTATCTTGCTGAAACTTGAGAGAGAGGGACTGCTGGATATTCCCTGTGTCAAGCATTTTGGCAAGGAAACAGTGAAAACGCTCTGTGCATACATGTTTCAGGTCACTGTCATTACTTGTGGCCAGCTGAATTTTAATGGCAGGTAACAGTCTCCATATTTTCAATAGAGTCTCCTGTCTCCATGCAGACCATCTAATGTTGTGAAACTTTCCTAATTTCACAAAGGCAATGCCATTCTCATCACACATTAAGCACCTTGACAACACAGCGATTAAATGACTCACAGTATGGCACCATGCAATCAGCTGATTTAGCGCAGTTCTCCAGGGTGTGGGCGGTGCGCAGTATGTGCACAAGGGCATCCCTGATGACCACCCTCTCACGTAGTTTAGGAATGAGGCCGTTGTATTTTCCCACGTTGACAGCTGCTCCGTCTGTGCACACTGAGACCAACTTCGTCCTCCACTCTTCCATTAATCCACATTCATGGAAAAGTTGCACAAGTCTATCCACTATGTCCTGTGCTGATCGCTGCGCCCCTAGATTAATTAATCCAAGGAAATCTGAGCTGTACCCTCCGTTGCTTGACACCGACACAATGTACACGATTTCCTGCTCTGTTTTGTTTATGTCTTCTGAACCGTCAAAGAGCAGACCCCAAAATTCAGCTGCTTTTAATTTTTCATGCAGTTCTGAGCTGATTGTTTTAGCAATCGTCTCCATGATTCGGGTCCCCCCCCTCACGTGAGTAATATGCAGTGCCGAAATTAACGCCAAGCCTTTGTAACGGTGGAACGTCCTCTTCAAAGGAGCGCATAGGACACGCATGTTTGGCTTTGTGAAAAGCCAAAAGAAATTATATTAGACAGTGCTTGACGCTGTTCTTCATTAATTTTTTCCTGCCACCTGTCAAGAGGGCGACTCCGATCCTGGCTGCTCCTCCTGTTTTCAATTGTTTGCACTATGTTAACATGCTCTTTGCTTTTCTCATGCTTTTCAAAAGGTGGATGACTGAAATTCTTTGTCCCTATATAAAAGGCTCTGCTCTTATCAGCCAGATTAAGATGTTCGAGGCATATTTTGCACCACATCACGGTGTGTTCATCTTCGGTTTGGAGCCAACCGACCTCCTGCAGCCACTTTTCTGCGAACACTCTTTTTTTGTGCGGCTCAGGTGGTGGTTCAGTCTGTTGTCTTTTTGGAGGTGGTGGTGAAACACCAAAATAGTTACTTAGCAGGGCTTGCTTCTTGGACATTTTGAAGGACGCTCTCTCTTCCAGCGGTCCCAGCTGTTTGTGCGCAAGAGCGCTTCAATGCATTTGATGTGCCGTGCAGCATGCATTTCGACGACGCATGCGCACTTGCGCACCAGTTATGTGGGGTACAAACAAAAAATGTATTAAGCTGCTATCCTTTCAAGAATAAATATTAGTCTATACATGATATTAATAACAACATAGTGACAATAAATGAAGACCATGTTAAGTAATATTTTGCTGTAAAGCTAAAGCTGATTAAGCGGGTGTACATGTTTAACCAGATGCTGAGTATTAACATTTTATTGTTTTTAATATTTCATCTATTCTTTTTAATATTTCACCCAAAAAACTGAGGGGTATGACGTGTAAAACAGCGCGCTTCCTGTGATTGATGCGGATGGGGTTCACACCCAGAAGTAAACCGCTCTAGAGTTCACTTGATAGCGGTCCGAGACCACCCCTACGAGGCAGACCCGAGAGCGGTTGACTGATCTGCACCAGAGTTCGAGGCCGCCAGCTTTCACACCAACCAAAAAGAACCGCACCAAGGAGGTAAACGCTCCAGGGTTCAGTTCAACTGGACTAAACAAGGCTGGTGTGAATGCGACCTAAGATCCACTTTGGACTCAATTGCCCCACTGAAACAACAAACTACTAAACATCAGAGGGCAGCTCCTTGGTTTAGCTCTGAAACTCATGCACATAAACAAGCATCCCGTAAATTAGTGAGCATGTAGCGTTCCAATAAAAGGGAGGAACCTTACAACATGCTCGAGCTGGCTACTGATCCTAATTGATTGAAGAAAACAAAAACAAACCTAGGTACCTTTTCAGCTCTATTGAGCCTGTGATTCCTCTAGCTCTCAGCTGTGAGGACTTTATGAGCTTTTTTTAATGATAAATTTCTTAAAATTAGAGATAAAATTAACAACTCCCTGCTTTCACCTGGACCTGCCGTACCATTAAATGTAGTTAGGCCGGACTCCGACTGTTTTTCTCCAGTTAGCCTTCAGGAGCTAAATTCTCTTGTCTCCTCCTCCAAACCATCTACAAAACCCAAAACCAGTGAAGTTGGCACGTTGTGTAAATCGTAAATAAAAACAGAATACAATGATTTGCAAATCCTTTTCAACTTATATTCAATTGAATACACTGCAAAGACAAGATATTTAATGTTCGAACTGAGAAACTTTATTTTCTTTTGCAAATAATCATCAACTTAGAATTTAATGGCAGCAACACATTGCAAAAAAGTTGGCACAGGGGCATTTTTACCACTGTGTTACATCGCCTTTCCTTTTAACAACACTCAGTAAACGTTTGGGAACTGAGGAGACCAATTTTTGAAGCTTTTCGGGTGGAATTCTTTCCCATTCTTGCTTGATGTACAGTTTAAGTTGTTCAACAGTCCGGGGTCTCCGTTGTTGTATTTTACGCTTCATAATGCGCCACGCATTTTCAATGGGGGACAGGTCTGGACTACAGGCAGGCCAGTCTAGTACCCGCACTCTTTTACTACGAAGCCACGCTGTTGTAACACGTGCAGAATGTGGCTTGGCATTGTCTTGCTGAAATAAGCAGGGGCGTCCATGAAAAAGACATTGCTTGGATGGCAACATATGTTGCTCCAAAACCTGTATGTACCTTTCAGCATTAATGGTGCCTTCACAGATGTGTAAGTTACCCATGCCTTGGGCACTAATACACCCCCATACCATCACAGATGTGGCTTTTGAACTTTGCGCCTATACAGTCCGGCTGGTTCTTTTCCTCTTTGGTCCAGAGGACACGACGACCACACTTTCCAAAAACAATTTGAAATGTGGACTCGTCAGACCACAGAACACTTTTCCACTTTGCATCAGTCCATCTTAGATGAGCTCGGGCCCAGCGAAGCCGGCGGCGTTTCTGGGTGTTGTTGATAAATGGCTTTCGCTTTGCATAGTAGAGTTTTAACTTGCGCTTACAGATGTAGCGACGAACTGTAGTTACTGACAGTGGTTTTCTGAAGTGTTCCTGAGCCCATGTAGTGATATCCTTTACACAGTGATGCTGGTTTTTGATGCAGTACCGCCTGAGGGATCGAAGGTCACGGGCATTCAATGTTGGTTTTCGGCCTTGCCGCTTACGTGCAGTAATTTCTCCAGATTCTCTGAACCTTTTGATGATATTACGGACCGTAGATGATGAAATCCCTAAATTCCTTGCAATAGCTCGTTGAGAAATGTTGTTCTTAAACTGTTCGACTATTTGCTCACTTATTTGTTGACAAAGTGGTGACCCTCGCCCCATCCTTGTTTGTGAATGACTGACCATTTCAGGGAAGCTGCCTTTATACCCAATCATGGGCACCCATCTGTTCTCAATTAGCCTGTTCACCTGTGGGATGTTCCAAATAAGTGTTTGAGGAGCATTCCTCAACTTTCTCAGTCTTTTTTGCCACTTGTGCCAGCTTTTTTGAAACATGTTGCAGGCATCAAATTCAAAATGAGCTAATATTTGCAAAAAATAACACAGTTTACCAGTTCGAACGTTAAGTATCTCGTCTTTGCTGTGTATTCAATTGAATATAGGTTGAAAGGGATTTGCAAATCATTGTATTCTGTTTTTATTTACAATTTACACAACGTGCCAACTTCACTGGTTTTGGGTTTTGTACCTGCCTTTTAGACCCAATCCCAACTAAACTGTTCAAGGAGGTCTTTCCCCTAGTTTGTCCATCCCTGCTGGAGACAATAAATATATCTCTATCAACAGGCTACGTGCCACAGTCTTTTAAAGTAGCTGTAATCAAACCTCTCCTTAAAAAGCCTAACCTCGATTCGGGAACATTAGCTAACTACAGGCCTATATCAAACCTTCCATTTACTTCACAGATCCTGGAGAAACTAGTGGCTAATCAGCTATGTGACTTCCTTCAAGACAACAGCCTTTTTGAGGACTTCCAGTCATGATTTAGAGCTCATCACAGCACAGAGACTGATGTAGTTAAAGTAACTAACAATGTAAATATTAAATTAATAAGATTAATAATTAATTCTATAAACACTATCACTACTATCATACAGACATGAGAACCCTCCTGAAAACAAGATGTTGCATCTCAAGAGGCTAACCTCTAATAAATTTGTATTCAACAGAGACAACTATGATGAAAGCAGGTCTATGATTGGTCCATTGATCTGTCACTTACTTTAGTTCTTACTTTAGTCCACTTGTCTCCACTTACCTCCCTCCCTTTGCCCACACACCCAACACAGCATCGTGTGGATTTGCTGTTCATCATGAGACTGGGGTCCACATTCAAGATTTCCTGCTGCCTAACAGGTTTTTTCTTGCCACCATGGTGAGGGATTCACGATTGGCTATATGGATTCATGTTGGGTGTTGGATGTATGTATTTGTAAATATATATATCCTGTATATGTGCATTTTTATGTATATATGCATATATGTGTATCTACAAAATAAATAGTTTGTCTTCAGCATGCTCTATTGTAAAGTGTCTTGAGATAACAACTACACTAACTAACTATACAATAAAGATTGATTGATACTTTTCATCATAATCAGTAAACAGAGTGAGAAATGCATCTAACATATCCCATGGATCTGAGTGCTGATCCAGTGACTCCACAATGTGGTGGTTCAGAACAGATCTGACCCAAACAATAACCATGGTGCACTGCACTGTGACATTGGCTGCCAGGCTCAATGAGAGCACGTTTTTTCTTAATGAAGTAGCCTCAGAGTAAGTTGTTCTAAGTTAGAAATGTACTAGGGCAGAAAAAAAAGCCTGACTTTTTTCTTCATTTTGGGTGCTGAAATGTATTTTGACCGTAATTTCTTTTGCTTAAAATTTTTTTTAGGAATTTGACACATATGTTCTTTCATTTCTATGAAGGAAGCTAATTAAAAATACAAAAGTGTTTCTGTGAAGATACAGTATAGAAAAGAAGCTTTTGGGGCATTGTGAGATAATATTAATGAATTCTGCTGCCCAACCCTACTTAATAAACACTTGTGTCTATTTGGGCGGCAGCATGTCTGAGTCGTCTGCATGGCAACACATGATGAAATCATGTTCCCTGTTTTTAGAGCACGCTCAGTCAGAGTTTGTCAGACTTTGTGGAGTCCACAGAGGAACATGGCTCCAACTTTTCTCAGCATGTGCCTCCTCTTTACCAGCCTCAGTTGCACAGGTACGATCAATACACACAAATAATCAATACACACACTGATGATTGATACACAAGAAAATCTATTCACAATAATTCACACATCATAATCAATACACACAATAAATTCACACACCAATAATCAATACATACATCGACAATCAATAAACAGCAATAATCAATATCCACATTGATGATTAATACACAAATATTTAATACATGAATTAATAATTTCTACAAGAAATAATCAGTGTACACATGATAAATACACTCAGCAATAATCAATACACACATCAACAACAAATACACACAATAATCAATACAGAGACTGATAATTAAAATACACATAAATGATCATACACACACCAAAAATCAATACACATGATATTTAATACCCATTATAGTCAATAATCAACACATATCATTATCAATTGACACATAACTACCAATAAACACAAATGATCAACAGACAAAAAAAATCACGATAATAGTACACACGAGAATAATCAATAGAAACAATAATCAATATTCAAAACAATAAACACAGCTGCACATTCATGATCATCAGTCCACACTCCTAACTGATCAGCGCAGTGTTCTGTCACTCAGTGCTGAACGTTAAAAATGTGTGTGTTTCTCTTCAGATGGATATATGTATTATAGAGTGTCCCGGTGTGTGTTTACCTCGACTGAACTGAATGACATCGAGTACGCTGAATCTTACTACTATAACGGGCAGGTGTTTATGAGGTTCAGCAGCAGAGTGGGGAAGCATGTTGGATACACTGAGTTTGGTGTGAGACAGGCAGCACTCTGGAACAACAGCACTACAGTGATGAACACAAAGAGAGCTCAGAAGTACATATACTGCCATCATTACGTCGGACTCTGGTACAAAAACATTCTGTCTAAATCAGGTAAGTGTCAGTAACATCACGAGACATCACATCATCATTTATGAACAACAAGCTTTACATGTAATTTACTGAATCATCAGGGTTTTTACTTACCTGCTTAGAGAACTGAATTGTTAAAACTGCAGGACGCTCTCATTTTGAAATTCAAACTTCTTCAAATTAAACCATAGGAGCAAAGAGAAGGCTGTCATGTTTCTGTGTGTACATCAAGCATTAATATTTACAACCTTTTATATCTTTAAGCACAAATGCAAAAACGTTGTGCCTCAATTTAAGAGACAAACATAAAACTGCAGCCAGTTGGAGTTTGGTTTTCAATGTAATGGACGGTTGTTTTAGTAATAGAGTAATTTAAATAAAGGTTTATGCCCGCTGTATTAAGTAATGCCTTATTAAATATTTTATCTGGAACAATCACAGTCACTGTGCTAATTAAAAACATAAATATATATTTATATATATATGTGTGTGTGTGTGTGTGTGTGTGTATATATATATATATATATCTATATTTATATATACACACGCACACACATATCTATATAAATATATATTTATGTATATATGTGTGTGTGTGTGTGTATATATATATATATCTATATTTATATATACACACGCACACACATATATATATAATATATATTTATGTATATATGTGTGTGTGTAGTATACACACATATATACACACATATTAGTATATTTTAAAAGATAACAGAAATGGAGGGTTATGGGGAAAATACTGATGTTTTCCTGACACATTTCTGTCTTTCTTACTCGCATATGTCTGATACCAACATGTGGGCTGCAGTAAAGTCAGGAGTAGGATGACACATGTAGCAGATTAAACAGTTTCGGTTGAATTAATGAAGCTAAAATATGATAAAAAGATGATTTCTTGAAGAAAAAAAATGTCAATAAAGTTAAATAAAGAAAATTATTTAATCCAATTTAATCCAAATTTATTACATAAATTTGTTATCACACTGATCATGGCAGTAAAAATGTATCAGAGAATGTCAAATGTTGAACTAAGTCAACATTTGCAGCTCTCTGCCATGACCTGCTGGTCAAACTCTGTTACTACAGGCTTTAATCTCAGTGAGTTTGTTGTTTCTATCATATATAATGTCTTGTTAAATAAAAATAAACATATTAAGAATATTAAAAGACAAACACATCACTTTGGATGAGTTGTTTTAATTTTTTTTTTATTAAATGTTTTCTAGTCTGTTTTAAGTTAATCAAATTAAACTGAGGCTGAAGTTGTTAAAACAAATGTAGAAATAAATAAATCAAAAAATTAAAGGAGACATACTGCAAAAATTTACTTTTTTAAGGCTTTTGAACACATTTTGGGGTATTTGGCCTTCCTCCCAGCCCACAACATGTGAGAGTAGACAACAAAACCTGTATTAAAATGGCTGCATGAATGTAAACTCATGGTATTTGGCTGTTGAGTCTGTGGATATACTGTTACGTAACAGGCATTTTACTTGCTTAGATCTGCTTCTCTGGCTTGAGAAGTTTCTGTGTGGAGTCCCACCATGTTTATATTCTTAGTGAGAGATCTGTGTTCAGCATGTCTAAGCTCAGAAGCTGTCCCTGCTTGGTTGTTGGCTGTAAACAGACACATATATCTTCACATATGGGCTACCAGCCTCAGAGGACCAAAGGGCCCAGTGGATTAATTTTATTTTTGAAGGGAATGAGCAGCTACTGTTGGCTAAAACCTGTATGTGTGTGCCAGTCACTTCACGGCCGACTGCTTCTTCAACTTCAGTCAGTTCAACACAGGACTGGGAACTAGACTTTTCCTGAATCCAGGATCAGTACCAACAATCAGTCGCCAAACCTTATGATGGAAATGTGAGTATTTGAATGCTGTGTAGTATTTATTTTGCACATTGCTATGAGCTAATGCTAACAGCAGGGTAAAGTGAATTGGAGGTAACTGCACAACATGTTCGTCAATGTTAACGTTACTTGTTGAAAGTCTGAAGGATAAACTTCAGTGTATGAGCATTCTTACATTAGTCAAGAGAAGTTTAACAGTTGGCTGAAAATAATCAGTCCTTTACCCAACCCAATACCCCTCTGTTTCTGCTAACGTTAGCCCAGAAGGTAGGCCAAGTCGTGGCTGTCCCAATGCAGTAACTGAGGTGAAGTTAGCATGTTGTGCATTAGCCTGTGATGTGTTATCTGGTAACCGGCATGAATTTGCAGTTCGTGTGTGTTCAGGCCCTTATCAAGTGGCGCATGGTTGGAGCGGCAGTGCGCTCCGCTTCACTCGAGGTACCCTGTGGGTCTATCGTAAAGTCCCCGTATGTTACTGTGTTAGCCACGACTCTGCTCTGGTTCATTAGCATGAGGGCGACTGCCCTCAAAACCAGCCGTTCTGAACAGATGGGTTGTGTGAGTGTGGAAAGAATGCAGCTGTGCTTTATTTATTGGCTTTTTGGACCAAAGCATGTTACTAACGTTTCATGAAGACATCAAGGATCCATGTTAAACTGCAGAAAAGTAAATGTATGGGACCTTTAATACGATTTAACCTCAATTCTTTTGTTGTTTGCTCTAAATCAGGCCCAAGATACATCTTAAAGCTCAACTTAGATTAAAAATGATCATAAATCCCCATTTATGATTAAACTCAGTGCTGCAGCTAAAAATGAGCTGTTCATGGAAGTTTCTGTATTTGGATAATTTAATTCAAACTTTTCATATTTCATATTTTTAGACTAACAATATTTAAAAAGATGACACTTTATGTTTTTTTTGTCTTAAAAGGGAACTTAACCTGTGTGCAGCAGGTCAAGTTCAGCTGGGAATTTCTGTAAACTGTCTTTAATTCTCAGAGTTTTAAATATTTACTGAAAGTTTTCGGATTTTTAAACATTGAAACAGCGCAGAGTCAAACCTGAAATCCTGGTCAACTCTAAAAGTAACATGAACACCTGTGTGTGTGTGTGTGTGTGTGTGTGTTTGGTGTGTGTGCTACAGTGGAGCCGCACGCTAAACTGTACGCTGAGACGGCCCCTGCTGGTGGACATCCCGCCATGTTGGTGTGCAGCGTCTATAATTTCTACCCCAAACAGATCTGAGTGTTCTGGCTCAGAGACGGACAGGAAGTCACCTCTGATGTCACCTCCACTGATGAGATGGCCAACGGGGACTGGTACTACCAGATTCACTCACAACTGGAGTACACACCCAGGTGAGTCCACCTGCACCAACATTAGGCCCCGGTACAGACACAGGTCCAACTACAGATCCAGCAGCAGATTTAGGTCTGAGACCAGACACAGATATAGGTCAGGATCCAAGTCCAGGTCCACTACAGCTGGATGATCAGGTCCAGGCTCAATGACAAGTCCACCTGCAGGTCCAAGTAAGTCCAGATAGGCTTAGGTCAAGTTTCATCTGTGGGTTCAGATCCAACTCCCTCTGACCAAGTCCAGCTACGACTCAAGGTTCTGGTCCAGCCTAGGCTGTAACTCCAGCTGTAGATCCAGGTCTAGTTCAAGTAGAAGGTGCAGGTCCAGATTGAGGACTAGCTATAGGTCTAGGTCCAGATACTGGAGCCTCAATTTAGTCACTGGATCAATCTAACTCTTGTTTTAACAACACATCAGAAGAAAACGGATAAAAGAAGCGTCAGGCTCAGTTTGGTCCAGATAGGTTAGATTCAGGTACTATTGGGGCCCTCTGTGGATCCATGTCCAGATGTGGATCCAGATCCAGGTGTTCAGAGTGACTGAGCCTAGGATGTGTTTTAACAGGTCTGGAGAGAAGATCCAGTGTGTGGTGGAGCACAAAAGCCTGCCGAAACCTCTGTACCTGGACTGGGGTAAATACCTGTCTGTCTGTTCATGCATCATTAATGCTGAGTCATGATTTTTATATATTGCAACAGCCATTTATTTATTTATTTTTTTTAAAGAGAAGATTTCTGATACCTTCATCTCTCCCTTGACATATGTTCTTACATTATTCACTGTATCCTGGGTGTAATGTTATAAAAACACCAGAGGGTGGCAGTAGTGCACATGAGAGCTGTTTGTGAGCCACATTATCAACCAAACAGAAGGTGTCGGCATCATGACGTCACATCACAGTATAAGCAGAACAGGACAACTTTACACGGAGAAGAGACTTAAACTCCTTCACTGACAGCTTTCTAACACAGTTTGATTTCTGACCTGATGACCTTTGACCCGCAGCAGCAGTGCCCGCCCACCACACTGGCCTGTTTTGAATGTGACTGACAGTGCGACTGTTCAATCACCCCGCAGATATGTGCTTCAAGGTTCAGCCCTCCCTAATACATATAATTGGGGTGTCAGGTTAGGAACATATGAGGCTGACTGTGAATCATCACTCATCAAGTCTGAAGCTTCGTCTCATCTGTGTAACACCGGGTAATGAAGGGAGCCACACCTCCTCCTTTGCTTTATCTCATGAATATTAAAATGAAACAGGACCACTGGACCATCAGGAGAGCAGCCAATTAGCCCCCTTCTTGATGTGCTCTGGACTGATTTAGATGTGACTGATAAATACTGATTTTGGGTCAGTGACGTGAAGCAATTTTTTTGTGTTTACTCATGATTTATTTAAATAAAAAAGGTTACAATTTGAAAATAAACTCACAAATTACTTGAATACGTTCTCTTTTTTAAAGACCTAGTCTAAGATTTCTGTATTTGATCAATTTTGACAGACAATTAAGGGCTTATGATAGTATAAATGTCTATGTGGTGTAACCATAAAAACTTGGTACCAAATACTTCAACTTGTTCAAGAAAGGTGTAAAACACATTATCAACTAGTTTGGCATAATTCTACATTTGTCTTGTTTAACAATGAATAAAATAAATGGAACACCATTGTTCTGAATATTAGAACTAATTTGAAGAATTTGAGGGCTATATAAATTATCAATGCAGTGTAACCAAAATTCAGGGAGCCATTTTGTTCATGTTTCTAGGAAGATCATGTGTCAGGAAATGATTTCATGAAGAAGGACCCCAGATTAATCTTACTGCTGCATGTCAAGGTTAGCTCTATTTAAAATCTTGATAATTTGACATTTTTAGGGAATGGTCAGGTGTGCTTTGGGTTATATATACAAATGGTATGACCTCAGAGAACCATTTATAATTCATGACAAATGTTAAAGTAACTATTTATTTTTAAAAATGTGTTTTAAATCTTCACATCAAGGCCATGTGCTTACATAGGTGTCCATCATAATGCCTGTTAAATCTGAATTTAATTGAAATGTCAAATGGTGTAACCGGTCACACTATTTGATGTTGGCAAATATCTGAAGTTTTTTTTATTGCTGATTAAAGATGTAATGTGAACTAAGTTAATATGTGGAACTATTTTTAAGTGTTAAGTGTTAGATTTCATAGGAAAAGTGGTGATTTATCCACAACTTTTTTCTTGGAGGTTAGGAAAAAATCATTATTCTGCATTGCTTTATTATTTTTGAAATTTTTAGCGTTAATACATATTAAATACATAATTACTTCATATTTGTATTCCATTCACTTTTAACTTTAAACTACATATATTATATGTAATTTCATAATGTAGCAGCAGTGGGTGAACAGTAACATGTTAAAAATGAACAGCAGCTTTAACAAGACATGAAAGTCCAATAACATGCTGAATGTTTTTCAAAGATTAATATTTAGATCTGTAAAATTACGTTCATGAACTTTCTATTGTTTCATGATTATTGCAATATTACAGAGCCTCTTTTCCCCCAATAGATGCCATTATCATGCAATGAAAAAGTGGCTCAACACTGAACACAAGTCCATGCAGATCCTGCAGCAAGGGCCATTTATTAATTCTTAAATTATTAGAAAACATCCAATTCTTGTTGTTGGTGTTTTTCCTTCATTGAAAATAATAAAAAGCACGTTCGATTGACCTTGCTGACTGTCATGCTTGATTTTTTTTAGCCATTTTCTTCTGTAAAAGCAACATGGTCCATGGTCATGTGGTATAACTGCTTTTTTTTCAATTAATGCAACCAGTATTTTTCAAAAAAATATTATAATTTACAGAAAAATTAATGGGTATTAAGATGTAATCCTATTTTGCAATATACTAAAATCTTTTTTAACAGTTTATACAGAATTTGTCAAATGTTAATTAGAAAACTTGAAGTGATGTTCAGTATTTGTCATGCTCTGTATTGCAAAAACGCATATAATTGTATTTTAAAACAATCCTTTTAAAATGTAACTTCAAGTGTTACATCAAAAGTAAGTCACTGTTTTTATAAGTACACTTGCATACACTCTAGGTGGAGATAAATATTTAATATTTCTCCTTTTGTTGTGGTTACACCACTTGACATTTTCAGGGGCAATCCGTCTTTCTTTTTGTAAAAAAGGTTTAAAAGGTATTTGAAATTACATGAAACCAACAGAAATACAAAATATACATTTTTGCAAACCTGATGCAAGCTTTTGAAACAATTTATGAAACATTCTTTGAATTGCCGAACAGAGATATCAGGGGGCATTTTAAGATGAATTTGAGAAAAAAAAAAAACATCAATTTGACACCAAAAAGTAAGTACTATGTCATGTATATATTTATGTGTTGCTGTTGTTATTGTAAGTAACTTTAACTGTGCTGCTGCCTGTCTTGGCCAGGAAACTCTCGAAAAAGAGGTTTTTAATCTCAATGAGTTTATAATAATAGTCTAAAGGGAACTTTTACAAAGAAAATAAAACATTTCTAAAGTTAAAATGACTGCAAAGTGTTCAGAAAATCTGTTAGCCTGTTAAAGACAATGTCTGTCATGAGTTAGCATCAAGCTAACAAACTCTGACGTGAATCCCAGTCCACCTGATCAGCTTTACTCTCCTTCATACTGACACTCCAGCTGCAGGGACTCATAATTATGCAGAGTACTAAGACAACCAATGTTTTAATACTTTCCACCTGCTCACTGGTCTCTGTCCCCTTCTGTCCCCAGCTCCGTCCATGCCAGATTCCGAGATAAGTAAGATCGCCATTGGAGCATCTGGACTGGTCCTGGGTCTCATCTTATCTCTGGCCAGGGTTCATCTACAACAAGAGCAAGATTTGAGGTGGACCAGTCTAAACCAGTCCAAACCAGTTTAATACTTCAAACACTAACACAATGAGGTTGTCCAAACTGTTGATACTTGAATACTTTTTGATTCCATCTTTAAAAACACATTTATTGTTAAATGTGTGACGGTATCAAAAAGCACTGAAGCTGGTAAATGATCAAATACTCTAATTTTCAATCTTTTCTTGACCTGTGCACACTTTTTACAGAGTATCCCACGACACACTCATGACAAAAAACATTAAAACAACATTTTACTTTGGTTTTACTCACTCAGTGTGACAGCTGGCTCTGTTTGGAGGAACACAAAGATGAAATCTTAACAGGAATAGGTGGAGGTTGAGGGGAAATAAAATTACATCTAAAGAGTTTATTTACAAGGGTCTGTGATGACTTCTCTTTGTCAGTTTTGGGTGAGGGGAAACATGTGGAGGTTGTCACTTTCCAGATGTTGGACCATGAAACAGGATCCGTCTATCTCATCTGAGCTTGTGGGCAAGTTTTCATTTCAGCCTTGCATTTGTGTGTTTGACATTCAGATGCTGAACTAAATCAGAAATGTATGCCGTGCACACCACTTTTCACTTGCAAGCAGCTTTGCATCATCATAGGGCCGGGAAATATATTGATTAAATCAATTGATTTGAATTATTTTTAGAAAGATTTAGAAATTAAGAATCAAGATTTTTTTTCTTGACTTACTCCACTTGTAAGTTGTTGCAATGTCTGAAAATATAAATGTACAGTATTCATGCTGGTCGGCCCTGTCAGGTTTTGCCCAAGCACATGTTTAGGTTTATATTTGTTTTTTAAAAGAGATTAAATATTGATCACTACATGATCAACATTTTCTGACATGCACTTTAACTATAAGTGGGAAATTCCGTTTAGTTTTGGAATATATTTTGATAACATAAAGGCAAAACTTCACTCATGTAATTTTTGTGTCACTTTGAGTTTTTGTTTTGAGAGAAAAAAAAAACCAGATTAAAATCGTAAATTAAGTGTTGTGGAAAAAAATCAGGGACTTTATTTTTAGGCCATATCGCCCAGCCTTACGTCATCACACTTTCAATTCCTCCTGGAGCTCACACACCTGTGCACGCTGACAACCATCAGACCTCTGTACAGAGCAGAAAGACTTGATGCTCCACTCCTATTTCCCTAAAATAAAAAGCTTCTGTCATACAAACATCATCAACAGGTCACCAAGGTCAAAGTTTAGACTGTAATGTACATGCCAACAACAAGTGCTCTCATTGGTCAGATGAGGGCTGGCCTGATGCAAAACCTCACAAAGAATGATAGTGTTGAATGCCTTTCAATAATCGGATCACACATGGAACATGCTGTAAAATCAGTGAATAAGCTGGTTTTGCAACAGCGATCTCAGTATCTATCGAAATAATAACCATTAAGAATTCTGCCAGAATTGAGCAGCCTTAGCCCCTGTATCAGATATGCATCGTGTGTTTGGGGAAATACGCAGTCCTCGTCAGAACCATGTCTTCATCTAGTCCAGACTGATCCAAACAGATCCAGACCTGTCTGCTGTTATTTGTCTTATTTGTTGACCTTGTTTGTCCTCTCTGCCACAGGACGGATTCTACTTCCCTCCAACTGATCCTGGCCCTCAGTCCTTGTCAAAGAGAGATCAGCCTCTTGTGCTTTAAGTGCTCTCTGCTGGGCTAACAACATTTATGTTTGGTCTGCATTTTTCTGGTTGTTCCTGTTGTGCTGCCATCATCCTGTGGCAGGACTACTCCAGTACACTGCTGCCGAGCTGCTTTGGATCCGCTGGCACCTGCCTCAGCCCTCAACACCTGTGCTGCACCATCACCAGGACATCGGGCTTCCATCTCGCCGAAAATACATCCACCGTGGGTCTCACAGGCATTTCCATCAGGATAACTCCACTGCAATTAAATCATTCTGGTCCACCTCTCGCTGCCTTCCCAAAAACTCCAGCCGGCCTGTTGATCACAGCACATTAGCCAGCCTAGCTCGGTCGGCTAACGCTGCTATCAAGCATGGAAACACCGCAGTAAACTTCGGTCTGCTATGTTTATATCTGCCATCCCTGTGACAATGGACGTGGAGGAGGTCTCGCAATAATTCACTGCAAGAGGTTGAAAGTCCTCCCCATGTCCATGCCTACAATCAGTTTGCTTGAATGTCTTGTTTTTAAGTTGCCTGGACCCTCTCCCACTTTAATTGCCACTGTTTACTGTCCTCCCAAACCACACAGTGACTTTTTAAATGACTTTTCAACCCTCCTCACCCATCTGTCCACTCTCACACCAAATGTCATTCTGCTGGGAGACCTCAATATGCACATTGACAGTACTAACCTGCCCCTAACCAGAGACTTTTTATCATGTTTGGACAGCTCAGTTTTCGTCAATCCACTAACTTCCCAACCCATAAAAAGGACATTATCAGTATTTAATCTCCTGTTCTGGCCTCACCCCCTCCAACTGCACTGCCGATGAACTCCCTGTCACAGACCACTTCCTCCTCACATTCGGCACCTCACTCTCCCTCTCCACCATCAAGTCCCCCCATCTCATTTCATTCAGGAATATAAAGGACATTATCCCAGATACTCTCTGCTCTATCATTGACTCCATTCCTATACCGGACTCTCTCTCCGACCGATGAACTGGTCACCCTCTATAATAATAGCCTTCAGGACATCCTCAACTCCCTCGCCCCAGTCAAAACTCGTTATGTCTCCTTCTCCTCATCTGCCCCCCTGGTATACCCCTGAGCTCCGAACACTGAAAGCCAGGGGTCGACAACTTGAGCATCTATAAAAAAACTGTTCTCACTATCCACAAGGACATGTACAATAATCATTTACTGCTCTACAAGGACTCAATTACCCTCACCAAATCAAACGATTACTCCAGTCTCATCACCTCCAATAATGGCAACTCCAAAACCCTCTTTGCTTTGTTAAATAAAATCACCCAGCCACCTAACTCCCTCCCCCCCTCTGTACTCCACGGACACCTGTACTTCCATAATGCAATTTTTCAATGACAAAATCAACAGTATCCACCAGCACCTATGCTTGACCAGACCACCACTCTCCCTACCATCCCCTCTCCTGCACTCTCAGTATTTTATCAGTTTTCTTCTCCCCGCTCCGTCTGAAATCTCTGAAATCTCCGAATTCATTCACAATACTAAGCCCTCTACCTGCCAGCTCAATCCCACTCCCCCACTACCCTGGTAAAATCCTCCTCTCTGCTTCCTCTCATATCCGCCATTATTCACTCCTCACTCTCCACTGGGATCATTCCCTCATCATTCAAATCTGCAGCCGTCACCCCCATACCGAAGAAACCTGGTTCAGATCCCAATGACTTCAATAACCTCCGTCCCATTTCTCACCTACCCTTCATCTCCAGAATTCTTGAAAAGATATTCGCCAGCCAACTTCACTCCCACTTAACCCACAATAACCTTTATGAGCCCTTCAGTCCGGTTTCCGCCCCCGTCACAGCACTGAAACAGCACTTATTAAAATCACCAATGACCTCCTCACAGCAGCTGATTCTGGTTCACTCTCTATCCTCATCCTCCTTGACCTGAGTGGCCGTCGTCTTCAGTCGACTCTTCTCCATTGGCATCCACTGGAGGATGCCAATGGAGGAGTGGTTCCACTCATATCTCAAAGGCTGCACTCAGCTCATACAGTTACAGTCCTTCAAATCAGACCCCTCCCCAGTTACTACAGGTGTGCCCCAGGGCTCCGTCCTGGGGCCCCTCCTCTTCATCACTTACCTCCTCCCCCTCGGCCATATTTTCAGCAAATTCAATATTAATTTCCACTGCTTTGCGGATGACGCCCAGCTCTACCTTTCGTGCAAACCTAATTCCACACTCCCACCCTCCTCCCTTATCTCCTGTTTGTCAAACATTAAATCCTGGTTCACCTCAAACTTCCTTAAGTTAAACAGTGACAAAACAGAACTCCTTTTAATTGGCACTAAATCTCTCTAAAGTTGACAGCTTCTCCCTCTCCATTAACAGCTCCTCGGTCTCCCCCTCCCCTCTGGATAAGAGTCTGGGCATCATCCTCGACAGCACATTGACCTTCCAATCACACATCAGCAACATCACCTGATCTGCCTACTTCCACCTCCGCAACATCAACCGTCTCTGGCCCTCCCTCACTCCTCACACTGCCTCCATTCTTGTCCACAGCCTTGTCACCTCCCGGATCAATTATTGTAACACTCTCCTCTTCGGCCTTCCCCAAAAGTCCCTCCATAAACTCCAACTGGTCCAGAACTCAGCTGCCCGCATCATCACCAGAACCCCCTCCCACCATCACATCTCCCCCACCCTGCAGCAGCTCCACTGGCTCCCGGTCAAGCATAGAATAGAATTCAAACTCCTCCTGTACATCTTTAAGGCCATCCACGACCTCGCCCCTTCATACCTGTCTGACCTCCTCCACATCAGTCGCTCTGGAACTCTCTCCCCCCAGATCTCCTAAACTGAAATCCAGACTCAAAACCCACCTGTTCAGAACTGCATACTCCATTTAACATGAATTTGCCATTCATCCACTTATCCGCCATTTTCTGTTGTGTTTTGCTTATTTTATGGTTGTATTGTTTTGTTGATTTTATTGTTGTTGTCTTATCCTGTACAGTGCCCTTGAGTGTCATGAAAGGCGCTTGTAAATAAAATGTATTATTATCATTATTATTAACATTATTGACTGACTTCTGCTTGGTTGGTGTGAGTCCTGATCCTGGACTGGTCCTGGTTCTGGACCCTGGATGTGGATATTTCTTCCTTTAAGTTTGGTGCTGTTACATTCCCCATAAATAGGGGATGAAGGGGAAATAACAATTAAAGAAGAATACTGGGAAATGAGGAGAGGGGCAGGAATCATCCAAAATAAGTGAAAATTTATTTAACAAAGTCAACTAAAAACAAACAAACTAAATGGAGTTGCGAACAAAACTTGAGGGTAAACCTAGAGAAAAAGAAAAAGTCTGGGTGTCTTCCATTGAAGACGCTGGCGTTTTCCCCATGAAACACCCATTACGATCACTGTATGATCACTGACTACTTGATTGGTGTAAGCAAATTATTTAAACAAATCCAAATAATGATTTTTTTTTCTTTAGACCAGTGTGATTGGCCGAGTGGTGGATCACTGTAAAAAGAAGCGGAATGGACGCAGGCTAACCAACATTTGCAGCCAAAGTGTAGACGCCTGACATTTTACAAATGGACAGTAAACAAACTGAGGAGGCTGCACAGGGAATAGCAAAGCTGTTTGTCGACACCATGGATCCACATGAAGAAGAAAGCAAAAAATCCATGCTGGAGCCTTTAAAGTTTATCTTTTATAATATTGAAGATATGTGGATGTTCTGTGAGGAGATAATGGATACTAATCAATCAACCTTTATTTATACTCAAGAAATCATTGAGGGGCATCCTCATTTACAATGATGTCAAGTCACTTACGAAAGAGATCAAGACAATACAAAACAATAAAAACAGGCAATCTTTAACAAAGGGCATTAAAATCATCAGACCTGTGATGATGAATATGAAAATAGAGGTCACACTTAAATAAAACGATTACACACATAGGGTTGGAAATTTAAAATAGCATTTCTAAAAAGCCCAAAAGGTAAAAGCTCAGTAATCTTGAGCAGCTCCTGTAAACCGTTCCAGGACTCAGGAGCTGAATAGGAAAAGGCAGCCTTTCCCAGTTCAGACCTGACTCGTGGAACATGTTACAATAGCCTGTCAGAGGAGCGTGTATGACATTGATTGTTAAAAGAGATATGGAGAAGCTTGGTGAGGTAGGGTGGTAATTTTTCTAAAAGGGCTTTATAAATAAAAAGGTGCCAATGAAGATTACATCTCATCTGTAGAGAAGACCAGCCAAGCTTACTCTAGAAAACACAGTGGTGCATGTTAAAAGGATCACCGGTGATAAATCTTAATGCAGAATGGTAAACAGAGTCAAGCCGTTTTAGGATTGAGGGGGCTGCATGTCTGTAAATGACATCACCATTTTTTAATTTAATTTAAGCTTTATTTAACCAGGTAAAAGACCCATTGAGGCCAAGACCTCTTTCACAAGGGTGACCTGGCCAAGAGAGGCAGCAGTACATGTCACAGTCGACAAAACAGAGTACAGCAGCAGACAGTAAAATACAACCAATAAAATGCAGGACTTTTTAGAAACAAGTTAAGAACACAGGCACTGTTTGATGGATTCATCTTGTCGGTTTCTCAAGGTAGAGCGGAAGGCTTCCAACGAAACAAAATCAGCCAGTTTTAGTTCAGATTGGAGGGCATTCCAAGTAGAAGGGGCAGAATAACTGAAAGCTTTTTTTCCTGTTTCAGTGCGAAACACGAGGAACAGAAGAGACATAATGTCATTTGATCGTAAAGCATAATGGCTTCCATTTCTTCTAAGAAAAGTGCTTAAATAGCAAGGACCCAGGCCAAGAAGAGCTTTGTAGACCAGAGTCATCCAGTGCGTATATCGCCGTGTATCCAGAGAGGGCATGCCAGCTTTAGCATACAGTTCACAATGGTGGGTGAGGCGACTACAACCTGTGATGAACCTCAGAGCACAGTGGTAGACAGGAGTCAAGGACTGAAGGCAGGTGGTTGAAGCAGACATATACACAACATCACCATAATCAAGGAGAGGCAAAAAAGTAGCAGACACCAAAAACTTCCTCGCTCTAAGAGAGAAACAAGACTTGTTCCTATAGAAGAAACTAAGCTTCGCCCTTAATTTAGAAATCAGATTTTTGACGTGCACTTTGAAAGAAAGGTCCCCATCAATGGTTATTCCAAGGTACTTATAACTGGTGACACGTTCTAGAGTTTTACCTTGGAACGTTTTAATTGAGGGAATTTCCTCCAGGGGAACAGATGCCTTTGAAAAAAACATTACTTTAGATTTGTCAGCATTTAAAACCATTTTCAGGTTAGCCAGACGAATCTGCACTACATCAAAAGCAGATTGCAAGAATTCAAATGCCTGCGCAATTGAGTGTGAACAGCAGTAAATTACAGAGTCGTCAGCATAAAGATGGTAAGAGGCATTTGGCAAGTTTGCACACAAATCATTTATATAAATTGTAAACAAAATGGGTCCCAAGACTGAGCCTTGTGGCACGCCTTTTGTGACCTCAAGAAAGGAAGAACTAACTCCAGCCATCTGAACACATTGCAACCTATTTACCAAATAGTCAGCAAACCAAGCGACAGCTTGTTCAGAAATTCCAATCTTAAGGAGAATTTTTAACAGAAGACTGTGATCCACAGTGTCAAATGCCTTTGATAGGTCAAGGAACAATGCAACACAAAACCTTTTTGAGTCCAAAGCCTCAAACACGTCATTAAAAACTTTAAGGGCAGCAGTAATGGTGCTATGCTGTTTTCTAAAACCTGACTGTAGGGGGTTTAGAATGTTGTTTGATTCTAAGTATTCCTTCAGTTGATCACAGACCAATTTCTCAAACACTTTTGCCAGAATACACAATTTAGAAATAGGCCTGTAGTTATTCACGATTGAGGGGTCGCCTCCTTTTAGCAATGGGAGGACAAAGGCAGATTTCCAAACTTTAGGAAGTGAGTTCATCGTAAGGCTTAGATTAAAAATACAGGTTAAGGGCTCACTAATGAAATCAGCAGCAAGCTTTAGAAAAAAGGGATCCAAACTATCAGGACCAGCTGATTTTTTGGAATCCAACTTTTTAAGAGCACTACAAACCTCAGAAATAGACACAGTTTCAAAATCAAAAGAACTGCCAATAGGGAGGAGGTTTACAACCTCAGGTTCCCTATTTAAAGAAGTGTTTTTAAAACCACTAGTTAAAGAATCAAACAAATACCCTGCTGTGGTAAAATGCTCATTAAAATAATTTAGCATGGCAAATTTATTGGTCAAGTTCACAGAATCTTTGACCAAAAAATTTGGCATCTCACTGGAGGACATAGCACCTGACGCAGATCTCACAGCATTCCAAAACTTCTTGGGATCACTTAGATTTTTTGTGGTTTCAGATAAATAAAAGTCAGATTTAGCCTTTTTAATTAAGGAGGTACATTTGTTGCGGAGCTGACGAAAATTGATCAAATCAGCCTCTACTTTTGTTTTTCGCGCTCTGGCCCAAGCATGATCTCTTTCTTTGAGGAGGTTTCCAATTTCAGTGGAGAACCAGGGATTATTTCGCCCCTTTATCCTAAACTTACGAATGGGGGCATGTTTATTCATTAGCTTCAAGAATTCAGCATGAAAAAAATTCCAAGCCAGCTCAAAATCATCAATAAGGGAGATTCGTGTCCAGTCAAACTTAGACAGATCATGCAGAAAAGCCTGCTCATGAAAATGTTTGAAATCTCTTTTGAGTACAATACGTGGTTTAGTTTTGGGGAGTCTGGTATTTCTGACCACTGCAATGGCACAGCGGTCACTAAGATCGTTCCCAAAAACACCAGCATCAGTATACTTTTGGGGGGTATTTGTTATTATCAGATCTAGGAGTGTTGACCTGGAAGGATATTTAATGTTGGGCCGAGTTGGGCTGTCTATTAATTGACATAAATTGAGTGAGTCACAGATAGATTTAAGGCCATCTGAGGCTGAAGACAGCCAATCAAGATTTAGATCCCCCATTAAGATAAACTCACCAGAATTTAACCCTGAGATGAAGTTGTTTAAGGAGTTTAGAGCCTCATTGCAGGCAGAGGGAGGCCTGTAACAGCCCATGACTGTAAGGGACTGTCCCTGTTGAAATTCAAGTTTCAATGCCAAGAACTCAAACTGTTTGCTAATAGATACAGAGGAGAGGAGAGTAGCATGAAATTTGTTTTTTATATAAATGGCTACACCACCCCCTTTCCTGGGACGATCACAGCGAAAAACATTATAACCATTGATAGCAATATCCTGATCCGAGACAGATTTACTTAACCAAGTTTCAGATAACACAAGAATATCAGTTTTAGTTGCCTGTACCCAGATCTTAACTAAATCAATTTCAGAAAGCAGACTTCGAACATTTAAGTGAAAGATACCAAGACCTGATCTGGTTCTGAATTTATCAGGGGTACTAATATTCTCCAGAGAGGGGCCTGGGTTAGGCTGAACATTTCCTGTCAATAAAAGAAGAAGAAGGATAAACATTTTCGTTTTACATTTGAAGTTTTCCCCTTGTCATCAGTATTTGAATTTACAAAAGCAATCTATGAAAGTTCTGCGTAAGCAATATTGTTCTGCAAGACATATAAACACATTAAACGAAGAAGCGTTATGTTTGTTAATCCTGGCTGACTGTAGGGCAACTGCGAATACAGGGTCAGTTTATCAGCAGCCAATGACCAGGTACAGGTCATGGACCTGGGGGAAACTAAAGGTGGATGGAAAGCATGACTGTGCCTCCCACTACCATTGTTTGATGACACTGACCCATGAGAAACAAGTGAAAATACAAGAAACAGCGCCAAAATGAGCTTCATAGTCAAGGACTGACATGAAAACAGCCTCCACAATCCTTTTCCTACAAAACCTAGGGATATTTAATTTATTTCTATAGAAATACCCTACTTTTTGCTGAAGTCGGCCAACAAGATCATCGATATGACAATTGAAAGTCATTTTATCATCAATCCAAACGCCCAAATATTTGTAAGAACTGACTTTCAATCGTTACTCCATTTTTTGCAATAATTGACGCATCATTTTTGTCAGCTGCTCTTGATCTGGAGAAGAGCATCAGCTTTGTTTTTTCTGCATTCAGGACCAAGTTAAGATTAGTGAAACTGTCTTTTAATATGTTAGAAGACTGCTGCAGCATGTTACAAGCAGATAGTATGTTTTCTGCAAAACAATACAGAACTGTATCATCTGCATAAAGATGAGCTTGACAGTTAGAAAAAGAGCTGACAACATCATTGATATAGATAGTAAACAGGACAGGACCTAAGGTGGAACCTTGTGGAACACCTTTACTAACACTTAGAAATTCTGAAAAATGGCTTCCTAATTTAACAGATTGTTGTCTGTCTGATAAATAGCTCCTAAACCAATCACAAGCATTATTATCAAACCCAATATTTTGTAGCCTCTGCAGCAACAGGCAATGATCAACAGTATCAAACGCTTGTGATAAGTCAATGAGGAGCGCTACCCCATGTTGTTTTTTGTCAAGTGCTGACATAATGTAATTTACAACTTTAGTGACAGCAGTAATGGTACTGTGCCCAGCTCTGAAGCCAGACTGGTAAGGGTTCAGGGTGTTAGCACTTGATAAAAAGTTTTAGTTGATTATTAATTAATGATTCAAGGATTTTGGCTAAACAAGGCAGTTTTGAAAATGGTCTGTAGTAAGTTTTTCCTTGTCACCGCCTTTATGAAGGGGTATGACATGTGCCATTTTCCAGATCTTAGGAACAGTACCAGATGTAATTGAGGAGTTAAAAATGCTTGTTATGTGATCTGAGATGAGTGGAGCAGACAGCTTAAGAAAGAAAGGGTCTAAATTATCCTCCCCGGTGGATTTTTTGGCGTCAATTGCAATCAGAGCATCTCTAACCATGCTTATGGACACCGGATGTATGCTAAACAGTTGAGAGGATGGGGAGCACAATAAGATGTACTACACCAAGAGTGTACTTGGTGTACTGTGAATACAAAGAGGGGAAAAAATAAAAAGACATTGTAGTGTCTCATTTTCTCAGTAAATATCGAATGAGCTGGCTCGTAACTTCTGCGCAGGAATGGCAGCTAAGATGAAAAACAGATGTAAAAATCTGTCCTTTTGCTGTTCAAAGAAGCACAAATGCAGGCAAAGTCCACTTTCAAGAAACTCGTTTATTACGGTCACAAGGTGAACAATAACAAACATGAGTTGATTTGTGTCACGACACCCTAAAACAACAACTGAACAACTGAAGCTTGAGTTATGGTATGTACGTTATATGGGCGATTCCGCCAAAAGAGTGCCATTTGCTCATTACAACTCTTCAAAATTAAACTTCATTTTTCATTCCATTTCAATATAGAATTTAGTAATATACACATTTACTCATTCAAAATGACTATTGGTCAATCTCAGGCTACTTTATTTAATTTATTGCAACTTTTGAAAGTTTATTATCATTGCATTTTTTCTGTGCTGTTACCAAAAGTCAAATGCCATTTTAAGACCATGTTTAAAATAATATCAACCACATACATTGTTTTCCCTTAGAAAAAGAGTTAATGCAGAAGAAATGGTTGGTTACATGATGAAATACTAATACTTATGACAAAAAAAATACAATATTTAAACCAGAGTTGTATTTTTTTAACAATGCAAATAAGCGGGGAAATTCACAGACAGAACATCACATTAAAATTCATTGTTGCCATTGCTAAGATTCAAAGACAGTATACAAAATTATTAAAACACATCAACATTTCAATACAAACTGTACAAACTGAGGCAGTATAGTGGAGGTAAAAAAGGAAAGCCCCACTAACTGCAAACTATGTGAGAATGAGAGATCTGAAGTGTGTGTGTGTGTGTGTGTGTGTGTGTCTTTTTTTATAACAGCTGTATGACACAGTGAAAGATGAGGACAGAGATACAGCTTGTGGGTCTGTCTCTCTTCTCCATGGATGCACAATGGTTCTTTACGTCTGAAAAAGATAAAATGGACACAAACAAAAAGTTAAGATCTTATATGATCCATGCATTGACCATCATTTCCGATAAATTTGAAAATATTCTACAATGTCTACAAAATATATTCATTATCCCCAGTTTTCCACCAATCATGACTAATCGATTTAAAAATAAGGTACTGACCTCTTCTAATACATTTTGTAGCTTTGCCCAGATTGCTTTGTCAATTTCCACATGACGTGATGTGACTGGTTTCGGGGGTGTGATGACAGACACAATATCATCGAAGAGGTACCAAAGAATATCATCCCGGGCTGGCCAGAAAAACCTGTTGATCCCTACTTTTGCCATACAGCGGACCTCAACATGTGTTTCACTAATGTCTGTGATGACTCCAGGGTACAGGTCACCATCATACTTGAGGACGCACCACTGGCCAACAGCTTCAGGCCTTTGCCACTCTGTGATGTCTGTGGATGCTGTAGGAACTGCCTGCGAATGAGTGAATGTAAAATGCTTTGCATCAAAGCATTCACAGTGGAGATTTTGTGCTGCTGTGCACAAGCAGCTGACATCCCTGTAGGACAGTTCTCCATAGGCAAGGGTCACTGCCTGATGCATCCTCATGGTGGATGGAAGGGGAGGCAAATCATTAGGCATTCCTAGAACTGCTCTGTCGATGTCTTGTTCATCCACAAAAAACAACTTGACTGAGGTTCCACTTTCCTGCAGTGCAGAATACAGCTCTGCAGCACCAGGTATGTCTGTTCCTTTGCAGACTATGCTGTCTGCTTTCCTCTTCAGTGCCCCCCCATGCCATCAGGGGCACCCTTCCCATGGCTTGCCTCAAAATAGTTCCATGTCCCTGCTTTAAATCCACGGTTGAAGAGCTCAGTGCTAACCAAGAACAAGTTACCCCGCTGCCTATACTGGGTGCAAGGGCCATCACTGTAAAAATGGACTGTGGTGACGTCAGGGTATGTACTCCGCACATAGTCAAGCACTGGGGACAGGTGCTGCCATATTTCTGGTGGGCCCTTCAGTCGTGAGGGCGAAATTGAGCAGAAGGACACTGGACTGGAGTTGGAATGTACATAAAGCACACCTGTGTGCGATGTTGCTTGCTGGTGTGAAGCTCCAAAGTGTACAGCTTGTATTTCAGCACTGTACTTGCATATGTAATTTTCTGAAAAGTCTACATGAATTAAACATTCATGGCCTTTCAACCCACTTCTGAGTGCCCTGTAGTGGATGTACTGATTCCTGATGTTATAAACATGTCTCGTGAACCTATGCAGCTGGAGGTTCAGCTGGTCCAGCAGATCTTCAAGGGTGGACCGGAACTCCTTCCTCATGGTGACCTTTGATGTTTTGTTTGGGTCATTTTTATGCTCCTTATCCACTGTCGCCCACTGCAGGTAAGTAACTTCACTCTCTGCTACATATGAACTTGAGACTGGGCAGGAGAGGTCTTTGCATTCATTACAGTCACCATACATGCATTTTATGTTTTCAGGGTCACATGTGATTGATCTCACCAGCTCATCCAAATTAACGGTGCTGATGACCCCGAGTTGGTGTAGCTTCTGAACGATGAATGCCAAATTCTCATGCAATCTGCACATGCATGTGTCACGATCACTCAGTGTTGGAACCACAACCCAGAATGGACGTAGAGAACAAAAAAGTGAATAAGAGATTAATCTCTCTTCAGCCACAAATTTCAGGTGCAAGTTCTTCATGATATCTAAAAGGAATCGTTTTTGCTTTTTAGTTTTTTGAAGAGTTATGGTCTGCTTTTTCCCTGTTGTGATTCGGCTCACATCATCTCTCTCATAGAAAGCCCTCAGGCTGTCCATCAGATACTTCCCTATCCCTCTCTTTTGCATCCGTTGGTAGGTGTAGACATCGGTTACATTCTGCCATCTTCTCTTTGAAAAACCCAGTGAAGCCTGGGCAATCCGTTGCAGCCTGTATTTCTTGATAACCTGCCCCATTATGACTTTGGAAATGATTTGCCTTTCTCTCTCCCCCTTTGCATTTCTGTACCTATTCCTAATGTTCTCAATCAAAGCATGATGGAAGAAGAGAGTCTTTCGAACGGTCGCACGTGGAAGCTGTCTTATTTTTCGGTTGACTTTTGTGCGTGGAGACTCATTTTTCCTTTTCAGCCTTTGAACTTGTTTCTTGTATTTCTCCTTTCTTCGTGTTTCCTTCTTCAGAAGATCCTGTAACTCTTCAATTTGTTTCTTCAACTTATATTTTGTTCTCCTGCTCCTTCGCTGTCCATGCTTACGCTGTCTAAAACACAAGTACATCACAATAAATACACATTGCATTGTATTCAGTTACACTGTTTAATTAATACCTGTAGCTTATTTAGAAATGTATTTAGTGATTATTTATTTATTTATTTATTTATTTATTTATTATCTAGAATCTATTAACCAAACCTATTTAAAAATTATTCAAGTCCTCTCAAAGCACTTTATCACCTTTTTACACTTCTGGATGAAACTGCACATCATTGTACTGGTTCTTTTAACTTTTGCAGTGACTTGAACTGATCAAATCTTCTATACTGTATGTTAGCTTGTATGTTTCCATTATCTACTTTGTAGATACTGAAAGACACACATACACAACACACATACACAAACTAAAACTAAACCTTGAAGAGCTGGGCTGCACTTCTAGAGCTGGCTCAGGGGTATGTGGAGGAGTGGCAAGGAGTTCCTGCAGTGCCTTTTTTCTCTTTTTCACCCTGTAGTAGGTCTCCCTCCACTTTCTGCGCTGTTTTCGTTGCTCTCTGGCACTGACTTCACTTATGTTCTTTCTTTTGCCTGACTGCAGATCTCTCCTGTACTTCTCCTTTTCCTTTTCTAAATATTTTTCTCTCCTCTCTGGATCTGCATCACGCCTGGCTCGATACCGCCGCTGCTTTTCAGCAGCGCTCAATGCTCCCTGTAATTATAATTCACATTACAAACTGATCTCAGGTGACAACAACTTTAGTTAGCCTATTTCAGTTAAAATGCATGGAATCATGTCATCTAATTAATAGTCATCCATTAATTATATTCTTTACATTCATTGTATTCTTTTAATTAATATAAAAGGGTATAAGAGGGCAGTACTCATTGCTGTTATTCTTTATTTGAGTAACAGCAATGAGGGTAACAGCAATGAGTTTTTAGCATAAAATTAGCAACTGTGTGAATTCTAGCCACTTAGCATCTATGCTAATAACTTGAGCACACAGAGCACATTCTTAAGATTTAACTGAATATTTTACTTTTGATATCAACAAATACTGTCTTAGAGAAAATTTAGGTAACAGGACTGAACTTTGAGACTTACGATCTCTGATACGGCTACAATATCATTAAATTTAAGGAAAAATAAATCAAAAAACTTACTTTTGGTCTTCCCATGACTTTCAGAAGACCCAGATGATGCAACTTCCTGCAGAAAATGTCAGTGGTGGAATGTTCCAAAATTTTCAGAGGGGGGAATGTGTTTGGGTAACAGCAATGAGTGAAAACCTGGGGACTGGACTAAAATGTGAATTTTAACCAAAATATAATGATTTTTTTTTTTTTAATTGATTTTTTCAATTTTGTTTTTTAAGTATAGATAGAATATGAAGTCACACTTGTATGCAAAATAAAATAGATTTTAGAAGGATTTTATTCATTATTCTTTGTGGTAAAATATAGCGTTTGGCTGTGGGGACAGGCAACAAAGGCTATGTATCAGTGTTTTGGATGCCTTTTATTATTCTTCAAAATTATATATCTTTAATTTCTACAATGATTAATGTGTATGGTGCTTCTTTTGATAATAGCATGTATTTTGTATTATTTTATTACTTGTTTTTATACATTTATTTTGCTGGGGACGGAAATGGCACTCTTTTGGCGGAATCGCCCATATAGCTGATGGGAGGGACTCCTCCCATCTTCCCGAAGGCTCCAGAAGGGTCCCTCCCCCTCTCCTTTTAACATTCACTTTCTTTAATTCTTAATTATAACTTTGTGATTTCTCCTCCCATAGGCCTTTATACAATCCCATGGAGTCCAGAAGTTATTTATATTTAGCTATAAGGCACAATCAGGCATATTTCCTTCTTAATTCTATGGTGTTACACAAAATGGCTGACATACTCCAAGATGGCTTCCCACTTAGTTCCAAATATGGTCGTGCTTTTCCTGCTCCTGGCTTTGGAACAGAATGTTCTGTACATGATGTTCTTTCTTTGAACACTTGGCCTTAGTGTAATATTTGCAACTTTGAACCATGGACTCCATTAGATATGTATCAAGGCTCTATGGTGTAGAAAATAAACTTTTAATTATGTTGGTGAGATCCTTATATTTACTCACATATATAAAAATTTACCTTAATATGACCAAAAACCTTTACAGGCATAATTTTCCGTGTGATACTTCTAACTACATTGTGAGATTATGATATATTATTAAAACAATCTTGAAACATACATTCTGTGGTCATTTCTAACTAATGTAAAACCCTGAATAATCAATACATTCTGAACCCATTTCTACATTCAGTAAGGACCTCTCAATAACATTAAACGCTGGCATTTGACATGTATCTGTGACTAAATATTCAAGAGACTATATAAATATTATAAAATGTAAATAAAGGAATATTATAATAATATTATTATGGATGACATAAAAGCATGCATAAAAGGCTTAGGTGTCGTATAGGCCCAGTATATAAGGTAACCTGTCCTTGAATGTAAAACCCAACATAAGGCAAAATGTTTGCCTGGTAATATCAACAATGTTACATACGCTGTATTTGTATGATACTATATAACTACTACTCCCAGCTAATGCTAAAAAAAAGAAAGTTACTTGAGTTACTATAATGACCAACATACCAACATTAAAAATTCCATTATTGAAAGTATGTTAAGAAAGCTAAAAACATTAAAAGTATGAGTAAAGTAAAACTCATTAATAAACAGTGATACCAACAGGACATCGTACGATAATTTTACACCACAACATCTTTGAAAGTTTGCTTTGTGTCTACTCTGTTTTCTCCTGTAACAGATGCTATTGGCTGTCTGGCTCATGTAACTCAGTACTCAGTAATTCACTTTGAATGGACAAAGCGAAGTTAATTTTAAATCATCATCCCTCACACCCTCAATACAGGTGGTCCAACAGCACAGGTAAGAAAATAGCAGTATAGAAAGCAATATTAACTAGTTATTAAATGAATTATGATAAGGTGTAACAATTGCAAACACACAAGGTATGCCTGTGATAAAGATTTCTGTAAATCAATAAGTAAATTAATCCAAAAGTGCAGGAGGCTTCATTTTTGATGATAAATAATGGTATAAAAGCAAAGAACAATCAGCAATTGGTTGGAGTGTTGAAGCATAATGCAGTTACACATAAGGTGTTATAACAAATACTGGTGTAAAACAATTCATGTTTTTGGGGATAATAGCAAAAGGTGTACATTTACTTTGTTTATCTGTAAAATAACCCTCAAAGTGGTCATCCTGTTTTGTATTTTCTCTATTTTTTATCTTGATTACTTGTGTTTTTTTTTTTTTTTCTCTTATCCTGTTGAACTGGAAACGTGTACTTATTTTATCATCTTTTTAACTGAACACATGAATACACAAATAAATCATATTCACAATGTAAACATAAAATAAAGCCACCCATAATAAAGTATATTCACACAAGACGAAAAATACATATTTCCAGGTATACTCGCTTATCTTTTGAAAGGCTTCGAATTAGCTTCTGAGAAATACTTACTTAGGGTACATTCACTTTTATTTTGAAAGGCCTTGAATCAACTTCCGGTCCTATCAGTGGAGCGGGTCCTAACAGTGCAGGTCTGCAACAAAGGTTCCTGCAGTGAAGGTCTGCAGCCAGACTGTCTTGTGGGTCCATTCGGCAATCTGAGGGTGATTCCTCAGCCTGCAGCAGAGTGAGAGGAGAGAGAAGGAGGAGGAGGAGAAAGAGAAAACACAAAAAAACCCAACACTCCCTGTGACACCTAGCCCCATAGGACCAAAAATAATATTTTTGTTAACTTATCAATACACAACAAAAAATTTCAATTTCTACCCTTAGCAGATCCAGTACAGAGCTATTGTTCCATCAAGTAATAAATGATAAACAATCTCACCCACGGGACAGGGCATCAGCAACCACATTTTCAGACCTGTCTGATCTCCACGGTGTACTCTTGGACCAGCAGAGCCCATCGCATCAGCCGCTGATTGTGATTGTACATGCGCGACAGGAAGATGAGAGGGTTGTGGTCTGTGTACACCGTCACTAGATGGGTACCAACTCCCACGTAGACCTCGAAGTGCTGAAGGGCCAGTAGCATGGCCAATGTCTCCTTGTCAATGGTGGAGTAGCGTAGCTGGTGCCTCTTGAACTTTGTTGAGAAGTAGCAAACTGGATGCCTCACACCATCCAACCCATCCTGCAGCAGCACTGCTCCAGCTCAGGACTCACTGCCTGGTGAGGGGGGCAACAACTACTGAAAAGTTTTTACAGAAGCATCTGTAGTATCCAGCCATGCCCAAAAACCGTCTCAGTTCCCGTCTTGTTGTTGGAACTGGGAATGACAACACCGCTTCAACAGGTTTAACCTGCCCATGACCTACTTGCTTCCTTAGGTAGGTGATGGTAGCCTTACCAAACTCACACTTGGCAAGGCTGAATGTCAAGGATGCATCAGCAAGACGCTGGAATACCTCCTGCAGAGTGGCTGTGTGGTGGCCCAGTAATTTGAATAAATAACATCATCTAAGTACACCTTACAACTTTGCACATCACCTAGCACCAGGTGCATCATCCGCTGGAAGGTGGCTGGCGCGTTCCTCATTA
The DNA here is from genome assembly GCA_037902135.1 of Cetoscarus ocellatus. Classification (NCBI taxonomy): domain Eukaryota; kingdom Metazoa; phylum Chordata; class Actinopteri; order Labriformes; family Labridae; genus Cetoscarus; species Cetoscarus ocellatus. Next base: position 331,090 of record JBAMNC010001348.1, on the reverse strand, counting down.
ATTGGTAAATGGACTTGAGCTTATATAGTGCCTTTCTAGTCTTTGACTACTCAAAGCTGCTTTACACCGCAGGTCACACTTACCCATTCACACCCATTCGCTCTCACATTCACTCACTGATGGTTCAGAGTTTCTATATTAGTTATCCATCAGTATCGGCTAACACTTTCACACCCTTTAATGCCCATTTACACGCAGCAGTAATTAAGTGTCTTGGGGTTAATTGTCTTGCCCAAGGACACATCACCATGTGTCGCCCAGAGCTGGGCTTGAACCTGCAACCTCCCAATCATTGACCAAGCGCACTACCCAGTCCCATACCAAAGGCAATGACAGTGTACTGCATGAGGTGGTCTGGGGTAACAAATGCTGAAATGTCTGAGGCCCTGGGAGTAAGAGGGACCTGCCAGTGCCCCTTTAACAGGTCTAACTTTGTAATAAATGTGGCTGGGCCAATACGGTCTATGCGGTCCTCCATCCGAGGCAGAGTAAATGAGTCAGGCACCGTTACTGCATTTACTTTCCTAAAACCTGTACAAAAACGCGGTGTACCACTAGATTTTTGGAGACAGCAAACAAGGAGCGCTCCAAGAACTTTTACTAGTGTGGCAAAGGGATCAGTGGAGGTGTGAACACCGACAACGCCACCTGGGGACTTGCACCCCGGGATATAAATGTATATATCAGTAACCAACCAATTATCAGAGGCACACACAGTCTGAACAAAAATCCACAGGTGAGAGAGTGTGATTTCCAAAAATATAAAAAGTCTTCATTAAAAAATCAATTAAAATGAGTAGCAGACAAATTAATATTAAACAGGAGTATGGGACCTGCCAAAAGAAGTTAAACAGGAACAGGGCTGGGGGCTTACCACGACAGTGGTAACAGAAAGGGGAAGGATCCAAAACTACACATCACTGTGGACAGCAAACAAAAAGTGAAAAACAGGACCACCACCAGGGGACCACTGCCACTCTGAGGCCCTGAGCACCTGTTAAACAAAAGAAACAATTAGAAACACAAAATGGCAGCCCTCATGCTCCTGTGACCAAAATAAAACATTTAATTCAAATCCAAAAAAATAACTAATCATTAACAAATTATCCAAAGTGGGAAACAAAAGAAAAACAATGTATAAACAATATGGTAAATACAATTTTAAGAAAACACCTCAGAAAATGAATAACCAAAAGAAGAACTAAATCAACTGAGCCTGTCCTGTGGGTGAGTCTGGTCAGCGGCAGCACATGGCCAGACCCAGAACAACCACTGACAATTTGGGGGGGGGGGGGCAGAATACAGAGGCTCTGAGAATGAGAGGGTTTTACAGCGCCCAGGCTGAAAACCCACCATTGGAATTAAAAGACTTTTATAACCAAGACCAAGTGGAGTAGAAGAGCAGAAGAATCAAAACACCAAGAATAAGAGCAGCTCCAGTCACACCCACTGCGGATGCAAAAACTGGGGTAAGCAACCGCACAGATAACTTCATGGATCGAGCCAGACAACAAGCATGCCTACCTTGGTATGAAACCTGGATATATCTCTCTCTTCATTTAAGACACTGGAAATCTCTGTTTGGGACACCCACTTACGCACCAACAACCCATCATCTACAAGAAAAGTGTGTTCTTCGTTACCCTTCTCATCCTTTTGAGCATCAACAAAACATTTTATTAGGGAGGAGTCACCTTTCTGAGCCTCAGTGAGTGCCTCTCTGGTCAGTGGCATCAATATTGTAGGTGAATCAACAGATTGCTTTACCTCAGAAGATTTGAAGCCACTGCTTCACCAGCTGAAGGGGACAATCTATCCTCAGACAGGACAGAGGCAAACAAAGAGTCAGACAAGTCAACATTTTAGCTTGTTTACGCACCTGAGTTCTGGTTAGCACACTAACTGCAAACACTTCTGGATGATGCCGAGCCAAATCATCCTGTATCAATTCAGAGATGGGCACTTCAACAACCTCAGGAGCAGGATAAACTTTACCTCCAGCAATATCATTACCCATGATGAAGTCTTCCCCCTCAAAAAGGAAAATGGATCGTACCGCTACAGGGAAGAAACCAGATGCCAACCTAGAGTTAACATGGATACGATGAAGAGGAGCAGGAACAAAACTCATCCTGATACCTCTGACTACAGTGCTGGTATCACAGGCGGACTGTTCATTTACTGGTAAGACACTTGACAGAATGAATGACTGTGAGCCACCTGTATCTCAGAGTATCATTACAGGTTGTTGATCTTCGTGCCGTCCTGTAAGGGACACAGATCCACTAAAAATGAAGAGTTTAAAACATTCATCAGGCCTATCAGAAGGTGTGGATTTACCAACTGGACACACGGTCTTCACCAACCCAACACCTTTGGGGTTTTTCGGGGCAGAAGCCTGCTGTTCACGCTTCCAAGCCTTACAGTCAGTGATTAAGTGGTCATTGTTTTGGCAAAAAAAACAGTCTATCTGCCTTAGGCCTAGAAGTAGATGAGAAAGCTTATACACATGTAGGAATTAGGTCCTGAACTTTCTGATTGGGGTCACGAGGGAGAGAGTCACGTTTGGCAAAGACATTTTTATGGGTTAATGCAAACTCATCGGCTAGAGTGGCTGCTTGCTGTGAAGTAATTACCTTTTGCTCATTTAGATAGACTAAAGTGCGCTCAGGGACACAATTTTTGAATTCCTCTAGTAGAATAAGTTCACGTAATGCAGAAAAATCGTCAGTCTTACATGCCAAACACCATCAATCAAATAAGACACCCTTCTCTCTTTCAAAGTCAGTGTAGGACTGGTTAGGAGTTTTCCTCAGGCTCCTAAAATGCTGACGGTATGCTTCCGGAACCAATTCAAAAGCTCTGAGGATAGCATTTTGGACTCTGTCATAGTTAAGACTGTCTTCCACTGAGAGTGAGGCACAAGCCTCCTGGGCCTTACCAGACAGACGACATTGTACAAGAATGGACCAGGCATCTGGTGGCCATCGCAGGGCACTTGCAATGCATTCAAAAGCAGCAAAGTAAGATTCCACTTCTGCTTCTCTGAACACAGGGACAAGAGAAATATTTTTACTCACATCAAAAACTGGAACAGAATTAGAGTCTACACACGGGCTGAGCTTAGGAGTTCATGCCTGTAGCTGTAACTGTTTCATTCTAACAGCAGTGTCTGCTTCAACTTTTTTCAACTCAAGTTCCCTCTTAAGCTGAAACTTTCCTCTTTCTCAATTTGAAGGTGGGCTAGGCATACTTTGAGCTGGGCTTCCAGTTTTGATCCTACAGAGGACTGTAATGAAAAAGGCTCAGACTGTGGCAGAGTATATGTTTTATTTTCATCTTCACCATTTCTCACAACTGGGGTGATACCGTCAGGTTGCACTTCACTTACTCTCCCCTCCACTGGAGAAGGTGCATGGCTTTCAACCATGGAAGCTGTTGCTACCAGCTCTGGAGACTGCATAACTGTAGGGGGGAAAATACCTTGTGCAACTAAACTCTCCAGAATAGTTAGTTTTAACTCTCTTTTTCATCACATAGGAAAAAGAAATCATGTAATGTAAACCTATTTCACACAGGTCTGCTTTCCTACACTCATGTATCTGTGTGACTGAAGGCTTTGCTACAAATTCTACTAAATTAAAGGTTGCTATACTCACATACCAAATCCCAACAAGGACCCAAAGTTGGTTCCACACTATCTGCTGATTCAGGAAAAATATACACAAATTGGGTTAGCATCTACTGTGACACAGTAGATCCAATGCCAGATATCATTAACAACAAGTGACTAAACCGACTTTTATAAAATAAACTCCCCCAGATCCTGCCTAACCCCCGCTTACCTATCTATCTTCAGTGGCTTGCTGAGCTCGAGGTGTCACCCAATCAGTAAGTCGAGGCTTGACCAGACAGAGGCAAACCACATCTAAAAGAGATGCACCCCCTCCTCAGGATTACCACCTAGAAAAAAACAAACTAAAACAACAAATGAGTGCCCGAAGGAAGGTCTGCAATGCGGTCCAGCTGAGCACTCCCCTATTCTAAACTGAGGAAGCAGTTTAACAGGTTAGAAGGTTGGGAGAAGAAATAATCTGTGCGATAAACCCCACCGTCAACACAACAGATAGCTCAACCCCAGAGAATTACACTTACCTTGAAAGAAATTCCAGTCTCTGTCCTCAAGATCCTGGACGAGCCCCCAAATTGTTACATTCCCCATAAATAGGGGATGTAACAAATAACAATTAAAGAAAAATACTGGGAAATGAGGAGAGAGGCAGGATTCATCCAAAATAAGTGAAAATTTATTTAACAAGGTCAACTGAAAACAAACTAAATGGAGTTGCCACAAAACTTGAGGGTAAACCTAGAGAAAAAGAAAAAGTCTGGGTGCCTTCCACTGAAGACGCTGGCATTTTCCCCATGAAAACCAGTTTAGAGCCCTCACACTGTCTGCTGCAGAGAGACAAAGGCTCCCTGCTCTCCTCCTTTTAACCCAGCTCCTTGCTGCAGCCACAGTTGTTGTCCATTCGAGAGGGGTCTGGCTGCAGACCTGCACTGTTAGGACCCGCTCCACTGAGAGGACCCAAAGCCTTTGTCAGGTGAAGACCACTGCCTTAAATAGGGAGGATGATGAGGAGAACAGGAAACAGGTGAGGCATTCACCGCAGGTCAGCTCCAGAACCACGCCCTGTCCCGCAGCCAGGAGAGAGAGGAGAACCCGTGAGGGGAGAGGGGAAGGAGCAGAAAACTGGAGAGGAGGGTGAATCCTCACAGTGCCCCCCCCTCAACAGGCGTCTCCAGGTGTCCGACCCGGCTTGTTGGGATGCTCCGCATAGAAGTCCCGAATCAGGTCTTCGTCCAGGATCAGGCTGCGAGAAATCCATGACCGCTCCTCTGGACTGTAGCCTTCCCAGTCCACCAGGTACTGGAAACCCCGGCCCCTAGGTCTGACATCCAGGATCTTGGAGACGGAGAATGCCGGATGATCATCGATGAGTTGGGGGGGTGGAGGGGGCTCGGCCGGAGGGCTGAGCTCACTGGTCGATACAGGCTTGAGCAAACATGAAACTTGAAGAACTTGAAGATGAACTTGAGAAAACATGTTGAATGAGTAGGTTAGCGGTCTCCAGAGCTGAGGCGAATTTGGGTAGTGGAATATAATGCACCATTTTCAAAAATCTGTCCACTACAGTTAGGATGACAGTGTTACCTTGGGAGGGAGGAAGCCCAGTAACAAAAATCGACAGCTATGTGAGAACAGGGATGATTGGGCACAGGTAGAGGGCGCAGCAGACCAGCAGGTGGCTTGTGTGAGGCTTTCCCCCGGGCGCAGACTGAGCAGGCGGCCACAAACTCCCGGGTGTCTCGAGCCATGTTAGGCCACCAAAACCCCTGCTGGAGAAAATAGAGACTTCGGTTAGCTCCGGGATGGCAGGAGATCTTGGAGACGTGTCCCCACTGCAGGACCTCGGAGCGTGCAGCTTCGGGGACAAACAGCTGGTTAGGTGGACCTGTTCCCGGGTCAGGATGGTCTTTTTGGGCGTCCTTTACCACCTGCTCGATCTCCCAACGAGCAGCTCCGAGGATAGCCGAAGGGATTATGGGGGATGGCTCCAGGGACTCAGTCGCGGAGGAGAACACCTGGGAGAGGGCGTCAGGCTTGGTGTTCTTGGATCCAAGTCTATAGGAAATGGAAAAGTTAAACCGGCTTAAAAAGAGTGACCGCCTAGCCTGGCGAGGGTTAAGCTGCTTAGCAGAGCGGAGGTAGGCCAGATTCGTGTGGTCCGTCCAGATGACACACAGCTTCTCCGACCCTTCCAACCAGTGTCTCCACTCTTGCAGAGCTCCCACCACCACAAGTAGCTCCCGATTGCCCACGTCATAGTTGCATTCAGAAGGTGACAACCGATGAGAAAATAAGGCGCAGGGGTGCAGCTTTTGGGTCGTGGAGTCTCGCTGAGAGAGGATGGTTCCGATCCCGGATTCAGAGGTGTCTACTTCCACAATGAACTGGAGAGAGGGATTGGGGTGAAGCAGAACAGGTGCAGATGTGAACAGTTCTTTGAGGGTTTTGAAGGCTCGACTAGCTTCTTCAGACCAGAGGTAGGGAACTTTGGAGGAGGTTAGTTGTGTTAACGGGCTGGCCACTTTACTATAATCCCGGATAAACCGACATTAAAAATTGGCAAAACCCAGGAAACGCTGCAGCTCTTTGCGGGAAGTAGGGGTGGGCCAATTTGTCACTGCCTGAATCTTACTGGGATCGAGGCAGAGCTGTCCTGCCTCTACTATGTAACCTAGGAAACTCACAGTGTCAGAGTGAAACTCACATTTCTCAGGTTTAACACAGAGGCGGTTTTCTAACAGACGTTGGAGGACAAGGCGGACATGTTGTTTGTGCTCCTCAAGATTTTTGGAGAAAATGAGTATGTCATCGAGGTAGACGAACACAAACCGGTTGAGAACGTCTCTGAAAATGTCGTTCATAAACGACAGAAAAACCGCAGGAGCATTAGTTAGCCCGAAAGGCATCACTAGGTACTCGAAATGGCCCAGAGGGGTGTTGAATGTGGTTTTCCACTCGTCCCCCTCCCTAATGCGAATGAGGTGATATGCATTAAGGAGATCGAGCTTGGTGAGCACTTTAGCATGGCAGAGAGGCTCAAAAGATGGGTCAATTAAAGGGATGGGCGACTTATCCTTAACGGTTATTTAGTTAAGGCCACGGAAATCAATGCAGGGTCTGAGGGAGGAATCTTTCTTCTCTATGAAGAAGAATCCTGCCCCTATGGGCGAAGAGGAAGTTCTGATCAACCCGGATGCCAAAGACTCAGAAATGTAATCCTGCATGGCCTCCTTCTCGGGTCGGGAAAGGTTGTAGAGACGACTCGAGGGCAAGGGGGCGCCAGGGAGGAGATTTATCGTGCAGTCATAAGGACGGTGAGGGGGAAGTGAGCGAGCCCAATCCTTACTAAAGACTAGCGCTAAATCATGGTAAGAGGAAGGTACCTGAGTTAAATCAGGAGGTGGTGGTGTCTTGGGGGGAGCAGACCTCTCAGGTCTAGCTGACCGTAAACAGAAAGATTAGCAGTGAGAACTCCAACTGATTATAGAGGAGCTAGACCAATTGATATGTGGGCTATAGACCTTAAACCATGGTAAGCCTAAGATTAACGGGGAGCTGGGTGAAGAGATGACAAAGAATTTTATCTGTTCACTATGATTGCCAGACAGGAGAAGAGTTAAAGGGACAGTTTCTTGGGTTACCGAGGTGATAACATGCCCATCTAACGCCACTACCTGCTTAACCTGAGAAAGTGAGTTTACTGGGATGTTGTGCTGTTTAACAAAGGTTTCGTCAATGAAATTGTCATCTGCACCGGAGTCTAGAAAAACTGAAACCTTAACTGAGGAGGTGGACCAGCTAAGGGTGGCAGAAAAAGTGGACCTGAGTGAAGGGCTGGGGATAGAGGAAGTTTGACTCACCATTAAGCCCTTCTCTAATGGTGAGTCCGATCTTTTGGCAGCAGCGGGCAGGTAGAGGGTGTTCAGCATCTCCACAGTAGAGGCACAGGCTTTCTGTTAGACGTCTTCTTCTCTGCTTAGAGCTGAGCCGTGTCTTCCCCAACTGCATAGGCTCCTCCGAGGCAGTAGGGGGAGTAGGAGCCAAGGGGGCTGGCAGGGCAGGAACCGGATGTGCTGATGTGCCTTCCTGACCAGAAGAGGGAGCCAGTCAGCGGGTCCTGGCGGCCCTCTCTCTACTCCTCTCTCTCATACGGTTATCCAGTTTGATACAAAACACAAATAATTCCTGTAGGGTCTGGGGTTCATCCCTAGTTGCCAATTCATCCTTCAACTCTTCAGATAAACCCTTAACAAAAAGTGCCTTAAGCACTGCCTCATCCCATCCACACTCACTAGCCAGAATTTGGAAATTTACTGAATAATGAGCAGCTGATTGAGACCCCTGCTTGAGAGCCAGCAGCCGTTTAGCAGCATCTTGACCCTGAATTACGGAGCTGGGAAGAAAAAGAATCAAATGAGGTAAGAATATCAGAACCACCCTCCCATAAAGCTGTAGCCCATTTGGCTGCTTTACCCCGAAGGACATTTACCATATAGGCTATCTTGGCTTCATCAGACGAATAGCTGTAGGGCTGAAGTTTAAATACCAGGTGGTAATTAAAAGGAAACGACAACAAGAGCCGAAATCGCCAGAATAGGGTTCGGGTTGGGACACAAACGGTTCCTTAAAACCACTAAGATCCTGAGAGAGAGAAGCAGAGAGAGAAGCCGAAGGAGCACTCACCGTGGCTGTGTCATGTTGTCCCAGAATATTGCCTTGCGAAGAAATTACCTCCTTCAAATGATTGTACTTCGCGGACTCCATGAAGAGGCCGGCTGTTTCTGTTAGGATATGACCAGAGGTGTTTCAATGTTGGACCCAAAGCTGAAGCAGGAGATCATTCAAAGGTTAACAAAGTATTTATTTCTTCCACAAAGTCCAAAAAGTAACAGTTCAATCCAGGTGAATATATACAAAAGGTGACGGCGGTGGCGGGAGCTCGTGGAGACCTGAAAGGGAGCAGAGAGAAAAAGGTGAGTCTTCAGGTTTGGAGGAGCAAAACTGCACAAAGTCACCAAAACAGTCAATGAGCTCCGAGTAACAGAGACAGTAGGGCTTAAGGCCAGCACTGAGAAGACTTGAGGCCAGAATGAACCACAAATGAAGTGCAAACAGCCAGCGTCAAGCAGGTGAAGACCACTGCCTTGAATAGGGAGGAAGACCAGGAGAACAGGAAACAGGTGAGGCATTCACCGCAGGTCAGCTCCAGAACCATGCCCCCGCTCCCGCAGCCAGGAGAGAGAGGAGAACCCAAGAGGGGAGCGGGGAAGGAGCAGAAAACTGGAGAGGAGGGTGAATCCTCACATCTTCTCTCACATACAATAATAAAAAAAACAGGCATCATTATTTGTAATTGCAAAAAAATGTAAAATTCAGGCATCTCCTGCTTCTGTTAACACTCATAAAATAACAATTATATATAAAAAAAAGTCCTTCTGAAGATTTATTAGAGGATATTAGTTTCATCCATGTATTAGTTTTACCAAACAGCATGTTAAAATAGTCTGTAGTTTAGAAGAAAACAGGTTATACAGTAAGACAAATGCATGATCTCTAAAAGTTTTAAATCTTTTAAAGACTGATTATATGATTAAACAAATATATTTAAAATGCTTAAAATGTTCCCAATGCCAGAGAGTTCTTTTTAGATATAGTCACATTCACCATTTATCCTATAATTTCATTTAAGAGTGTTTTCTCCACTGTCTGGAACTTATTTATGTTTTCAAACATCATAAATAGACTGTAATAATTATAAGTTGTGTATTCAAAAAAAGTATGTACTGTCGTATCTATAAAAAATTAGCTCCTAAGATGCTTGTTCTGAGAAATTGGGCAGTGAACAGGGCTCAATCTGATAACTATTCATTTGGCCCCAAAGTTCTAGGACCGGCCCTGTATGTTATCAGTATATATGTGCATATACTTTTGTGTGTGTGTATATAAATATAGGCTATGTATATATACGTATATAGAGAGAGAAATAAATTATAAGCACAGTGTACACATTTGCAAACGTCATGAAACTCCTCATATGTAATAATTAGGACGCTTCCCTTCTTCCTCTCACTATAGGCTGTATTCAGTTGTTATACTAATATTTGTTCTTTCATCTCTCATTGGTTCTTTTCAAAGATTAATATGGATTTATGCTGTAAAAACACTTTGATTAGTGGATGTATACTTTAGGCTGCTCACGCTTTCAGCAGTTCTGATTTTATTTACCACCCTTTCGCGCTCCTTATTGCAGCGGCTATATTTCTTTTTTTTATGGACATTTGATGTGTTTGACTTCCTGATAAGTTTCCTTCTGATGCTGTTTTTTTCATTTGGAGCTCAGTATGCGCATGCGTCTTCCCTGTTTCGATCAGTATATCTGTGATCTACCTCACGGTCTTTTGAAGAAAGCCGTGAACGAGCAGTTATCCGAAATAATTTCATCTGGCTTGACCAAGCTGCTCCTTCTCATCCTGGATTGGCCTTCAGGAAACACATTAAGCCAGAGTGCTCAGAGGAGACTTGGTCAAGCCTGGCTTAAGTTGGTTATCCTGGATGTCTTAATTCCACCTTGGTGAAATACCCCTCTGGTGTGTATAAACATGTCAAACAGTCTGTTTCAGGTTATATAAACGTGTAAATATGACATCAGTGTGATTTAAGAGCTCATGCTGCCCTCCACAGGTCTAACTGTGCATCTTCATCCATGCTTAAGACTCACACAGGATGAATCAAAAATAATCCAGTGGCAGTGTGTCAACAGGGGGCAATCCAAAACGGGAGACTTGACAGCGTTGTGGAGAATGGCAGAGAAACTACCTATATCCAGATTACCGCTCCTCCTGCTAAACAGAGGAAGAGAAGAAAGATGGAGGCAGAGAAGGTCGAAACAAAAAAAAAGTGGACATAGCCAGGGCAAAAACGAGAGTCAACATCGGGTTGTGAGTACTAACTAACTTGCCATGTTTGTTTGTTTGTTTTTTTAACTTTACTATGATAATGTTTTGGTGTTTTCTTAGTGCTGAGTGAGACAGGACTTGGTGTAGTGTAAAACAAACACGATGTGCTGAGGACCAGGGGGTTATTCCACGAGGCTGGCTTAGCTCAAAGCCTGGCTTATTTCGGTTGGTCTCTCTAACTTTAGTGATAGTTTGGTTTCACAAACAAGGCTTAGGGCTAACGTGGCTTGGTAACCATGGTAAATCAGCCAGCACGACAAGCCTGGTCCCGGGCAGGCTTACGGTCAAGCTTACCTTAGCTGCGTCTCAGAGAAGGTCCGACGGGCCTCTGAAAAACGCCTTGTGAACTGCATGTCTCACATTAAATTCATCTTGATCTGTAATGAATGATGTTCTTGTCTGGAAACATAAATTGAAACCTTTTTTAAACAACACTGGAATAACTGGAATCAAGACATGTCAGATACTGCACTATTTGCACCCCATGCAAGAAAGTAAGTGGGTGAGTGGTTAGAGTGCAGGGAGATGAGTCGCAGTAAGCTGTGCTTTTAACTGAGCCGTGGGTGTGATCCGACCAGCGGTAACTATTTGAAAATATCTGATTTTCTTTCTTCTGTCACCCTCAAAGTGGGTCAACACATAACAGAATAAAGGCACAAACTGTCTTATAAAAAAATTGAAGGTGACAACAGCCACTATTTTCCATAAAAAATACCTTCCTTTTACCAGTGGTCCATTCTGATCATGATGATAATCTAAAGGTGATGCCAAATGATGAGATAAATACTTTATTTGTGTAAAAGCTCATTTGTGTCTTCTCCCTTATTTAAAGGTAGGGCACTGTCGCACTATCATCCCTATTAAAATAAAAATGACATCTCCTCTATACATGTTTTTTCTACTGTTTTATTCAGTGTTTGATGAAACATCACCACATGAAGTAGCCCTTTTTTTTATAAGTTTGCCTACTTTGGTTTTAGGTGTAACCTATGTTGCTGCTATATTCATCCATCATGGATATATATTTGTCAAATCAAGGACATGAATTAGGCCTACATGTAAAATACTGAATACCACCATCACATTACACAAAAACTATAAAACACACACACACACACATATTTGTATACATATATATATATATATATATGTATATATATACATGTCACAGTTCAGTCTCAGTCTCAGTCTGCCTCACTCCAGCGCTGAGGTAATCAGCTCAACTCCTGTCACCTGCGCGCCTGCTCACACCTGCACCTCATCTCCAGCAATCACTCCGCCTACTTAAACCCCGGCTCCACACTCAGTCAGTGTCAGATCGTCTTCGCTCTCATGCTAAGCACACCAGACCTGTCATCCGGACTGATCACCCGTTGCCGACCTGTTCCGTTCCTGTTCCTGCCTTTATCGCCTGATCCCCAGCCTGATTGCAAGGTACTGCCCAGCTTCTGCTCTGCACTTACCTGTTCGTCTGATCCCTGGCTATCGACCTCGTCTTCTGTTCCTGACGCCGAATACCTGCCTGTGAGTCCTGCGTTGTGGTGGTCGTCTTCGCCTTCCACTTCACCTCCTGCCGTTAAAGATCCTGTGAGTCTGAACTCTCATCAACTTAAAGCCCCTGTGGGGCTAACTGTGCTAGTGGCTATCACGTGGCTGAGCGGACAGCGTCACCGGCTCCTGTTCCCAAGATCGCGGGTTCGATCCCCGCCTTCGACTACAGCTGAAAGACTCTTGGTGGCTAGCAAGTGCTAGCAGCTGCCACGTGGCAAAGCGGACAGCATCTCCGGCTCTAGTTCCCAAGATCGCGGGATCGATCCCCGCTCTCGATTCACCATCTCCTGTGCCTGTCTAAATAAAACTGTTTGTTGTGAACTTGATACACTGCTTCGCATCTGGGTCCTTTCTGTCTCCGTGTCAGTACGATCTGACCAAATTAAAATGGACCCAGCGAGCAGTAAACCATCCCCGCTGGACAGATTGGAGAGGATTGAGGCTGTTCTGGCTAATCATGAGGGACTGATAACAGCATCTGCCAGTCACCTCCAACAGGCAGTGGACACGTTGATTCTGACGGTGACAGGATTAGCCACCCAGCTTCAACAACAACAACCCTCAGTTGGATCTTCTCCTGCTTCTCCTGTTCCTGCTCTGGTCTCTGACTCTCCTGAGCCTCAGGGTGGGGGTCCCAGAACGCTACAATGGCAATCCAGAAGACTGCTCGCCCTTCATCACAAACTGCACCCTGTTCTTCGCCCTCCAGCCACGCTCGTTCGCCTCTGAGCTAGCTAAGATAGCCTTCACCATCAACCAACTGACGGGACGGGCACGGCTATGGGCAACCGCCGAGTGGGATCGTCAGTCACCTGCCTGCCAGAGTTTCTCTGCCTTCATCACGGAATTACACAAGGTGTTTGGACATTGCCCCGCCAGATCAGAAGTGGCAGCAGGACTTCTGAATCTAAGACAAGGACAACAATCTGTAGCGGACTACTCCATAGACTTTCGTACCCGAGCCAGCCGCAGTGGTTCGAACTCTTCTGCCCAAATCGACGCCTTTATGCATGGACTAGCTGAGTACATCAAGGATGAACTGGTCTCCCACGAGGTTCCGTCTTCTCTGGACGAGATTATCGACCTGGCCATCAGAATCGACCTCAGGATACAGACAAGAAGAAGAGACCGTCGTCAGGGGCCCAGTAATCAGTCCACGCACAAAACGTCTCAAGGAGATACCGCAGGGCAACGTTTGTCATCTGAACCAGTTGAACTAGAACCTATGCAGTTGGGTCGTACCTCCCTTACCCCAGCTGAACGGAGGCGCCGCCTGTCAGCCCAACTGTGTCTGTACTGTGGGGGACGAGGACATTTCGTTGCTGCCTGCCCAGTAAAAGAGGGGGCTCATCCGTAGTGGAGGGGATACGGGTGAGCGCTACCACCGAGTCCTCTCAAACTTTCCGACCCCTGCTCCAAGCCCGTCTGCTCCTGCCTGGTGGTCCTCAAACTTTGGCCACCCTCATAGACTCTGGTGCTGACTCCTGCCTCATTAGCAAGGAAGTGGTAGATCAGCTAGGCCTCGGACAAGTGCCACTGGATCATCCCATTCCTGCCAAAGCCCTGGACGGACATAAGATGGGGATTATCACACACCAAACTACTCCGGTCTCCATGCTCCTGTCTGGCAACCACAGAGAAACCATCCAGTTCCACATTCTCAATTACCCGGATTTGCCCCTGGTCCTTGGGTTCCCATGGCTTCGCTATGCCCCCACTTCAGCCAGTGAGCACCGTGTCCTCGCCTGAAATCTCCAATGTGCCTCCGGACTATCATGACTTCTGTCCAGTCTTCAGCAAAGCCAAGGCCACTTCTCTGCCTCCTCATCGTCCTTATGACTGCGCCATCGATCTCCTTCCAGGCACTACCCCTCCAAAGGGTCGGCTGTATTCTCTGTCTGTCCCCGAAAGAAAGGCCATGGAGGAATACATCAACAACTCACTGGCTGCTGGTCTCATCCGTCCCTCCTCATCACCTGCCGGAGCAGGATTCTTCTTTGTGGAGAAAAAGGACAAATCCCTGAGGCCGTGCATCGACTACCGTGGACTGAATGAGATCATGGTAAAGAACCGTTACCCCCTGCCGTTGATCTCCTCCGCCTTTGAGTTGTTGCAGGGGGCAACTATCTTCACGAAGCTAGATCTTCGCAACGCATACCATCTGGTCCGCATCCGGGAGGGAGATGAGTGGAAGACAGCTTTCAACACCCCCATCGGCCATTACGAATACCTCGTGATGCCCTTTGGGCTCACCAACGCTCCTGCAGTCTTCCAGGCCCTGGTTAATGACGTACTCAGGGACATGTTGAACAAGTACGTCTTTGTCTACCTTGACGATATCCTCATCTTCTCAAAGAACCTCAGTGATCACGTCCACCATGTTCAGTCTGTCCTTCAGAGACTTTTGGAGAACTCCCTTTTTGTGAAGGCCGAAAAGTGCGAGTTTCATGTCCCGTCAGTCTCCTTTCTGGGTTACATCGTCACCAAGGGCCACATTCAAATGGACCCCGCCAAAGTCTCTGCAGTCACCTCCTGGCCAGTTCCTGAGTCCCGCAAACAACTTCAACGATTCCTGGGGTTCGCCAACTTCTACAGACGTTTCATTAGAAACTACAGCACTGTAGCAGCTCCACTCACCGCCCTCACCAGCTCCAAGACACCCTTTCACTGGTCATCTGTCGCTGACACTGCCTTCCGGACCCTGAAGGAGAGATTCACCACAGCTCCCATCTTACAGATGCCTGACTCTGATCTCCAGTTTCTTGTGGAAGTGGATGCCTCTGATGTGGGAGTTGGAGGTGTTCTCTCTCAACGGTCTCCCTCTGATCACAAGCTTCATCCTTGTGCCTTCTTTTCTCGTCGCCTGACCCCCACGGAGAGAAACTACGACATCGGCAATCGGGAGCTGCTAGCAGTGAAACTCGCTCTGGAGGAGTGGCGTCACTGGCTGGAAGGAACTAAAGACCCGTTCATGGTTTGGACTGACCACAAGAACCTGGAGTACATTAAGACCGCCAAGAGACTCAATGCTCGCCAAGCCCGTTGGTCCCTATTCTTCACACGATTTAACTTCACTCTGTCCTATCGTCCTGGGTCTCGCAACCAGGATTCACCATCTCCTGTGCCTGTCTAAATAAAACTGTTTGTTGTGAACTTGATACACTGCTTCGCATCTGGGTCCTTTCTGTCTCCGTGTCAATACATATATATATATGTACATATAAATATATATATATATATATATATATATATATATATATATATATATATATATACATGAAGAAATCAACTTCATCAACAGGTTTTGAACAGCTTTAACTTCATCAAGATCGATTTCCTCTGGGCCACAGACAGTGAGGGACCTTTACACAGCCACCTATTTTAGTTGAACAATTTGACATACATTCACTTTTGAATGTCTCCCTTTTTTTCTACATTTTTCTTCACCCCCACTTTTGACACCACAACAACAGGAGAAAATAAACACTTAATTTGAGTCACAGGGATTTTAATTTTTGATTATAGTCCAAGCTGTGAAGGAAAGAATTCTAACATTAAAAGAATGTAATTGTAAACATGGCTTTGTTGTGTGGGACATGTTCTTACATCTTTCTCCAGTTTCATTATTTCCAGCTTGAGCTTCTTTATTTGGAGTTCCTTGTAGTGGCGGCTGGTGCCAAAAATTTTAAGGGGGGCGCAGCTTTGGATGAAACAAACCAAAGAAGCGCTCCATACTACAGTGAAAAGAAACTAAAGACAAAACATAATCACAATACAACCTACTTTGAACAATGCACTATTTGAACAGAAACTTTGCCCTCCTTTCCTTCGGGGCTGCAGATTTCTCAGTGACCCTCCGACTGAAGTCCATCATCTCTGTCACCAGTCTCTCTTCCATTGACAGCATGGCCAGTGCATTCAGCCTGTCCTGGTTCATGGTGTTTCTGAGGAAAGTTCTGAGAAGCACCTCAGCTTCTGCAGTGGTCATGGCTGTGGTGATGAGGATCTTTAGCAGAGTGACAGTCTCTGAAAATACCTCTCCAAGATTATTTTCCATCAACAACTGGATAAGATCCACAGCACCACAGCAGGCCTTGAACTCCTCCTTGCTGTAGATTAAGACTGAGCTCTGTCTTCAGCTTTAGTTGAGCACTGGGTCGGCCTTCAAGGTGCTGCTGAGGGAATCTTCAGGAAACATGGTGTGGTACTGTGTGAATCTGTCATTAAAAAATACATAGAAAAACACATTTTATTAACAAACGTTTACATCTGTATTTACTGAAAAAATCAATAAAACAGCCAAAGCTTAACCTGCTCCAAGAAAATAAAGCTGTAATGTATGTCAGTTTCACTATTTTATGAACATTTCTTGTGTCACCTGAACAGTGTCTTATCTTATACATGATGTCTCATGGCTCAAGATTGTAAACACAAACAGAATCTTATGTACCACTAAACTGATGCTTTAAAACTATGGGTAAAACTATGTGATACAGTTTTTGGTATAGACTAACTGTAAAAAGTATTAACAAAACAAAACAAATGAGAAAAAAAAAACAAATAAGAAAAAAAAATCAGATCCAAGCATGCAGCACAAGAGGGTTTTCAGCAAAACTACTTCAAATTTTAAAAAGTCAAAAAAATAAACTTTACATTACAGGAGTCTGTTTCCATCTGCTAAAACTTTTGAATATTTTTACTTTGTGTCGTTATGTGCAGTATTCAGTCAGCAAAAAACACCAACAGAATGTATAATTTTTGTATCCAAATAGAACGTTTTATTATAGCAACTAAACATATGGTATACAATTATACATAATGACAATACTATTTGTATTTATATTGATATTCATTATTTTTTATCACATGTTTAGTTGCCATAATAAAACTACAACATTTAAAGACAAGATATACATTTTGTTGGTCTGTTTTTGTTGATTTTATGCTGTGCACAATGGTACAAGCTGGAAAGGCACAAGGTAAGTGTCAAATCTAAAAGCTCCAGTGGATTAGAAAATAATTCTGTAATGGACATACACCTAAAAGGTAAAGAATTTGTGACGTTTACACTTTTGGGACTAATAAAACCCCACTGTTTTCACCAGTACATTGCAACACATAACTTGATAGTATTATCAAGTCTTCTTTTTGTAATTTTTCAAAGGCTTTCACACAATGTAACAGAAATATTTAATGAGCAGTGCAATAAAACTCTGCAATAATCTGCATGCACTTGTGTATTACAATTTCTCCTATCTTGTTCCTGCTTTGCCATGATTTTTAAAAATATATTTTTATAGGTCCCTTTGTATAATATTTTCATCAAAATAATGTTTCAAATTTGTCAATTAAATTTAAAATATACTTCTAGTAGGGTAAAAACAAACTTACCCACCCAATAAAAGCCCCAATTCCTCCTAAAAGTATGTTGTTTTTGTACAAATACGCAAGAATTAAAAACTATATGGATATTTTAGAACTTAAGTCTGCGAAAGGATAATGTTCTACTAAACAAAGCATTTATATCCTCTTGGCAAACTCATTTTGTGGCTCCTGATCTATGGTTTAGTGCCATGTGTGACATAAAATGCAAAACTTTGCCCCCTGAATTATGTTATGTCTACTAGGAAAGACACATCCTAATCTAATCTTCAGTGCAGCATAGCCTCTTACTGATTTTCTTCTCTAATTCAATCTCACCTCTTCTGTGATCCTCTGACGGATCTCTGGGCGACGCCTCTTCGGTGTATGGGAGCATCGGTCGGACGCGTGAGGATTTGTGAGATGCCTGCGCATGAGTAAATCATATCTGCTGCAGTGACGTGTGGATATGATTGACAGCGCTCATTGTCCAGTCACACGAGGAAAAGAAACACCAGAACAATACTGATTTGCTGCCAGTCAAAGTGGGAGTGTCCAGGGCGCAATTGCCTGCGCCCCTGGGGCAAAGTTGAAGCGGCCAATCCCAAAGACGCCTCAGGTCACATGCTGAGCAAAAGTTTAAGGACTTGCATAGACACCCATTAGGCCGGCGCCCCTCTGTACGTAAACTATGTATTCACAACAGAGTTACTACGTAAAAACATTGTGAAACCCCTTTTATTGAATGGTGACAGGTGCTGCTGACAGACTATTACTATGTGGTAAAAATAAATGTTTTTATTAGTTATTTTTTATAATTTAAAGACAAATTATGTTGTGTTTAAGTACACTTTCTCTTTTTAATTTTGGAGGGGGCGGCGCCCCAGCGCCCCCTATTGACAAGCCGCCACTGGTTCCTTGATCGTTTGATCAAGCTGTTGATTCTCCATTTTGAGCAGAAGGTGCCTTTTCTACATGGCACAAATGTCCTGTGAAAGACAGTGTATTTGAGTTGATAAATCAAATTAATTGCAACTTACTTCATTTCTTGGAGGGAGCGGTGCTTGTGGGGTTCTGGTCACACCCTGTAGCGATAGGGAATTGATTATACATGATCTAGAGAAATCATGTACATTCATTAAAAGTCACATTTTATCTTGCTTCTGGTAAGTCTTGAACCGATGCTCAGAGGATGTCCCCCCCCTCTATTTCCTCCACCAGGGGCCGCCCCTTATCCTTATGTGCGCTCAGCACCATCTCCTCTGCTGGGGTGAGGCTCTCTGGTGGAGGACCTCCACCTGTGGCAGTGGCCTCAGCCTTTTTTTTGGTAGCTGCAATTACACACAGGTTATTAGCAGCTCTGGTGCTATTTAGACGAATTTCACAAAGAAAAGAGGCAGCTTACCACTTTATAAAATATTTTTGAATTTAATCTTGACCTGCTGCCCCATCCTTTTTTGGCTGTTTAAATTGCTTCTGTTAAAATGCATCAAAAAAGAAGACATCAAGACTGTTTTACCCACTAAAACATTAAAGATTAAATAGACAATCATTGCAGTTATGGGTTATCCCTAATCAGTGTTCAAAAACATGCCTTCTGAAAAATCTAAATTTTCAGACGTGTGTGTGTGTACGCATAGGCTAAGTGCTTCATTAAAAACAAACAAAAAAAACAATTATTTTATTACATTTAAACGGTCGGCAATGCTTTGCCAGGCAGCATCTCTGGCTATATTAATTGCAACTGTGTTGCCCATATTTGTGATTTTCCCCTTGTAGTCCTCATACAACTCCATGAGGAGTTTTTGCTCCGTCGAGGAAAACGTCTCCGCTCTTGGTTTTGACATGATCTCGTCATTTCGTCATTTCGACAATCGACCCGTCAGGGCTTTTTATCTACCCCGGACGCGCGCTTAGCCGCAGCTTGGATCAGCCGGGCTAGAATAAGCATCTCTGAAAAACACCTGAGCCTCGTTAGTGGAACGAGTTGCAGCTGAGATTAAAGTGGCCGCTTATTCAAGCCACGCTTACCGGCGATAGCCCAGCCTTTTTTAGCCAGCTAGTGGAATACCCCCCTGGTTTGAGTTGAATCAATATAGGTAGAAGCCTCATTGACTGATGCTGCCTATTGGAGCTGATGTATCAACCGGCCGCCATCTTGGATGGGTCTCCCATGCACCCCCAGTGCATTTATATCTACTGACGAAGGTGTATTATGCCCAAGTATAATAATGATAACTCCGCGAATTTTTACCCGATTTTCACACAGTTTAGTTTGTTACAAACGTCAGAGATATACTTATGATACAGGACGCTGTCACACATTAAAAATACCTTCTTTCATGCTGAATTATGTGTTATGTTTTTTGTTTTATGCTCTTTTTTATTGTGGAATGAGACAGTACAGTGAGATGGACAGACAAACAACATGTAAACAACAACATTTGTGGTCATGTGAGTCTGTGTGTGTGTGTGTGTGTGTGCTAAGAATATGATTAGTGATATACACAGTTGCATTATTATCACAGAGATAGATATGATTTTAATGGTGGTTAAGGGAAATGGTAGTAACAAGGCTTGCATGATCATAAAATGATAATAACAATAATAATAATCAAAAAACAGTTATTAGACAGTCAGAAGGAACAATAACAACAAAAGAAGTAAAAATTAACAATAGGACTTAAATATATGTGCATATATATATATTTATATATATATGTGTGTAATTGACAATGCCAACTTAACACATTTTGTAATAATGATGATAATAATAATAATCGCAGTAAAATTAATAATAATGATGATAACATCATCCACAACAATAGTAAATTAAAATTAAATTATAGTATGGATGCTTATATAAAAAAAACAAGGATAAAAAAATATAATAATAACTAGAACAACAGTAATATTAATAGTTTGTTATAAAAAGGAGAAGGGTCGCTTAACCATAGCAGCTGCAGTAGTAATGATAGTAATGGAAAGGGTAATACATAAATATATTGTAGTAAAAAGAATTAAAAAAAGAAAGAATATAAGAGTAGTAAAAACAAACATTGGTAGGAGTATTAATGAGCAGAGGAAGAACAACAACAGCATTAGCGGCAAGTGATATGACGGTCAAGGAAGGGGGGGGTGTCACTGGAGTGGCTTTGGTTGTCGGGAGAGAAGATGTAAAGGGGCCAGTGAATAAGTAGGTAAATAAAATATAGTACAATATGGATAAAATGAAGTAAAGGAATGAAGAATAGATATATGAAAAGGAGAAAAAAAGGGAAAGGTATGTCGATAATAAAAATAACAATAATTACAGTAATATTAGAAGGGGATCAAGAAAATAAATGAACAAATAGATGATGAGTAAGTAATAATGGTAATGATAGTAATGGTAATAGTCATAACAACAGTAATAATATTGATAATAATAATGATAATAATAATAATAATAATGATATAATAATAGTAATTATAATAATAGTAAAAAAAACAATATATAATATGATGTCACACACAGAATAATCTGCTTTTTATTTACACACACACATACATACATAAATGAAAATATTAACATTTAAAAGGAAATATGTATTTAGAAATCTTTCAAAAACTTGTTTCAATCTGAAAATGTTACTGTTATTGTTCATACATTCTGAACATGAATGCGGGATTTAAACCAAATTCATCTTTTTATACCCAAATCTGAGCCTCACGGGGCTTCTCTGAAAAGTCAGAAACTGTGCAAGTAAGTAAATATAACTTGACATCTTAACTAAGGGGTGGACATGACACTATGGCTCGTTCCCACAATATCCGTATATTATTATTATCATTACCATACTAAGTAAATAAATAATTTAATATAAAGAGCATCAATGAAATATTTATCGATAATTTAATTAAAGTGTTGAATATAATGAGTCACTACAGAGTTCAAAATTTTCTGTTTTTCTGATTTCAAAGTCAAATGATTTTATTTAACCTTCAAACTTGGTGCAGTCTTTATTTTTGTCTTATTGTCCTGTTCAATTTTGTCAAAAAGATTTTTAGCATGTTTTATGATAATAAGAATAAACACTTTATTTCAAAGATGATTATTGAAAAAAAAAAAATTTAATCTTTCTGATTTCAATTTCAAATGTAAATAAATATATTGATCAATGTAATTAATGTACTTATCTGTTTCCTGTCAGCACAAACAGACATTTCTTTAGGGGATGCTGCAGAGGACAAGACGTCTCAGGTCTCAGGAATCCTCTGCAGGTTTGGACTCCAGAGGACACAGAGACAATGAGGAACCTGATGACCATATCCCAAGCCCAGGATAGAGGGGCTCGGTGAATGTGGTCTCTGTGGTGTGGAGGTGGATCAGTCCATCAGAGGAGACTTCATAGAAGGACAGAGATCCAGCAGGACAGTCCACAAACACTGCTACTCTACCAGAGGATGACAAGCATGAGGAGGGGATGAATGTCCTTCTGTTATTGTGATAGGCATAGTAACCATTACCAGAGCAGATCAGACTCCAGGAGAGATCGTTATATCCAAACATGCATCCTTCTCTGTATCCTGTCCTCCTGATTCTTCTGTAACTCACTGAGACATGAACACCTCCTCTCCACTGGACCTCCCAGTAACAGCGACCGCTCAGGGCAGACCTGCACAGCAGCTGGAGATAATGACCATCAAATCTGTCTGGATGATCAGGATATGACTGAAGCTCTCTCACATGTGTCACCGTCCTGTTGTCTTCAGACAGTCTGAGTCCTCTGCTCACGGTGTTTGTGTCCACCTCCAGCTCACAGGCGTCTGATGGAGAGAAGGAGAAACATCACAGCAGCAGGTCATCATCTGATCATCTACAATCATCTGAGATGAGGGTTCAGAGTCAGCTCTGATGGGTTTAGCTTTTATCTCTGCTGAGTCAGCCATGTTTGACCTCTGACCCCAAACTCTGCTCCATCTTTCTATCTGAACAAGTTTGATTTCTGTGTTTGTGGCTCCATCGTCCACGTTCAGTTTTCATACGTGTTCACCTGAGATCTGATTGGGCAGCAGCTGAGTCATCTGAGGACGAAGCTTCATGTTTAATCTGTCAGATAGAGCAGGATTTAAAGCAGCAGCTCAGAGTTTCAGAGGACATCGTCTTCATCAAACTGCATTTTCATTCAACAGCAGGAGATGGGATTTAACAGGATGACAAAAGACATAAAATTGATTGAAAATTGATAAAAGCAGTGAGACACGTTTCAGCTCAGAGAATCCTTTATCAGCTGATAATCAGAGCTGATCTCAGTTCTGCCATCAAGAATCAGTGAGAAGCTCTCCTAGAGTGAGGACAGCCGTCTCCACAGATCTTCTCTTTTTAGTTTTCACATCAGTGCTCTGATTTCAGCAGCATGGGCTCTAATTTCGTAGACCAGGCGCAGGCAGGGCACACCTGCCCTGCGCCACGCCTGCGCCGTGCCGATGGGGTGTGTCCAGGGCATTTTGCAAGTTTCGTGCACGGTGCAGTCTGGCACAGGCAGGCGCACCCACGCCTCCATCTCTCCTACCGGCGCACGTAGCAGAGAGGGAGGAGATAAGACTTGAGTGGGTTTAACACAGCCGAGTGTGATCTTCACCAATCAAATGAACGACTCTCCTCGCCTTTAAATGCGCCGCGGGCAAGGCGCAGTGACAATTTTACCTTGGTGACGAAGAAGGTCAGAGCCGCTGTCACTTTTACAGCAGCTGGGAGAGCGCAGGGGCCACCGGGCCGCGCATCGGAGGACACGATGCGCGTCACCGTGTGGACCACCTCACGGGATAGATGTAATCTGTTCCTGTGTCATAATAGGAGTACAAAATTAAGTGATGATTACATTTAAACACAGCAGCAGGCTAATCCATTCATCATGCTTGTGATCCACCTGCATTACTGGTCTGTCATCACCAAATAGCAGAACCTTTGGTGAAAATATATCTCCTCCTCATCCTCCTTGCAGTAATGTACTCCATCTTTTTAGATCAAGTTACGAAAAAAGATGAAAACAGAGAAATATGGGCGATCGCAGGTTAATCCTTAAGACACCGAGTGACTTACATTTATTCAGTGAGTGTCTCTCTCTTTTTTCTTTTCTTTTGAATTTCATGAGATGACAGAAGCCGGATACTCCGTATCAGATGATGTGGCTGTTTGTGGTTGGCTTGAGAGATGTGAACTCGTTAGTTATGACAAACGTCTCTGATCTGACATCAGATGTGACGGGACAATTAATATAGATACAAATCCATGTGCTGGTTCAGAGGGTTACATTAAATAGTGGTTGCTGTGATTGTTTATTGCATTGAAATGTGCCTAACACACTGGATACCTGCCTGTGAGGTTTTGGTGACGTGTGCGCACCTTGTGCCTGTCAGCCAAATTACCACTGCCCGTGTGCGCCTCCTCTGCGCACACGGGCAGTGGTAATTTGGCGAGCTTGGAGCTGGCGGGCTTTCAGCGCACCTTCCGCGCGTTTTTTTGGCACCAAATTGTCACTGCGCCAAGCTGAATCTGTGAACACCTCCCCCTGGTGCGCTGTCATACCCATCTACCAAATTGCCAAATTGGCTGCGCATGGCGGTGCGCCGGACAAATTACCACTGCGCGGGGTGCGCCAGGCTGGGCCACCCTGAGTTGCGCCAGGAAATTAGAGCCCCATGTGTTGCATCAAGACGCATGCAGCATGCGCGCTCATCTTGACAGGTAGGTACATTGGAATAATGCCAGCGCTTTATTATAAATATTTACCCTTTTACTGCTATGAATATAAATGGCCGCCTGGTCTTTTTTGCCTTTTTTGTCAATAAATGTGTCAGAAAATCCCCTTTGAGTAAATTATTTTGCACCTTTTATCAGGTATAAATAAAACAATCTAGCAAGTATTTGTCAATGTTAAGTTGTAAATGCCGAAAGCAGTATGTGATTACAAGAAAAGAAAAAAAAAACATTTAAAATTTTATCAGGTTCCTCTTTATAAACAATTCTCAATGAATACTTACAACACTTTTGAAAATACAAAATCGAAACTCAACCTATTTTATATTTATTAATATTATTTATATTATTATATTATTTAACTTCTTTTGAAATCCATGAAACACAAACCATGAAGAAAAAGACGATGTCAAAAATTAGATGAACTAGGTGAAAATACGGCAAAAGAACAACAAGAAAACACTCTAGAATGATACTAATGCCATTATTTACAATATTTTTACATTATTTTTTACATTATTTTAACAGAAAATACCAATAAACCACTGATAAATCCTCACAAATTTGGCACTGGATCCTCTCACTCTGTTCTCCAGCTTCCCGTCCCTTGGATAGCATGGATACTCAAAGAGATACTGTAGTTTGAATCCTGCATGTCTTTTTCTGTCACCAGTGACAGCTTGGTCTGTAGAACAAGCTGAGCAAAACCCAGACTGTTTAGTCAAGTCAAGAAAAGTCAAGTCAAAAGCTAAAACTAAAGTGCCTGTGATTTGTATGAGCTCATTTATTAAAACGCCAGGGAGAAGAAGTGGGCCTTTAAGGAAGATTTAAAAATCTCTATGGTCTGAGAGGCTCTGATATGGACGGGGAAACTGTTCCACAGTCTAGGGCAGCCACTGCAAAGGCCCTGTCACCTCTCGACTTAGGTCTGGTTTTGGGGACCTCCAGGAGTGGAGATGCAGGATTTCAGACAGGTAAAGAGGGGCAAGACCATTGAGGGCTTTATAAGCAATTAAAAGGAGTTTAAAATCAATGTGAAGTGGACTGGGAGCCAGTGGAGGGACACAAGAACTGTAGTGATGTGGTCACGCTTTTTCTTGCTAGAGAGGAGTCGAGCAGCGTTCTGGATGAGCTGAAGGCAGTTAAAAGATGACTTAGAGTTACAGTAGTCTAATCTGCATGTAATAAAGGCATGGATAGTCTTTTCAAGATCAACCTGTGAGAAATAGCACTTGGTCTTTGCTAAGAGACGGAGTTGGAATAAGCTCGTTTTCACAATGGCACTGATCTGCTTATCAAAGTTAAACTGGTTGTCAAAGATAACACCAAGGTTCCTAACAGTGGACTCAATGTTGGAACTCACAGGGCCCAGGACATCTGCAAATGTCCAAAGCAGGCTGTTGTGGAGATGTGTCCTCCAAACAGGATAATCTCCATCTTAGATTCATTAAGTTTGAGAAAATTTGCACTCATTCAAGCTTTGACTTCACTGAGGCAATCAAGATATGTCTGCACAGTGTCCTTGCCTAGTGAGCTTAGTGCCATGTATATTTGGACGTCGTCCGCAAAACAAGAAAAAGAAAAAAAGAAAATTAAATAAAAGAAATTTTATGTTTCTGAAAGACATCCCCAAGTGGCAACATGTACAGAAGAAAAAGAATAGGACCCAGGATGGAGGCTTGAGGGACTCCACAGGTTAGTGGGGCCACATCTGAGGAAGTGTGGCCTAACCAAACAGAAAACGTCCACTCTGCCAGGTAGGACCCGAACCAGCAGAGGGCAGAGCCTGTGATGCCTACATAGTGCTTGAGATGCTGTAGAAGAATTTCATGGTAAACAGTGTCAAAAAAGACGGACAGGTCTAGGAGCATCAAAACAGCAGGACTACTGGAGTCAACAGCTAAAAGCAAATCATTAAAAACTTTTAGCAGTGCAGTTTCCGTGCTGTGTCTGGGTCTAAAGCCAGACTGAAACTTTTCATGGATGTTGTGCTGGGTTAAGAACGACTGCAGCTGGACATACACTGCTTTCTCTAAGACCTTTGATAAAAAGGGGAGCTGAGATATAGGCCTGAAATTAGAGAAGTCAGACGGATCAAGATTTTTCTTTTTGATTAAGGGTTTGACAACAGCATGTTTAAGAGCTATAGGGACATGACCAGAGCTAAGACTGGTGTTGATCAGCAACAGAACATTAGCTCCAACTGAGTCCAATACTTCTCTAAGAAGACGGGGTGTAACCGTGTCAGAGGAGCAGTTAGTAGGACGCAGATGCTGAACTAAATCAGAGAGTTGACAGAGGGACAGAGGCTCAAACTGGTCGAGGGAGGCAGAGCACCGAGCAGGAGCAATGTCTAAGGAGGGCCTGTCACCTGTGTGAGGTGGCCTAAGGGCAGCAACTTTACTGACAAAAAATTGTAAAAAGTCATTACATACAGTAGGCGTTGGTACAAGAAGAATTTACAAGAGAGTTCAAAGCATTGAATAGGACTTGAGGCTACTAGGGTGGAGAAGTATGCTGTTTTTGCAGCTTTGACAACTCTCTGATAGCCCGACAGGCAGCCATGAAGAATTTGGCGGGATACAGTGAGTCCGTCTTTTCTCCATTTCCTCTTAGCACGCCTACAAGCATGTCGAAGAGTGCATGTTGATTCATCCAATCATGGCTGTGGACATGATTTTGGATGGATAGGCCTGAGAGGCCCCTCATCAGTTTGGAGGGGCCTGAAAACCATCACAGACTACAGGAGCCCATCCCCCCACACTGTAGGCAACCAACGACTCGCTGAGGACCTGAATGGCTTCTACTGCAGGTTTTCACACCCATCACCCACTCCCACCACTCCACCCAGCCGCCCGCACAGTGGACCACCTGAACACGGGGACGAGTCTGCATACAGACAGGAGGTAGAACAGCTGATCCTCTGGTGTGGTCAGAACCACCTGGAGCTGAACCCGCTGAAGACTGTGGAGATGACAGTGGACTTCAGGAGGCCCCCCCCCACTCCTCCACTCTCCCCCCACTTATCATCAAGGACAGCACTGTGTCTACTGGGGACACATTCAGGTTCCTGGGATCCAAAATCTCACAGGACCTGAAGTGGACCCCCCACATAGACACCATCCGTAAAAAGGCACAGCAGAGGCTGTTCTTCCTGGGACAGCTCAGGAAGTTCGGCCTGCCCCTGGAGCTGCTGGTCACATTCTACACGGCCATCATCCAGTCTGTCCTCTGCACGTCCATCAAAGTCTGGTTTGGATCTGCAACCAGGCAGGACAGACACAGACTGCAGAGGACAATCAGGTCTGCAGAGAAAATCATCGGGACCAAACTGCCCTCCATCCAGGACTTGTTCCAGTCCAGAATCAGGAGATGGGCAGGTAACATCTCTGCAGACCCCTCACATCCTGGACACAAACTGTTTAGACTTTGTTTTTTTTAATTATTTTTATCTTGCACATTGTACATATTGTACAGACTCTATTCTATTCTTTTATTCTCACCTTAACTTAATTTTTTAAACTTCTCATTTAAAATGTTAATTCCTGCCTTGTTATTTCTGCCTATGTCTTGTTTATAATATAGGATGTACACTGTGTGTATCTATTTTTGTACTTGGAGAGTGAAGTGAACCGGTGACAAATTCCTTGTATGTCTAACATACATGGCCAATAAAGCTGATTCTGATTCTGATTCTGGTTCAATACAGCCCAAGATCTCTGTACATGTGGAGTTAAAAACATTTCAAATCTCATCCGCACTGAGACTACACTTATCATCAAGCAGGAACTTACAAAGAAAGGACTTGTTAAAGGTAGTGCGAAACTGGGTGGCAGTTAAAAGACCAATAGCACGCTGGTGGAACACGGGGGCAGATAGTTTATCCACTGGACGTGGCAGTGTCAAGGTGAACAGAACAGGCAGATGATCAGAAATATGTGTGGTAGCACATATTTCACTAATAGAGATGGATAAACTGTAAGATAGGATGATATCCAAGCTATGCCATTTTCATGTGTTAGGGCTGATACCCACTGGATAAAATCAAAAAAGTCAATCAGGCTTAAAAAGTCTCTAACCAGAGGATGGGATTTGCAGCACACATGAACATTAAAATCACCGCATATCAAAATATGATCATAATTCACCACAACTCCAGACAGAAAATCTGCAAAGTCATGTATAAAGTCTTTGCTGTATTTTGATGGACGATAAACAACAATGCAGAGGACAGAGGACGGCAGTTTCAGATCAAAGAGCTGAAGCTCAAAGCTGGAGTAGCTGTTCGTGGGCTGAGAAAAACAGCACTGAAGTTAGGATTTAAACACAGTGGCCACGCCACCACCACTGCCCATTGTGCGGGGCGTGCTAAAGAACGAACAATCCAGAGGAAGGAGTTCGGAGAACTGAATAAAGTTACCAGCATTGATCCACGTGTCCATCACACACGACATCCAGTTTGCGGGTGATGAAGAAGTCATTTAAGAGAAAAGTTTTGTTCGTTACTGACCCGGCATTGAGCAGAGCCATGGAAAGGTTTCGGCCTGAGCCAGCTGGTGACGCAGCGCTTCTCAGCTGGCGGAGGTTGCCAAGATGAACGCCGTGGCGAGGATGCCGGCATGAGGCTGACAGCACTGCCACAGAGGGAGGCCCGGTCACAGATGACAGCAGCAGCGGTGAAGGCTCTGGGAAGATAGTCCGGATCCACCAGCGGATTAAAAACCGGACAGGAGGAGCAGATCCAGAGCGTGGATTGGTTGAGGAAGAGGCTCACAGGTACGGGAACGTTGGCCAACACAGGAGGAAAAGTTACCCAGTCAAATGATAAGCGATCCGATAGCAAAGAGATCTCTGACGAAGCTCTTATTTTTAAGAGAGTTTGGCGATCATATGTCAATTGAGCAGACACATCTCGACAGGCATGAAGCAGTAGGAACAGGGTAACAGCAAACACAAAAGCCAGGGAGCGAGACAGATGAGACAGACGGCATGCCAACACGGGCGCCATCTTCGACTAAATAAAATCATGGCAGGAGGAATTTTATAAAAATCCCCCAAACATAATTTTACTACCAAAAAGGAGGACATGTTCTTGCAAAAGAGGACATATGGTCACCCTAAGTATGGAGGTCTTCATGTATTGAGAGGACAGCTGTTCTGGGACACTTTAGTGCCTAAAACACATCCCAGGAGTTGAACTGAGACAGAATCAGTCTGTTTCACAGACAGCACACTCTACAGTTTACAGTTCACACATTTGACGGTCAAATCAGTCAGAGTTTGGACAGAAGACGCTTCAGATATTAGACAACTTTAGACTTTAATGTCCTCTGAAACTCAGTGGAGCTGATTCAAATCCTGCTCTGACAGATTAAACATGAAGCTTCGTTCTCACATGACTCAGCTGCTGTCCAATCAGATCTAAGGTGAACTCGTAGAAAAACTGAACAGACTGATGGTTTTGACTGGAGAAGGAAAAACTGCAATAGAGAATCAAATTATTTGGAACAAGAGTTTAGTAAACAATCAAAATCATTCTTTGAATAAAGTTTTTTTATTGAATCAGGCTGCTCACGAACTCAAACTTGGTCCTGACAGTCACTATAGATCTAAAGTAAACAGATTTAATAATCCGACTGTTTTCTAACATGTTGGAGCAGCTGCAGCAGAGAAGTCATTAGTCCCTCCAGAGATCTTGACCAATGAGGAGCATTTCTCCTCCACATCACTCAGTTTGGTCTGTTTGTAAAAGCTCCAATGTGGACACGGACCAGACCTGAACCACCATGGTCTTTAGTCTGGACCAGAGAAGAGTACCTGAGCTAATGATGCACACCGCTGTCTTCAGTCTGGACAAGAGAAGAGGACCTCAACTAATGATGCACACTGTGGTCTTTAGTCTGGACAAGAGAAGAGGACCTGAGCTAATGATGCACACTGCGGTCTTCATTCTGGACCAGAGAAGAGGACCTGAGCTGACGATGCACACTGCGGTCTTCAGTCTGGACCAGAGAAGAGGACCTGAGCTAATGATGCACACCGCTGTCTTCAGTCTGGACAAGAGAAGAGGACCTCAACTAATGATGCACACTGTGGTCTTTAGTCTGGACAAGAGAAGAGGACCTGAGCTAATGATGCACACTGCGGTCTTCATTCTGGACCAGAGAAGAGGACCTGAGCTGACGATGCACACTGCGGTCTTCAGTCTGGACCAGAGAAGAGGACCTGAGCTAATGATGCACACTGCGGTCTTCAGTCTGGACCAGAGAAGAGGACCTGAGCTAGTGATGCACACATGTAACACCATCTCTGCTGATTTTTGTTCCTCATCTTCACTTTGATCCTGTAAACTGTTACTCAGACTTATGACCTCTGACCTTCATGTCTCCATGGTTTATCCTCCTGATGGTGTTTTATCTCTGGAGCTCTGACAGAATCCTTTGAATGAAGAGTTCATGAGGAGTAAAAAATTGAATCATCATCATTAAATCAAAGATTAAAAACACTCACACTTCTTTAGACCAGGTATCAGTCTGTGCGGTCCACCATGGTCCAACCTGGAGACAGAAACCAAAGCTGTGATCAGTTCTTCCTTCATGAGGATCCTGAGATAGCCTCCCTCTCCAGCCCACACCAATCAGGAGGTTTCTACAGAAAACCTTCCCCTTTGTCTCCATCCAGGTCTTACTGGGCTCAGAGCTCTGAGTGGATCCTCTTAACCAGGTCAGACCGCGGTTTCAGTGAGACCGGCCCGTGGATGGCTCTTTATTTTCAGACTTCTGCATCACAAACAGGATCTATGTGTTTCCTTCTCCTGTTAGTACATGAGTGTGCGCTCATTTCCACGCACGGACCTGTGTTTATCAGTCTGAGCGTGGGCGGGGGAGACGCTGGTGTCCCACGTCAGGGTCTGAGCTGGTCAGACTCAGTCAGTGTGGACTCTCACTGCAGCCTTAATCTGTGAAGGAGGACCGTCAGATCATCCTGACTGTGTCTCTGTAGACTTCACATCTGAAAACTTTGATTAAATATGATGTCTAAATGTATTTAACAATCACTCCTGACATCCCTGTGGACTAATGAACTTCTTAAATAACTCTGAAGAGCTGTCAGCTGATCTGTTCATTCATTCATATTTAACCCCTTAAAGCCTGAAAACACAAATTAAAGCCAGAAAGTTCTATTTTTTTGGAGCTGAAATGTTTATTTCACTTTCTACTGAAATCCCCCCAAAAATAAAAAAATAAAATAAAAATTTCCATAAAATTTAACATATATATTTTTAATATCTCATTTGACATATTAGGTATTTTTGCAAACTGATAATCCACTTGAGGAAATTTTTATATTTATCTGATTGTTTAAAGTTTTTTTTTTTAGTAATTTGTTGATCATATTGATAACATAGCGGTATCATAAAAGCATGTATCAACTATGATACAACAGGCTTTAAGGGGTTAACCCTTCATCTCCGAGGGTAACCTTTCCCTCACCCTCGTTCGCCCCCTCTCCTCAGGCTGCAGCTTTCTCTCCCTTTCTTTGCCACCATTGTTTATTTAAAGCCCATGTGGTCTAAAGTCTCACAGATGAACCCTCACACAGCAGCTTCCTGTTCATGGATGATTTGGTCCACTGAGTGTCCCTGACTAATGTAACGTCCTGTCAGTTTCCTGTCAGACTTCATCAGTTTGTAGTTTCTCTGCTCAGATCTCCACAGTCCTGCACAGATTGAAGTGTTTTATAAAGTTAATGATGACTGAAAGAAGCCTCTCTGCTCTGTGAAACAAAGTGATGAAGAAAACACTCCTTTATCAAAAACTTTAATAATTGATGTGCGGGGGTGTAACTCAGTTTATCACTGAACTGGTGAATCACACTGCAGTCTGTTGTTTCAGTCTGTAATCAGATTACTTTTCAGATCTGCTCCAGTTTAACCCCCCCACCCCACCCCCACTCTGATGATGTTAAACCATTGATCTCTCAGATAAACCTCCTCTCTTTCTCCTGTCTGTTAAATCATAAAATGTGCCTTTGTTAAACTTTGACATAAAAAAAATTTAAAATAATGAATAAATCAGTGTTTGCAGCGATAGTCTGATGTCCTGTCCAAACTCAGGCCAGTCTCCAGTCTCTCTCTGCAGCCCTGACGTCTCTGACTCTCATTAATCTCACTTTTCAGGCTGCTGAACATCAACGTGTGATTCTTTCTTCTTCTATGGTTTCAATGTACCTCAGGATGTTCAGTCTGCAGTGTGGATCCCCCTGTCGAGCAGACAGCAGCTTCTCTCCTCGTTCTCCTGGATGATTGTAGCTCAGGTCCAGCTCTGTCAAAGAGGACGAGCTTAGAGCAGAGTCCAGAGACACACAGCCCTCCTCTGAGACCAGACAGACAGACAGACTGCAGACAGACAGACAGACAGACAGGTAAATGTACAGTTTAACATCACAGTATCAGGTCCAGAATAAAGGCCTGTCTGTGGTACCTTCAGTCTCTAAAGTAGTTTGGGAAGTGGAATCTTAAATCATCAGGACCATCTCCTTCAAAGTCATCTGTCAGTCTAGGTCCAGGAGGGAGACCCCCTCTGTAAGAGCAGACTGAAAATGTCCTCTTTTTGCTGATAAAGCTTACAACAAGTCCGGTTCCAAAGCCCAGACCCCTCAGGGACTGGGCTGAAGACCACAGATTTAAGGACTCTGTCCTAGTTTGGTTTATATAAAACGATGAATGGTTTGAATGTGCTACTGATAGATGTGATCGATCATTTCACAGACTCAGACATGTTCTGGTCTAACAGCTTTGACCCCTCCTGGAAGGCTTCAGAGCTGCTGGTCTTTCCCAGCAGAGTTTTGAGAGGAACCTGAACCATCCTGAGGTTAATCGTCTCTCCTCAGACCTTTAACCTTCAGGGAGACAGTGAGGACCATAAGTCTCCTTCCTGAATATCTTCTGTTTCATGACTAAGGCCCTCAGTCTGTTTAGTGCACATTTACAGCTCCTTTATGTTGAAGGTCTGCAGATGATGGTCAGAGCTTTGATTTTAATTTGAAGATTTTTATTCTCACCTGAGAGTTTCCAGTCCGCAGTTTGGACTCTTCAGTCCAGCAGACAGCAGCTTCACTCCTGAATCCAGCAGGTCGTTGTTACTCAGGTCCAGGTCTCTTAGACTAGAGGACTGTGAGCTGAGGACTAAGGACAGTGCTCCACAGCTTCCCTTTGACAGTTTACATCCACTCAGCCTGAAAAGATTCACAACAACATTTTTTTAAAGAAATTTCCTTTAATTAGTCTTCGAAGATACTCAGCCTCGTTCATATTTACTCATTAAGATGATGATGGTGGACCTCCGGTTGAGGCAGCATCATGTGAAGACGTGGAAGGCTAGAGCTCTAGCAGAACCATATTTTTCAGTAATGTAACTGCTTTTCAGACATTAACTTATTACAGTCAGTCAACTCTAATTAGTCTTCGAAGATACTCAGCCTCGTTCATATTTACTCATTAAGATGATGATGGTGGACCTCCGGTTGAGGCAGCATCATGTGAAGACGTGGAAGGCTAGAGCTCTAGCAGAACCATATTTTTCAGTAATGTAACTGCTTTTCAGACATTAACTTATTACAGTCAGTCAACTCACGTTTAAATTTGTTTATTGTAGCTGCAAATACATGTTATAGGTTTGGTGCCCAGGCTCCGGTTTCATCACTCCCTGCAGAAAGGTTTACATGAAGGCATGAAGGAGTGATGAGCAAAACATACTGAACACCCCCAGAGCCTGCAGGTGGATGCTGGGGTGGCGGTGGGGGTGAAATAACAAGCAGCAAGTCAGTGTAGGGCAGCAGAGGCGTTGCAGGGCAGAGGGAGAGATGGGAAAACTCCCAGTTTAAATATACCGCCAAATTGAGAGGTGAAGAGTGTGATTGGAGGATGGTTGAGAGGAGTGAGACATGTGACATATGAGGATGTTTGAGAGGAGTGAGACATGTGACATATGAGGATGTTTGAGAGGAGTGAGACATGTGACATATGCATAGCTGAGCAGCTTGAGTTGTCTGCCTGAACTAGCTCGCAGGCGTCGCTCCATATTTCCCATTTGCATGAAGTCTCCAAGTGAAGATTTGGAGGTGAAGTCCAGACAATGCAACCTGTGCATACTCAGTGTGAAGGAGAGATGGAAGGATGTAAAAATGCCACAGATTATGTAATGCATCTAGTGAATGCATTGCTGGGTCTGGAGAAACACCTGTGCTGGACCAGGCACACCGTACACTGAAGGCTATGAGATGCCCAGCCTGCCAGAGCTTTGGTTATGAAATGCTATTACTTTCAAGAACGAGAGCTTCTACTGAAAAAGTAAACACAGAGAAGGGAGATAGTTTCTCCTGATGGAGACCAGCTCTGCATCCAACCGAACTTCACACAGAGGGTGTCCCAGCAGTGAGTGTTGTTCAACAAGGTACACGAGATGTTGAGATTCTGAGATATGTTCTGCTTTACTCAGCTGAGTTTAGGATAAGTGGGGCAGACTCTATAAGATATTTCTTCATTCTGCTCCTTTTTATTCATGTTAAGATTTTTTTTGTTTGTATTGAATTTTGAATATACTAACAGAATGAAATAAAGACCTAAACTAAACTAACTAAACTAAGTATGAAAGATGGACCGAGATGGAGTTTTAAGGACCCTAAACAGGACAAGATGTTTGTGGAGAAGAACTGGACACTGTGGTCTTAAAACAGGGGTCTTGAACTGAGAAGGATCCAGATTTCAGGATGCTTTAATCATCCATTCACAGCAAAGAAAGCAGGACAGTATACACTAACATGGACCCTTAAATGTCTAAACTGTGTGAGGGATTGTGATCTATTTGTTCTCAATGTTTCAACATAAAGGTAAGCTTCTGTTTATGTTGATTCCTCTCTGTTCTTCTAAAGCTTACAAAAAAAAAGTTTTAAAGGAGACCTGATCAATTTCCTATGGTGTGACAGTCTGCATGGAGGAAAACAGGAGCACTAACATGATTAAAAATAATTCGTTATAGTAACTGCAGTTATAGGTCGATTTATAATAGTGGTTAAATGTTCTGGTTAAGACTCTGGCCTGTGAGGTTGGTGATCTGTGAGTCTTGTAAGAGAGTGAAGTATCTGATGTAAAACCATGAAAGATAAAGGTATGCGTCCTTAGGGATGAGTTCATGGGAGGAAAGAAGATTATCCTTTTAACTAAGAATGCAGATGACCTGTTAACCTTTGTAAAGTAATAAATGGTACAAGTGACAGTTGGTGCCTTTAATTTGTACAGCCAGAGGCCAGTTCTACTGTTGTCCAGATGTTACAAGAAATTGTGTCAACAATTTCTGATCCTATATAAGCTGTGGTCAAACTGAAGTCTTGGAGAAAGACATCAACACCAAACTGGTGTTGGTCTTTGTAATAAACCTTTTACTCTGCAAGCAAGCCAGTGTCACAAAGTCTCCTTCAATCTTCTGCACATCACGGACAGTCAAGATACAACTAGAGACTCTTGAGTGAACTGTTCACAGAAACATTTGAAAAGAAGTCTTTTTCAGTGAGCATGACAGAAGCTATAATTTTAGATCTACATAAAGAGAAAGGATCCTCTCGGGTGTGAATCACACAGACCTGTAAGTCTGTTTCCAAGTGATGAATAGATTCTAACCAAGATTCTTGTGGTAAGACTTGTGATGACATTCTCTGTATGTCTAACGGATCATTAACTTTAGAGGTCATTATTCCACCTGACACATCTTATGACTCATCATCACCTGATAATACTCAACTGTATGTATTAATGAAGCTAGGTGAAACAATTCAGTTATCTAAACTTGAAGCATGTCTAATGGACTTTAGGATCTGGAACTGTCTTCTTCTTAACTCAGACAAGAAAGAGGTCATTGTGCTGGGCCCTCGACACCTTAGAGAAACCTTTTCTAGGGATTTAACTGTCCTAGATGGCATAAGCCTGACGCCAAGCACAACTGTTAGAAATCTTGGGGTTCTATTTGATCAGGATTTATCCTTTAACTCTCACATAAAGCAAATTTCAAGAACAGCCTTTTTTCACTTTCGTAACATCGCTAAAATCAGGCCTATCCTGTCTCAGAACGATGCTGAAAAGCTAGTCCATGCTTTTGTTACCTCTAGACTGGACTATTGTAATTCTCTTCTTTCAGGCTGTCCCAGTAAGTCACTTAAGATGCTTCAGCTGGTTCAAAATGCTGCAGCACGTGTACTGACTAGAACTAGGAGAAGAGACCACATTACTCCTGTATTAGCTTCTCTGCACTGGCTTCCCATAAAATATAGAATAGAGTTTAAGATTCTTCTTCTCACCTATAAAGCTCTCAGTGGACAGGCACCAGTTTACCTCAAAGAGCTTGTAGTGCCGTACAACCCCTCTAGAACATTACGCTCCCAAAATGCTGGCCTGCTCGTGGTGCCATCAGTCTCTAGAAGTAGTCTGGGAGGCAGAGCCTTCAGTTATCAGGCCCCTCTTCTCTGGAACCATTTACCGACCACGGTTCGGGAGGCAGACACCCTCTGTACCTGTAAGGTTAGACTTAAAACATTCCTCTTTGATAAAGCTTTCAGTTAGGGACCAGCTCATAGTCCATAGTTTCGACACATAGTTAAGATGCAATAGGCTTAGACTGCCGGGGGGACCTGGCACATTGGGCTCTATCCCTCTCTCTCTCACACTCTCTCTCCATATCTGCCTCTGCCCCTTTCTGTTCGCTCCTGTACTCGTCTCTGGCTCTGGTCTTGTAGGTGGTCTGGGATCCTTGATGGAGACTGCCTGCTGCTGTGGAGTCATGAAGCCTCAATAACTACAATTACAGACATAACACATATTTGGCCATCTCATTCCAGTTCATGATCATTATAGCTGTTAATGTAGATATTAACATGATCTTTCTATCCATGGTTGACACATCTATAGTAACTATCTCCAGCTCCACATGGACATGAGATCCCTCTTGAAAATGAGGTGGCACATCTCAAGAGGTCTAGCATTAATACATTTATACTTAACGGAGACAAATATGGCAGGGATGCACTTGTGGTCTGGGCACCCATGAGTTCGTCACTACCATAAATTCTTATTTTCAGTAAGACTTTTATTGATTATACTTCTATAAAATTATCACCACAACCACACAGACATGAGGACCCTCCTGAAAACAAGATGTAGCATCTCAAGAGGCTAACCTCTAATAAATTTGTTTGCAGCAGAAACAAATTTGACGGCGACAGGTCTATGATTGGTCCATTGATCTGTCACTAACTTTAGTTCTTACTTTAGTCCACTTGTCTCCATTTACCTCCCTCCCTTTGCCCACACACCCAACACAGCATTGTGTGGATTTGCTGTTCATCATGAGACTGGGGTCCACATTCAAGATTTCCTGCTGCTTAACAGGTTTTTTCTTGCCACCATGATGGAGGGATTCATGACTGGCTATATGGATTCATGTTGGGCGTTGGATGTATATATTTGTATATATATGTATATGTGTATTTTATATATGTATATATGTATCTATGCATATATGTGTATCCATAATATGAAGAGCTTTGTGCTCTATTGTAAAGTGTCTTGAGATAACACTTGTTATGAACTGGCGCTATACAAATAAAGATTGATTGATTGATTGATTGAAAATGCTGGCCTGCTCGTGGTACCATCAGTTTCTAGAAGTAGTCTGGGAGGTAGAGCCTTCAGTCATCAGGCTCCTCTTCTCAGGAACCATTTACCGACCACGGTTCAGGAGGCAGACACCCTCTCTACCTTTAAGGTTAGACTTAAAACATTCCTCTTTGACAAAGCTTTCAGTTAGGACCGACTCAGGCCTAGACCAGCATAAAGGTCA
Source organism: Cetoscarus ocellatus (assembly GCA_037902135.1). Classification (NCBI taxonomy): domain Eukaryota; kingdom Metazoa; phylum Chordata; class Actinopteri; order Labriformes; family Labridae; genus Cetoscarus; species Cetoscarus ocellatus. The sequence continues at coordinate 292,960 of JBAMNC010001348.1, read as the reverse complement.
TAATTAAGCTGCAGTAAGCTTAAGCAGGGTACAAACATAAGGATTTTCTAAATCTGAAGAGATTTTTTATCTGTTAGAGACCCCATACATAAAGATAAAAAATCAGGCATTGAACAGTTTTGATCGTACTGTGTGTGGTGTGCTCCGATAATCTCAACACAGCACACCACACACATACCATTCTGTCCCACCACTGATCTAGAGTCTAGTCCTCTAAGACAGAAATCTCACATGATCAAACCTGATCTAAACAAAAACAAAGAAGAAGAAGCATAGCAACAACCATAAACGTTGTCTATGGCAACACCGGAAAACACAACACCCAACATGGGGGAGGACACGAGAGGAGGGAATGATGGTGGTCTTTGGACTAGTTATGACCGAAAATCGGAAACTAAATAAAGGAAAAACTGTGGACAAATCCTAGAGACTACGTGAACATGTGAGATGGTCCTCTGTTTCTCAGCTCCACCGAAACTTTATGTTTATGTTTGATTTGATTTGATTTTTATTTTTTCTCAAACAAGCACATGCATAAAAACAAACAGTATGTGTAATGGGAAAAAAATGGCACACTATGACAAAGTGCAAGTTCGAGAAGGGGCTAAAGGAAGCAAAGCTTATCAAGTTCAGCTCCCTCTTACGCTGTCATATAATTTCAAGATACATGATACATAATTCATAATCCATATGATCTTAAAAGATTGAAACATTCAATTTTCATAAAAATAGAACCCTGATTTAACTAAATAATTCTTTAAAAAAAAGAATATAACATTAGCTGTCCAGTTCTATATAGCTGAACAAGAGTGGTTTTTTGTAATTACTTTTAAATTGATTTAAGTTGATGCACCTTTTTAAGTCTTCATCTAGTTTATTCCACAATTTTACACCACAAAACGAGATGCACATACTTTTTAGAGTTGAATGGATGGTCGGTTGTTTAAAATTACACTTTCTTATTAAGTTGTATGCTCCCTCTCTAACCATGAACATCGTTTGGATGTTACTTGGTAACAACTTATTCCAGGTTTTGAACAAAATCTGACCTGTTTTATATTTGATTAGGTCCCAGAATTTTAAAATACCTGATTTTAAGAACAAAGGATTCGTATGAGCAAGGAACCCAGCATGATGAACCATCCTTATGGCTTTCTTTTGTAAAGAGTAAATCTTTTGTAAAGTGCTTTTATATGTATTTCCCCATACCTCAACACAGTAGGACAGATATGGTTCGATAAGTGCATAGTACAGAATCTGAAGAGACTTCTGATCTAAAACATATTTAGTTTTACCCAGAACTCTAATACTTCTGGAAATTTTGGTGCACAAATTTTTAGTATGAGGTTTCCAGGATAGCTTATGATCAATTAAAACGCCAAGAAATTTAATTTCATAGACTCTTTCAATTTCCACATTTTCAATTTCCAAACATACCTCTTGCTTAATGTGATGATGTCCAAATATCATGAACTTGGTTTTGTTCAGGTTTAATGATAATTTGTTTTCATCAAACCAACACTTTAGTTTTAGCAATTCCCTTTTGACAATTAATAACAGCTGTTGCAAATCTCCCCCCGAGCAGAAAATATTTGTGTCATCTGCAAAAACCACCATTCTTAAAATATTTGACACATTCCAAATATCATTAATGTATAGGATAAATAGTTTGGGCCCCAAGATGGACCCCTGCGGTACACCGCAGGTAATGTTCAAGCGCGTTGATTTATGGTTACCTAGTTGAACAAACTGCTTCCTATTACTGATATAACTTTGTAACCAGGTGAGTGCTACCCCTCTGACACCATACTGCTCCATTTTTTTTTAGCAATATCCCATGGTCAATCATATCAAAAGCCTTCTTTAAATCAATGAAAACACCCACTGCATATTTTCTTTTATCGATGCATCCTGTTGTCTCTTCCACTAGCTCCATAAGAGCCAGGGAAGTAGATCTAGATAATCTAAAACCATACTGACTGTCATTTATTAAATAATGTTTGTCAATAAAATCATCTAATCTCTGTACAAATAATTTCTCCAGTATCTTTGAGAACTGTGACAGTAAGGACACAGGTCTATAATTTGTGAATAGATGTTTATTGCCAGCTTTGTGTAATGGAATCACTTTAGCCAGTTTCATTTTATCTGGGAAGATGCCTGTTTTAAACGATAGGTTACATATATAAGTTAGTGGATCAGCTATTCCCTCAATTATCTTCTTTACCAGTGCCATATTGATGTCATTCCAATCTGTAGAAGTTTTGTTGGTACTTCTATTAACAATAGCATTAATTTCCACTTTATCAACAGTTGTCAAAGACATTGAATCTGTATTTCTCTCACTGCATTCCTGTTCAGCTGGTTTCTTTCCAGTAACATTTTTTTCTTTAGCCAAACTGGGACTAACATCAACAAAGAAGCTGTTAAAATCATCAACCACTTCCTTCATTGTAACTAGTTGCCTTCCCTTATCTGTAAAGTGATCAGGAAATGTTTGATTTCTTTGTTTATTTCTAATAATACTATTTAGTATATTCCATATACCTTTAACATTATTTTTATCCTTATCTAATAATTTGATATAGTCGTCCTTCTTGCATACTCTCATAATAGTTATTAGTTTATTTTTACATTTCTTATATTTTAACTCCGCCTCTTTTGTTTTGTTTTTAAGAAACAGTCCATACAAGGTATTCTTTTTTTTACATGCATTTTGAAGCCCCTTGGTCATCCATGGATTTTCTGCGTAACGGTTCTTAGTGCTATACTGCTTAAGAGGGCAGTGCTTGTCATATAGATCTGTAAATATATCTAAGAACAAGTCATAAGCCTTATCCACCGCTATTTCATTGTATACATTAGTCCAATTCCAATTCTTTAGATCATTTTTTAAAGCAGCTATAGATTCTTCAGTTCTTATTCTCTTTTATTTAATTTCCTTTAATTCGCTCCTTTTTTTATGATCGCATACACAAATAAGAAAGACAGGCAGGTGATCACTAATGTCGTTAATTAATATTCCACTTATCACTTTACTCTCCATATTATTTGTAAAGATATTATCAATTAGAGAAGCACAATGGGATGTTATTCTGGTTGGTTTAGATATTGTTGGGAAAAGACTCATACTATACATTATTTCGATAAAATCATCTATTGATTTATTCTTGTTTGGATTCAGCAAATCAATGTTATAACCCCCACAAATGTAAGTGTTCTTTTGTTTTGTTAAGGTAAACATTCTTTCCATTATTGTGATAAACGTGTCAATGTTTGAACCTGGTTTTTCTGTAGACATAGCTGATGACTATATTTTTCATTCTCACAAATTCTATTTCAATGGTAATACTTTCCATTATATCATCAATAGGTACTGACAAGTTATCAAGAACCTTGTAGGAGAGACCTTCTTCAACAAACAGAGCCACCCCACCACCAGGTCCATTTTCTCTACTGGTGCAATGAAACCCATATCCCTTAATAAAGAAATCAGACCCCCTCTCTGCATTTATCCTTGTTTCTGAGACAGCGATAATATTGAAGGGTTTTTTAAACTGACTTAGGTAATCTTGTATACTTTGAAAATTTGCATAAAGACTTCTACTATTAAAATGAATAATGGATATGCCATGGTCATATTTAATAGTAGTATTAAACTGTTCATCTGTGTAGTAGCAACAATTTGCATTGATGCTATCAAGAAGATTTTTATCAGGATCTATGTCTGGTTCAATTTGTATCAGGTCGGCCATGCTTGTTCATATTCACACCTGCTTCCTTGTTCCTCAGTCAGGTCGCTTCTTGATTGGCTACATTTTGTTCCCCTTCACAATTTACGGAGTCATGACTAGGGAGTCGCTGGCTTTCCCCACACACGTGAAGACCTGTTTCGGAGCCAATTATCGGGACAAATTCACCCTTAACACACCTCAGACCACAGGAGAATCTTATAGGACAATCATATAAGACATAAGATAATCGGGCATCTGCCATCCTTGGTCAGGAAGGGGGAAAGTCAGGACAAAAACAGCCCCATAATCTTCATGTGTGTACCCCGCTTTAGACTGCTGGGGGATTTGGCACACTGAGCTCCTCACTCTCTACCTCTCTCTGTCTCTCTAGCACTCTCTCTCTGTCCTCTCTATATCTGCCTTTGCCCGATTTTGTTTGCTCCTGTACTCGTCTCTGGTTCTTGCCTTATAGGCTGCCTGGGATCCTTGGTGTCGACTGCCTGCTGCTGTGGACTTACGAAGCTTCAATAACTACAATTATTTTGCCTTTCCTTGAGCCCCATTCCAATATCATTACAATTTATGATATTACCTTTAGAGAGATCAACAAAATTAAATACATGGTAGTTCCTGCAAACACATATAGATTGATCATAGATTGATCTTTATTCATGGTTGTATTGATTATTCGTCCATAGTAACTATCTTTACAGCCATATAGACATGAGCTCCCTCTTGAAAATGAGATGCCACATCTCAAGGGGCTGACCTTTAATAAATGTATATTCAGCAAAGACAAATATGGCACAATTGATTTAATCTATTTTCAGCAAAGACAAATGTGATGAGGACAGATTTATGATCTGGACATCTACAGGTTTGTCGCTATCATGAATTCTTATTTTTAGTCCCTTTGTCTCTGCCTGGATGGATACCTCTCTGGATGTATGTATGTGTATATACAAATATATTTATATATGGATGTATGCATATATGTGTATCTATAAAATGAAGAGTTTGGCTCAATCCTGCTCTTTTGGAAGGTGCCTTAAGAAAACACTTGTTATGAACTGGGACTGTACAAGTATAGAAGTATTTAGATTGATTGATGCACACAAAGCATTCGGCCGAATAGAGTATAAATATTTCTTCACCGCTCTGAATAAATTTAGGTTTGACCCATTGTGTGGTTCCTGGATTGATATCTTGTATGCCACACTTAGACCTTTATCAGAACAAATAAAATAATCTATCATTACTTCACTCTCAGGATTGAAAGGGGACCAGTAGAGGAGGGCAAACCCTAAAACTATCACTGTATGCTGATGATATAGTTCTTATCTCTCCCAAGCTGACTTCTCAATACCTAAGGCCATGGACATAATAAGTGGTTTTGGTAGATTTTCTGGCTACAAAATCAACCTGTGGAAGAGCATCTTATTCCCATTTAACACCCTGGTACTCTGTATGGAGTTTGAGCAGTTTCCTTTTAAAATAGTTCATGATGCTTTTACTTACCCGGGAGTCTCGGTAACATACAAATTCAAAGATTTATTTAAGCACAATCTGAAACCAGCACTGGATAGGGTCAAAAGGATCTTAACAGGCGCTCTTCACAACTTATCTGGTAGAATAAATTCAAAGAGTTGGGGTGATGTATTTCATCCTTTATTTGGAATAAATCCATCCCAAGGATAAGGGAATCATATCTGGAAAGAGCGAAAGGCTGATGGGGGCTCGGCATTGCCAGATTTCTTATATTATTATTGGGCCTCCAATATTCACAAGATGGTTTACTGGCTGTCACATTTCTACCATAGTGATGGACCTGTATGGGCTGAGATGGAGCAGGCTTCGAGCAATCCAAGACTTTTACCCCCTTTGGGACTGAAATTTCAGATGAAATATGTCAGTCTGCTGTCTCAAGAGCTCACTCTCCATCCACAGGACTCAAACATTGACCTGTTATTGTGTTAAAGATAAAGGTTCAGGTGTGGACTGTAGAGCTTTGAGAAAGCCCTGCTCAGATATCCTGGAGTTGAATACCTGATTTATTCTCACCTGAGAGTCTCCAGTCTGCAGTCTGGACTCTTCAGTCCAACAGCTTCACTCCTGAATCCTGCAGGTCGTTGTTACTCAGGTCCAGGTCTCTCAGACTAGAGGACTGGGAGCTGAGGACTGAGGACAGAGCCTCACAACTTCTCTCTGACAGGTTACATCCACTCAGCCTGAAAAGAAAGACCGATCAGCACAAAGAAATGTTCCATTTGTCAAGAACAAAATGAGTTTAAAGATGACCCCTTTCCACCTACAGAGCTTTGTTTGAGGCTTTGATCACTGGCAGCAGCTTCAGAAGAGCCTCCTCTGAAGCAGAGTATTTCTTCAGGTCAAACACCTCCAGATCTTTTTCTGATGACAGTAAGATGAAGACCAGAGCTGACCACTGAGCAGGAGACAGTTTATCTGTGGAGAGACGTCCTGATCTCAGGGACTGTTGGATCTCCTCCACTAGAGAACGATCATTCAGTTCATTCAGACAGTGGAACAGATTGATGCTTTTCTCTGCAGACAGATCCTCACTGATCTTCTCCTTGATGTACTCCACTGTTTTTATATTAGTCTGTGAGTCACTTCCTGTCTTTGTCTGTAGACCTTGTATGTGATTCTGATTGGTCTCTAGTGACAGACCGAGGAGGAAGCGGAGGAACAAGTCCAGGTGTCCGTTGGGACTCTGTAAGGCCTGGTCCACAGCACTCTGGTGGAGATGTTTCAGATCATGTTTGTCTTTAAAGATTTTAGACAGTCAGGGATGTTGTTTGTTGTTCTGACATCAGATTGACTCCTGAGTTGATGAAGGTCAGATGGACATGAAGAGCAGCCAGAAACTCCTGAACACTCAGATGGATGAAGCAGAACACCTTGTCCTGGTACAGTCCTCTCTCCTCTCTAAAGATCTGTGTGAACACTCCTGAGTACACTGAGGCTGCTGTGATATCGATGCCACACTCTGTCAGGTCTGATTCATAGAAGATCAGGTTTCCTTTCTGCAGCTGCTCAAAAGCCAGTTTTCCCAGAGACTCAATCATCTTCCTGCTCTCTGGATTCCAGTGTGGATCTGTCTCAGCTCCTCCATCATACTTGATGTTCTTCACTTTGGACTGAACCACCAGGAAGTGGATGTACATCTGAGTCAGGGTCTTGGGCAGCTGTCCTCCCTCTCTGGTCTTCAGCACATCCTCCAGAACTGTAGCAGTGATCCAGCAGAAGACTGGGATGTGGCACATGATGTGGAGGCTTCGGGATGTCTTGATGTGGGAGATGATTGTGTTGGCCTGCTCCTCATCTCTGAACCTCTTCCTGAAGTACTCCTCCTTCTGAGGGTCAGTGAACCCTCTGACCTCTGTCACCATGTCAACACACTGAGGAGGGATCTGATTGGCTGCTGCAGGTCGTGTGGTTATCCAGAGGCGAGCAGAGGGAAGCAGGTTCCCCCTGATGAGGTTTGTCAGCAGCACATCCACTGAGGTGGACTCTGTAACATCAGTCAGGATCTCATTGTTGTGGAAGTCCAGAGGAAGTCGACACTCATCCAGACCGTCAAAGATGAAGACCACCTGGAAGTCTTGAAAGCTGCAGATTCCTGCTTCTTTGGTTTCAGTGAAGAAGTGATGAACAAGTCCCACCAAGCTGAACTTTTTCTCTCTCAGCACATTCAGCTCTCTGAAAGTGAATGGAAATGTGAACTGTATGTCCTGGTTGGCTTTGTCTTCAGCCCAGTCCAGAGTGAACTTCTGTGTTAAGACTGTTTTCCCAATGCCAGCCACTCCCTTTGTCATCACTCTTCTGATTGGTTCATCTCTTCCAGGTGAGCCTTTAAAGATGTCTTCTTGTCTGATGGTTGTTTCTGGTCTGTCTGGTTTCCTGGATGCTGTTTCAATCTGTCTGACCTCGTGTTCATCATTGACCTCTCCAGTCCCTCCCTCTGTGATGTAGAGCTCTGTGTAGATCTGGTTCAGCGGTATTGAGGTTCCTGCTTTGGTGGTCCACTCAAACACGATTTGGAACTTCTCCTTCAGATTGGACTTGAGCTTTTGCTGGCACACTAGATCCTGAGATCCTGAAGGCAAAACCAACAAATGACATTAAGTCTGGATCCTGGACATCATCCTGACATCACAGAGGGCTGCTCAGACCTTATCATTTTACAAAAAAGTATGTTTTTATTCAAACCTTGTGGTTATGAATATCATATTAAAATAGATAATAATAATACTTATGATAGACTAATTTGTTCAGCACTGTTAAAACCAAAGGCTTACAAACTGCATTTACAAACAGACAGGAGTTTTAGCACAAGAGGAGAAAACCAACAAAAAGCTCAGTTTAAGTCCAAGAACCCTCACAAACACACAAATGGCAGAAAAAAACAAACACAACAAGAACTAAGAGGAGAGAGCAGGAGCATTTCTGGAGTCTTCAGAGCAACAAGCTCGTGGAAGGGAGAAGATTTCATCGAACATGAGGAAACCTAAAACCCAGAAAAGCAGGAACAATTTGCTGTTATCATATGAGCCTGTGAGCGCCCTCAGGTCTTCAGGTGGTGTTTTATTTTAGTACTGACAAAAGTCTAAACAGAGACTCACAGCGAGGCAGCTTTTAGTTGTTATATCCTGTTTCTGTGGAACCGCCTGCCAGTCAGCCTGAGTTTAAATCTTGCTTTTGATGTTTTTTTTAATCCATTTTAGGTAACTCAAGTTATATTTATCAGTTTTTACATTTTTACATGTTTTATTGAATTATATATTCAAGCTTTATTTGTTTTATCATTCTTTTCAAACAATCTTTTGTTATTTATCTCAATCTGTTTATCTTTTTATTTTAATTCTATTATTACTTATATTAAGTTCCATTTTTTCACTTTTATCATCAGTGGTTTTTCATTTTAAACTCATGATGGCGTTTCTACAGTTCCTCTACAGTTTTTGCTTAAATTGGGTTTGTTTGTTTTAATTATTGTTATTTAAGTTTGTTATGCACATACTTTCTCCTGTTTGTTCTCTGTTAATGTTAGGCACTTGTTGCTTCATATGTTGAGGAAAAGTGATACACAAATAGAGTTTGACTGACTGATTGACTGATGAGGACCAAAATGAGAACAGGTTGAAGCAAAAGACAAGCAGATAAAAACAGATAATCAGCAAGAAAAACAGTGACAAAGAAAACTGTTAAAAAAAAACAGACATAACATGAGGCAAACATTTATTAAATAGAACTACAACATAAAAAGGAGGTTACACAATAAAAGATCCTAAAAACTGACCTTTTAAATAAGATTAAAAATTTGACGTAAGATGATCATATGAATTACAAGCCAGAAAGAAAGCAATTCGGCACAGATTAAATAAGATGGGAACTAAAAGTAAGTGATGACATTGATATGAAGAATAAAATATAAAAAGCCAACAACAGGGAAAGGAGCTACACGTAATGGAAGCTAAATGATGAGAGCGATGAAGGCAAATATGGGGCTAAAATGAAAGAAAAAGAAAAACAAGATTAAGATTATGACGACATCACATAAAAGCAAGTCTGTACAGGTGAGATTTTAAAAGTGACTTAAAGGACTTTCTTCATGCCTCAGCTCCTCCGGCTCCATCACTTTCATTTTGGAGTCTAAACGACCAGGAGGCCCCACCTGAGGGTCTGAGGCTATGAGCTGGCTCCTAACAGATCAGTAGCTCTGAAATATAGCTAGGAGCTATGCCCATAAGTGCTTTCAAAGTGATGAGTAAAATCTCAGAATCAGCCCATCCTTTTCACAGAGCTCTTTCTGGGGACGCCAAAAATTCTCCTCCAACCGTGAGTTTTTTTGTTGCAGCCCACAAGCACAGCTATTTTTAAAAGCAGTTTCAAAACAAGCAAAACGTTACTTGGATCTCAAAAATCAGGGGTTGGTGACCTTAGTGCTGTGAGATCCATTTTTAAATGTTCCTGTTGCTCAGTGAACCACCTCACCATGGAGGTTCATCAAGTTTATCAGAAACTACAACATGGTTAAAATCTCTCACAGGCCTGTTCCATCATCATATCCAGAGAGACGAGACGGTCATATTCACCCCCTGTTATCAAACTTTATTACCATCAGAGGACTAAACCTCTAAAGGGCCTTCAGTCGCTCTGCTCCCAAACTCTGGAACTCTCTCCCACTGGACCTCAGAAACCTGGACTCTCTACCTCACTTCAAATCTCAACTCAAAACCCATCTATTCAAAATGGCATATTCTCCATAACTTCTTTCTTCTATTTTAACTTTATATCACTCTTGTCTGTTCTTTTTATTTATTTTAATTGTGTTTTTAATCACTCAGTAAAGTGTCCTTGAGTGTTCAGAAAGACGCTTTTAAATAAAATGTATGAATATTATTATCAAACAACAAGGCTGCATGTCTATGGAAACATCCACATCCTCAACAAATCCCTAACAACACCAACCCATTATCAATATTTTAATTAGCAAATCAATTAACGAGTTATATCAAAATATCAGGAAGAGAATGAAGTTTAACAACAACAATGGAGCTCCATACCACATCACCTCCATCCTGATGAAACATCCTCACCGAAGTATCATCCCATCAGGCTCCCTGATGGACAAAGTGCAGCTGTCTGCCAATGTAAGAATCAGTGTTAATTTTGACAGCATTTTTAGATTTAGTTTTAGTTACAGTCTTTCGCCAAAAATATATTTTAGTTTTATTCATAATTTAGTCATCTAAATTGTTTTAATTTTGGTCTAGTTTTAGTTGATGAAATTCACAACATTTTAGTCGATGAAATCTTCTGTAAATTTAGTCGACTAAAATATGAAGTGTAAAGGGTAAGGCATTTTTTAAGTTTCCTTGAATTTCTGAAGTCATGTTTTACACTTGGATCCTGTCACCATGAAGCTAAGGCAGCTGTGATTGGATGTTTCTCTTAACTCATCCAACCTGTCCACACAACCAAAGTAGCTGTGATTGGATATATTCCTAATTTGTCCCTACTTTCTACATGACCAAATTAGGTCTAATTGGATTAAGTGTTTGGAAAACATTTTAGTCTAGTTTTTATATGTTGATGAAAATGTCAGTAATTTAGTTTTAGTTTTTGTCCATGTGCACTTTTTTTTAACTAGTTAATGTCAGTTTTCATAAGGGGAAAAAAGGTTGTTGATGAAAACTATGATGCTCTGCTGTGGTTTCACTGACTCTGTGAACTTTAACCCCCACTGTTTTGAAATTTGGCGAGTGGGGCTGTGGTCTTCCAGGACACCCCTCCATGCCCACGTCGTCCCTCCCTCCACCTGCTCTTTGTGTAGACCACGAGCATCTGCTGATGTTTAGGCCCAGGGACACCAGGCCTTGGTGCTCTGGGCTGCAGACCCCTGTCATAGATAATGAGCCCCACCATCACCGTTTATCTTCAGAATAAAGCTCTTACCGTTCCTTATATGTTCAGCCAGCTCGTCCTGATCCATCCTCCTCAGGAAGTCCACTGTGATCTTCAGAAATGCCTCTCTGCTGCTCCACATCTCTTCACCTTTACCAACCAACACATCCTCGCTCTGAACCTCTAAGCATTCTGGGTAATCTGGACCTAACCCTCTCTGGATTCTCTTCAGCTGGTTCTTCACAAAGCTGATGATGTTCTCCTCCAGCAGCTGGAGAACATAAGACAGTGGAGATTCAGTGTAACAGAGCATTAACATCTGGATCATGGTGGAGCAGCAGACGTGTAGATCATGGACTTCACTGTTAAAGTGTGATGTTCTCACCTGAAATATGGAGTCAAGCTCTGATTCAGGCTGTTTGGAGACACTGGGGGGCTCAGATCTTTCCATCTGGTCTCTGTAGGTTAGAATAGGCCATATTATAGAGATCAGTGACTCAGCATTATTCATCATCGAGATGAGTAAGCATGAAAGATCATCAGGATTAGCCTGACATGCCAGATGGACAGTTCCATATATCCACCACGGAAATATTTCACTAGTCCTGGTCCTGCAGGATTTCATACAATGAATCAGGCAGGTCCATCTGCTCTGCAAGGTTACATCAGGATGACCCAGCATTAAAGACCACCAGGATGACTCATCATTATTTATCATCAGAATTACTCGGCATTAAAGTTCCTAAGGATGACTTAGCATGAAAGATCAACAGGATGACCTCACTTTAATGATCATCAGGATGACTCATCTAATTGAGTCAGCAATAAAGACCACCAGGATGACTCAGTCTTAACAATCATTAGGATGGGTCAGCATGAATGGCGCTGTTTAAAAGTGTTGGGATGGTTTTTGGCGCTCTGATGTTATGCTGCTCCCTCTCTCCTGGCTGCTAAACCAAAATCCTGGTTCTTCTGGCCTTCAGAACCTGAACCACGCTGAGGGGGTCTCTGCTGAGTTCATCATCTCACCTCTCAAAGGTCAGCAGGTCACAGCCCACATGATAACAGACATGTTTACATTTCTGACCTCCTGACTGGAGGGAGACTGACGCCTCACTCTTTCTAAAACACAGGGACAGATGATGGTTCATGATGGAGCACAGACAGGTGGAGGAGAAGAACCATCATCATCACCTCTGAGTGACTCAAACATGGAGGTCAAAGGTCATTTTTCTTAATTCTCACCCTTTATAAGCAGGTCTGTTCTTCTTAAAGTGAAGAGGGAGATCTTTAGAGTTGTCACTCTTCATGTACACACCGCTGGGCTCAGGAGGGTCTGATCTCTTCATCCTGATAAACAAACATCATCATCATCATCTCTGAGTGACTAAAACATGGAGGTCAAAGGCCATTTTTCTGAATTCTCACCTTTTCTTAGCAGGTCTGTTCTTCTTAAAGCGAAGAGGGAGATCTTTAGAGTTGTCACTCTTCATGGACACACCGCTGGGCTCAGGAGGGTCTGATCTCTTCATCCTGGTAAACAAACATCATCATCATCGTCATCAGACACTGTGAGCTGTTACTAGAGGATGACGATGCAGACATACAGACAGAGAGAGAAAGAAGTATTGATGATGATGATGATGATGATGATGATGATGCTGAAATAATGAAGAGTATGGCTTTGACCTGCAGTGGGACCCAATGTGACGTGATGCACGTGTGTTTAACCCCCCCCTGAGCATGCGTGGGTTCTCTCTGGGCACTCCAGCTTCCTCCCGCAGACCAAAAACATGCTCATTAGGTTGATTGGTGGCTCTAAATTGCTCTTAGGTATCGGTGTGAGTGTGAATGGTTGTCTGTCTCTCTACTTGGCCCTGGCGACCGGTTCAGGGTGTCCCCAGCCTCTCGCCCAATGACAGCTGGGATAAGCTCCAGCTCCCCCGCAACCCCGAAAGGGACAAGCGGTACAGAAAATGAATGAATGAATGAGCTCTGGTCCAACAAAGGCAGAAAAATCCGATTAACTTCCCCCCAACAACAGTTGTTATCATCCATCCTGTCAAGTCTCCATTTTCTGGTTTTGTCCCGGTTACACAGGATGATGTCATCAGCGCTCTCCTCTCGCCTCAGTGAATTACCCTGATAATTCACTGCAGCGTTCAGACACGACTTTACTCACACTATAAGCAGATAAAAAACCAGGGAGGTTTTACCCGGGTAGGGTTTTGGTGAAAAACTCAGCTGTTTGCGTTCACACATACAGCTCGCCCTGATAAAGTCCGCATAATTTCGGGGGGGGGTCTATTAAGTGTGGTGAGAGAGAGTACATATACGCCCAAGTGGGAGTGCCAGTACAGACGTTACCGCTTGGACTGTCCACTGTGAGGGCCACTCTGCAGAGCAGAAACTTGTTTATTATTAAATGTTTGTGTTTCCCGCATTGAGCTCAAATGGTAGCAGTTTATTTTTGATTTTTTATAGATTTAGGTGTAAATTTATGAACCATAGGGATACCATAATTTATTGATGTTAACATGCACTTTGTGCTTTTAAATAAGCTCTTATTTTTCGGGTACATATTATACACGAGTACAAGCAAAATACTTAAAATATTTTGTCTAGCCAGCATCGTGATTGCAACACATCTGATACAAAAAGCCGAAATATTCTCTTTCTCTGCAAAACATTCCCTGCAAACTTACGAAACTCTTATTAAACTGACTGTTTAACAGTTCTAATTAATTATTTTGGGTCTTAATTAGTTTAACTTTGTGTAATCATTGTTTAATTATTAAGTGTAACCACTCAACAGCAAATACAGAGCGCTGCCATCTTATGAGCAAGGGGATGCAAAATAGCTGCACTGATTGGTCGAAGACATCAGCATGTTGATAGCTGCTCTCTGACCGGTCAGTACACTACGACTACAGAAATCAAGTTATTGCACTTGCATGAAGCAAAAGGTGTTTCCACATCTGTTTCAGAGAGAAATCGTGTATTTGTTGTGAAAATACTGAAATTTCATTGATTAAAACTTTGAATAAAGGTCATTTTTGAGTTGTCTGAGAGAGGTTTTGGCGAAATTTGGGTGAGTGTTATATTAGAGTACAGTGTTTTCAGGCAAAAATCGTGAAAATATGGGGCGCGTATTAAAATCAAGAAATTATGGTACATCTCTCTCTCTCTCTCTCTCTCTCTCTCTCTCTCTCTCTCTCTTGCTCTCTCTCATAAAGTCCCAAAACAGATGAGGAGGAGGAGGAGGAGGAGGAGGAGAGGAGGTGTCATGGCTGCATGCAGATAACTCCAGCGTGAGCAGGTGTGAGTAAAAGTGAACACGAAAACAAGAGACAAGAGGTTTGACTCATACTGTACATGTACAGTAATGCAGTCTTCTAAAGGTTGAATGGCACCTCTCATGACCTCAAGAAGGCTTCATTGTTACTCTGTAGGGAACACTGCAGGTCTGCACTCATACATGAGCACGTGAACAGGCATTATTTTAGAAATCCACAAAAATGAAATAGATATATAGATATAGATAGAAGCATGCTGATACTGTACACATAGAGCTCATCATTTTGACACAACTGCATCATTTTGATTATACTCAAGATAAACATAAATGTCACCCTCGCTTTTGATGTTTTATCTACTCTCTAAATTTGAATCCATGAAGTTTTAAGGTTATTAAGGTAATTTTATTTTTATAAAAATAAATCCATATAAAGGACACTTCATGTATCTGATCTAATTTTCTTTTAAAAATCAAATAAATACAGTATATGTATATGTTTTTCCCCAGTATTGTTTATGCAGTGACAGGATTACAGAGTCATTAAACCTGAAAAACTCTTAAAATCTGACTGCTTTTATTTTGACTTTTAAGGTTTAAAATGGTAAATCATAAATAGACTCGATCTTATACAGCACTTTTCGAGTCTTTCACTGCCCAGAGCTGTGGGTCACATCTACACATTCACTCACTGTTGGTTGGAGTTTCTATGCCAGTCATCCATCAGTATCAACTAACACATTCACACCTTTTCATGCCCATTTACACGCCACTTGCGCAGCAGTGGGAGCAACTTGGGGTTAAGTTCCCAAGGACACATCGCCATGCGTTGCCCGGAGCTGGGCTCGAACCCGCAACATCCCCATTACTGATGCACCAATTTTTGAGGGGAATGTTGTGAGCTTTTTACATGTTTGTGTGGATACATTAATATTTTGGCAGGAGAGGCATAAAAATACATTCATGGTTAGTGCACCACTCATGAGTTGATGATTTACTCCCTACAATATTAGAGCATTTATCTATTAGCCTGAATAATAGATTAAGCCTCTCCACAAGTGGAAGCTGAGGCTCTCAGAAACAGACTGCAGACGTTTATAAGATGACTGGATTGACTCCTTTAGACCAACTAAATCAAAGTGGAACAGCCACACACAAGGCCATTCAGGCAGTTTATTTATTTAGGTCATTTTGATGTTTACTATGAGTAAACATTAGCTGGCTCAGTCTGTGAGGTGTAGTAATATAAAATGATGACAGCACACACAGACTCGTACTGTAACATGACGCTGTTTCATCATTAAAGCTACAAACCTAAACATGTCATGTTGTTTTGGGATGGAAGAGCGCAGCAGGAAATCACTCCCATGATTCCCTGCAAACCTAACAGTCATCTTTTGTTATTGTTTTGATTGAGAGCCCTCTAGTGGCACATGCCCTGAATTTAAGCCTGAACTATTTAATCCATGTGTTAATAATTAAACAGTGGTCATAATTTATGAAGCAGTGTTTGTATCTACAAGGATATGAAGCAAAGTCCGTCATGCTTGTAGAGGTTAAAGTGCCATAAAACAGACCTTTGGTCGCTACATGAATCACGAGGCTCCATTTAGTGAGAACACTTTAAGAGAGACATTATTTTGTCATGAGGACGTCAAGAGTTCAGGAAAATACTGCCTTTAAAATCAAAATATGAGACAAAACTATCATTCCTGTTCATGTCAAAGAGAACACAGATTAATGAGGATTTTTCAGGGTGTATAGCAGTTCACTCTGTAAACACTCTTTAAATATATCTGCGCAAATAACATGGCTGACAGAGAGAGGAGTCTGCTACAGTGATAGAGCCGTCGTACAGAGACTCGATTTTTAATCTGGAGCTTCATAGATACAAAAAAACAGAACTAAAGGAGAGAAAAAGAGCCTCACATTGACTGAGCAGCATGTCTGTTACATCAGTGTCTCTGTGTTTCATTTTAAAGAGCATCACTCAGCATTCACTCTCTTCACTGAACTGATCATCCAGACATTAAAACAGTAGAGAAATATTCAGACTGCATGAACACTCACCCTGTCTCAGATCAGTGTTTGTCCCTCTGCTTCAGTTAGTCCACTTCAAATGGAGTCTGAGCCCTGGCTGATATCACCTTTATTGTCTTATTGTGTTTCACTCAAACCTGTTTCACCTCCTCAGAGTCCCTCCTCCCCTTTTCCTTTATAGAGATGAAGTTAATGATTGACCTTCATCAGGTCAGTTTCTTCATCATCGTCTCCCTCTGCTGAGTTTCAAACATTTATTCAAGCTCAGCAGGTTCAGACAGATGCTCACCAAATCTAACAGTGATCTGGATCAGCTTAGACAAAGACTGTGGTCCTCAGAAAGTTCAACATTCATCTCAAAGAAGTGAATTTTCCTCAAAGCAAAGAGCTTTAGTTCAGCTGGAGCTCCTTTGCTTTAGAAGAAGACCTGAAGCTGCACTTCATCTGAACACTCTGCTGCCCCAAAGAAGACCTGCTGTGGGTTAAAGCGTCCACATGTTTACTGTCTTTGCTGTTCTCACTCTGAATAAAGACATTTGACCTCATCCTGGAGTCCTTCTCCAAGAGACAGAGCCTGAGGACAGACCCAGGGCCTGACATCCATCTGTGCTATGGGGGTGCAGTGCGGACACACTGTGAGGAGTTTTGATGTGGTTATGAAATGGACAGAAATGAACAACAGTCTCTGTTAATGCCCTGAGATTAACCATGTTTATTATGAACAACATTAGTGTTTAAATGTCTGTCATGGCCTCACATCACTGTGACAAATACAATTTTACATCACGCAGACCGGGAGTGTGTTCTTCAACAATTTACAGGAAAAAGATTCAGAGCAGGTCAAACAGCTGAATATTCAAAGACACACATATTTCCTTCAAACACTTCTTCAAGAGTCCAGAGCTCAAGTGACAGAGACAAAACGGGAGAGGAGACATCTGTCCCTCTGCTGAATGAAGAGAGGACAGGACGAGGGGGGGATGATGTACCTGTCAGGTGTTGGCAGCTCAGTCTGGAAGTTCATGCCACCATCAATCCAAAGGTTGAGAGTATGAACCAAACTCTGGCTGCCACATGTCGATGTGTCCTTGGGCAAGACTCTTAACCCCACTGTCTCCCACTGCTGTGGTGTTAAAGCACTTTGAGTGGTCAGAACCAGGACTTTGAGGAATAGAACAGAACTATGTGTGCTCAGGTCCATGTGGTCCATGTCCCGTCTGTCAGGACAAAGCCACAGAGAGGTGAAGAAGGACATGTTGGATGAGAACAGATTCAGAAATATATCTGGAGCTGATTTCTAAACCAGTGACAGCAGCAGATCCTCAAAGTTCTCCATCCTGTTGTTCTCTGTCTCTTAAATCTTTGGGACGTGCATGTCCAAGTGAAAACGGTCTTTGCAGAATCCCCATGAAGGGGTGTGTCCAAATGTTTGACATCACGCTGCAGCGTGGACACTTGCTCCCTCATGGATGCATCAAGTATAAAACAGGCCCCAGGAGCTTTTGGTGATCAGATCTCAGTCTCTGTGTCTTCATGCTCATGTGATAAACACATTAAACTCTGAACATTATCTTATCTACTCACACTAGAGCTGGGCAATAAGGACAAAAACTCATATCACCACATGTTTGAACTAAATGGTGATATTGGACATATTTTTTCATGATTTTGCCTGCTCTGTTTTTTTTTTTTTTTGTATCCCTTTCCTTGTGCTCGGTTATTTCACTCCTTGTTCTGTTTTATTTTTATATCGTGATCTGTATTTCCGGTTTTGACCTCTTGTCTTGTGTCTCTTGTGTCTTCTCTTGGTCCTTGTCAAGTTACCCGTTTTGTTCACGTTTCATGTCTTGTCTTTGTGTTTCCTGTTTTATTTTGAAAGTTCTCCAGTCTCCCCGTATTGCCGTTAGTTTTGCTTCCTGTCTCGTCCTGTCACACCTGATCCCTGATTGTTCTTCCCCAGCTGTTTCTTGTTTACCCCAGTCACCTCATGTATTTAAGCCTTCTGTTTTCCCCTTGTCTTTGTGGGCTCATTACGCTCTCTTCATCTTCCTCGTCTTGCCTGTGCCACTACATGTGCTACTCTTCAGCATCCTCGGTGTTTCCTCGTGTTCTTAGGTATTTTGTCAGTTTTTGGTTGAACTTTCTTGAAACTTTAATTTGTACTTTGTTTGCTGGATTTGATTTGAAACTTTGTTGAGAGACTCTTGTTTGCTACTTTGACTTCATGTTTTGGATTAGTTTTGGTTTTGGATCCCTGTTTTTTGGTTAGTTTAAATTAATCACTCTTTTTAATCTGCATTTGGGTCATCTTTTGTTTGTTCCTGGTTTACTCTGCTCACAAATCCCAACAAATTTCTTTTTATTTTATTCAGATAAATAATCTTTTAAAGGGGACATATTATGTATAAATCACTTTTTGAAGGCTATTGAACACATTTTTTGGTATTTGGCCTTCCTCCCAGCCCACAACATGTTACAGCAGACAACAAAACCTGTATTTAACAGGCTGCATAATGTAAACTCGTGGTGTTTTTCAAGCTGTTGAGTCTGTGGATATACTGTTACATAACAAACTTTTACATTTGCATCAGTCTACCTCTACCTGAGTATCCCCACCCCGGCTTGAGAAGTTTCTTTGCGAAGTTCAGCCATTGTTGTTTTTTGTTGTTTTCACTGTTGGCAAGAGATTGGCGTACACCATAGGCCTATAGCACAAAGTGCAATCAACTTACCCTGGGTAACTCACATCTATCCAGGGTTGACTAACCCCAACAATGGCAATCAGGATAATCGATAGCACGACGCAGATTCAATCCAGGTTTCTCTCATCAAGAGCCGTGAAAGCGCATGTATAACAGGAGAGATCAGAGGCAGCTGACCAATGGCAATCATGAGCAGCAAACACGCTGAGAAGCGCAGGGAATACACTGACAGAGCTCCCTATTTCACCTGTGAAGAGCTACGTCTGATAATGTTAAAATGTGAGGATGACAAAGCCAGTATAATAGAGAAAGGAAACACTGTAGCAGCTGTCAATCAGAGGCAAAATGCGTGGCAACACATAGCGAACTGTGTAAATGCATAAATTACTCATCAATGGCTCAATCTGACGCTGATCACACTCATGAATCTCATGAAACAATAAACTGTGCAAATGTATTGCATGTCTGACAGTTATCATCCCATTCCCCCAGGTGAAATCCCTCTGGAGTGAGAAGGTCGTGGGAGCAGATACAAAATAAATACAAAACCATCATTGCGTCTGGTAAGTTGGTCTGTTTCGTGTTATATCATGCTACATTTAAGATTTAAGTCGTCACCACAATGACATCATGTCAAGATACCGAGCTGATGTCTGACCCAGATTGACAATTTAAAAATCAGTAGCTGGACTAAAATACACCCCCCCCTCTTTAAAGAAAAAAGCCCTCAAACACAATGAATAAAATGCAGGAATGCCTACCGGGGTGAAGACAGTTTCATATTTAACATTCGCCTTTTTTCACGTTGATTACCTTCAATAGCTCCGAGTCAGAGCATCGATTTCTCACAGTTTGGGGATATGTTGGAGAGCAGATTAAGGCAGACGTTTCACAGTTTTGATGAACTTCAAATAACCAATAATAACAATGCAGTGGGGATCACAAAGAAGTGAATGTCTGTCGAAAGTGCTGGTGACTATAGGCGGAGTTAGGGACCGCTGTCAAAGTGCAATACGGCTCATTCCAATATTCAATAACTTTTTTGTTTTTCAACATAGACGTCTCAATCCACTGCTATTATAGGAGGTGACAGCCCTTAACATTTCACAACAATGAATATAAAAACAAAAAAAACTCAGCAAATCATCATCATCAATAACATTTTGCTTTAAATAAGCACATTTTCAGGTTATAATTTCAATATAATAATAATAATAATAATTATAATAATAATAATAATAACTTTATTTATATAGCACCTTTAAAAACAGACGTTTACAAAGTGCTTTAACAGACAGAACAAAAGCAAAAAAGGCAGAACTTTTGAGCACAATAAAATCAAAAACAACAATCAGGTCAACAGAGACTGAAAGAGTCAGAGGAAAAGAAACAGAGGATTATGTTAATTAAAACAACAAAAGGAAAGAAAATGGTAAACTGGTGAGAGGGAGACAGCTGACATATTTGTTTTATAAATAATGATAAGGAGACAGTAAGACAGTTGATAGATAATAGATTTATAGATACAAAACCCAAAACCAGTGAAGTTGGCACGTTGTGTAAACCGTAAATAAAAACAGAATACAATGATTTGCAAATCCCTTTCAACCTATATTCAATTGAATACACAGCAAAGACAAGATACTTAACGTTCGAACTGGTAAACTGTGTTATTTTTTGCAAATATTAGCTCATTTTGAATTTGATGCCTGCAACATGCTTCAAAAAAGCTGGCACAAGTGGCAAAAAAGACTGAGAAAGTTGAGGAATGCTCATCAAACACTTATTTGGAACATCCCACAGGTGAACAGGCTCATTGAGAACAGGTGGGTGCCATGATTGGGTATAAAAGCAGCTTCCCTGAAATGGTCAGTCATTCACAAACAAGGATGGGGCGAGGGTCACCACTTTGTGAACAAATGCGTGAGCAAATTGTCCAACAGTTTAAGAAAAACATTTCTCAACGAGCTATTGCAAGGAATTTAGGGATTTCATCATCTACAGTCCATAATATCATCAAAAGGTTCAGAGAATCTGGAGAAATTACTGCACGTAAGTGGCAAGGCCGAAAACCAATATTGAATGCCCGTGACCTTCGATCCCTCGGGCGGTACTGCATCAAAAACTGGCATCACTGTGTAAAGGATATCACCACATGGGCTCAGGAACACTTCAGAAAACCACTGTCAGTAACTACAGTTCGTCGCTACATCTGTAAGTGCAAGTTAAAACTCTAAAACTCTACACTCTACATGCAAAGCGAAAGCCATTTATCAACAACACCCAGAAACGCCGCCGGCTTCGCTGGGCCCAAGCTCATCTAAGATGGACTGATGCAAAGTGGAAAAGTGTTCTGTGGTCTGACGAGTCCACATTTCAAATTGTTTTTGGAAAGTGTGGTCGTCGTGTCCTCCGGACCAAAGAGGAAAAGAACCAGCCGGACTGTTATAGGCGCAAAGTTCAAAAGCCAGCATCTGTGATGGTATGGGGGTGTATTAGTGCCCAAGGCATGGGTAACTTACACATCTGTGAAGGCACCATTAATGCTGAAAGGTACATACAGGTTTTGGAGCAACATATGTTGCCATCCAAGCAACGTCTTTTTCATGGACGCCCCTGCTTATTTCAGCAAGACAATGCCAAGCCACATTCTGCACGTGTTACAACAGCGTGGCTTCATAGTAAAAGAGTGCGGGTACTAGACTGGCCTGCCTGTAGTCCAGACCTGTCCCCCATTGAAAATGTGTGGCACATTATGAAGCGTAAAATACAACAACGGAGACCCCGGACTGTTGAACAACTTAAGCTGTACATCAAGCAAGAATGGGAAAGAATTCCACCCAAAAAGCTTCAAAAATTGGTCTCCTCAGTTCCCAAACGTTTACTGAGTGTTGTTAAAAGGAAAGGCGATGTAACACAGTGGTAAAAATGCCCCTGTGCCAACTTTTTTGCAATGTGTCGCTGCCATTAAATTCTAAGTTGATGATTATTTGCAAAAGAAAATAAAGTTTCTCAGTTCGAACATTAAATATCTTGTCTTTGCAGTGTATTCAATTGAATATAAGTTGAAAAGGATTTGCAAATCATTGTATTCTGTTTTTATTTACGATTTACACAACGTGCCAACTTCACTGGTTTTGGGTTTTGTACATAAATTGATGACAGTGGTTAGATCATAGATGATAGATGACGGCATCACATCAGGAAGATGGAAAAAGGAGAGGGTAGATAGAGGATAAGTAAAAGAGGAAAGATAAATAAAAACATAAAACAAAATAGAAGAGAAATGATAATAATTAAAAGGAAGTATATTAAAAACATGAAAATGTAGTTAAAACAGGACTAAAACAATGAGAAACCAGTGAGGAGAGTAAGAACAGAAGAGTTTAAAAATAGTTAAAAAGGTAATTTAAAAATAATTATGTAGATAAAATAAATAGCTAACATGGATAACAAAACAAGTATGTGAGCAGTAAAAGGATCATGTCAAAGCAAGTCTAAAAAAGTGAGTTTTAAGATGTGATTTAAAAGATGTCACTGATTCAGCTCGTCTTATTTCCTCGGGCAGGACGTTCCAAAGTCAGGGAGCTCTGACAGAAAAAGCTCGATCACCTTTCATCTAGGGATGTAACGGTATGAAATTTTCATATCACGGTTATTGTGACCAAAATAATCACGGTTATCATTATTATGGCGGTATTGTTGCAGTGTGCTCAAAATGTTCAAAAAGTACTTTTATACACACTTGAAATCATTTAACCCCTTTAATAATACAATTATAACAGGCCACCTGGCATTTTTTGGCAATATTTGTGTCAGGAAATGTCCTTTTGAGTTAATTTTTTCACCCTTTTTTCATGAGAAATAAAAGTAAACAATTCTGGCAGGTATTTGTCATTATTATGTTATAAATGCTTAAACAGTGTGTAATTACAAGGAAAGAAAAAAACTGAGTTGAACTTTAAACAGGATTCTCTTCATAAACAATTGTAAATGAACATGTTCAAAGTTTTTAGATGACTAAAAAAAATAAACTTAACCTGATTTACATACACTCACACATTTTTGTTTGCCTACAGCATTAGTGTCTATGTTACAGCTCGTTATATCAGACCATGTCCAGGTGTTTTTTTTTACTGACAATAGTCCCTGAGGCTGTTCCTGTCCAGTTAGCCCCTTCATGACTCTCCTCTGGCCTCCCCTCTCCCTGACAAATCTCCTCCACATTTCCTCTTCCAGTATTTCCAAATTACGATTGATGAAATCCGTAAAACATGAACTATGATGGAAAAAGACGATAAATTATGAAATACAGCAAAACACGGCCAATAACCGACAAAAGAATGGCAAGAACACTCTCCAGAATGATACTAATGCAATTATTTACAACATTTATACATTATGTAAACGGAAAATACTGATAAACCACCTGTAATTCACTCAGGCATGGCTCACTGAATGTCCTCACTCTCACTCTCTCAGAGGTGGCTCAGTCAGCTCACTTACTTGAAGAGTTACGGTAGTTTAATCACACACGTCTTTTTCTTCCGCCGGCAGCAGCATCGTGTTTTAGACAGGGTGACCATCTTCAATCAGTTTACCCTCGGCATCCTTATATGTCCAAAAGTCGACCAGACTTCACACTTCAGCACAAGGGTGCTGGTGATCTGGGTGATATTTGGGTTTTGGTAATTGGACAATATAATTTCTGACTTGGATTCGTTTAGTTGAAGGAAACTTTGGGCCATCCAACTTTTGATATCCCTAAGACAGTTAAAAACAGCAGCTAGGCATTTAGGGTCACCAGTAGTGTGTCCCAAATCGCATACTTCCATACTCAGTACTTAAAAATTTGAGTATACTGCATCAAAATGAAAAGAAGTATGGAAAGTATGCGAAAAAATGAGTATGCAAAAGCACCCGGATGATGTACTCAAATCGGTCAGGTTTTTGAGTATGCAGCTGTGGACACTCAACGTACTCATTCCTTCAGCAGCAGCAGAGGGGGAGAGCTGTGGCCCTGTGCTGTCTACAGTGGATGTGGCTGTGCTGTACACATGTAAGTTATTATTGTTGTGTTTTACACGTGTTGTTTCCACCAATCACCATCAGCTGTTGTCGTTTTTGTGGTGTAATCGGAGTCACTTCCGCTGCATGCTTTTATTTTGAAGGGTTACGATCCTGGGGACAGGAAGTTCTGTTATGTGTTGTGAGTGTTGCTCAGTGAATTGTCTGCACAGTTTCCAGCCGGTAATAAAGACGTGGTATGAGCACTACAACTTGCTGCAGGAATCATTTACACACACACGACAGTTTTGAGTACATTTGTGGTGTAACTGTTTTTTTTGTTTGTTTTGTACGGCGAATGGTAGGCTGTCATGAATGCTAATGCTAGTTGGGCTAACAGCTGTCATGAATGCTAATGCTAGTTGGGCTAACAGCTGCTGGGGTTCCAGTATTACCCGAAGAACCGGGCAAATAAAAATAACCAACGGGTCAGCAGACCCCGCACAGGGACTATATGACCACAAGAACCACTCAGGCATTTTACTTTAACGGTGTATTTTAACTGTTGCGGCGCCCCTCGCAGCTCTCTCTGTCGCCTCAGTCAGCTGCACCGATCCCCGCAAAAGGTCTAACTCTACACCGCTAATTAAGACGTGGTGAATATGGGATTAATTTTCGCCTTCGCTGTAGAGGATGCTGGTATTAAAAGTGTGGAGAGAGCTTGACCATTCGTAAATACTCGCTAAATACTGCAGCTATTAACTAGCTTTAGCTCGGTAGATAGCCTGTGAATAAAGCCAGTATCAGCTACGGAGGTTTATCTGCCACATATCATGTCGTTACTGTCATGTGTTCCCCTTTGTTCCATGTCTGTAAGGTTATATGTTTTGCTCTTTCTAGGGACGGATGAGGATACAAGGGGCCTGATGTGATAGTGATCACACACAGCCTGATTAAAAAAGCTTTCTGTTCAGGTAAAAGGCTGCATGCTGGGATGGGGGCTTCACCAACACATGGCAGCCATCAATGCTGCCAACCACCTTGCTGAAGGCTGCTGACCCAGCCAACCTGGTGAAACCTGCACCCAGGTGAGGGAGGTCCTCCGCTGGTGGAAGGTGGACAACCAGTGGGAGGAGCCAGGTCACTCTCCTCATCAAAGTACATCACCAGGAGTGGCACTGTGGCATTAAGCTGGTAGTACAGCCTGGGGTTTGGAGGCTGGGGAAATGCAGAACAAATGTCTTTAAAATAAAATTTAATTTATATTAATGGTGGTGTGTTTTTTGTTATATTTGTTGTTGTACATGTAATATGCTGATCTAACACTGATGCTTCAATATTGACCTTTTAACTACCAGCTCAACTGTTCGGCAGAGGGCATCAATAAATTCAGGGATATTTCATGTTTTAAAAAACAGAACAAATCAAATTATTGTTTGATAATGTTAACATCTCAGGGAACAGAGGAAACTACAAACAAACCAAAAATCAGACATTTTCTTGCTGTGAGATTTAAAGGTTTTAAAAGCTACCAGTTGATTACGTGATGACATAAAAATGCACAAATATTTGGGACAAAATCAATTACAAAAGGCAGAAATGTTTGTAAATAAAATAGGAAAAAAAAACTTGAACTAGATGATATTGAGTTTGACAAACATACAAAAATGTTTTTGATGAAAAAGATTAAATATATACGTATATGTATGTGTATATACATATATATACAAGTAAATGGTTAAGTATTTAAAATAATAATGATGGTAATAATAACTTAGCTTTTTAAATCCTACACAAAGAAAATATCAGTTGCTTTGGTTTGTTTGCAGTTTTTTCTGTATCCTAAAACATTGACAGAAAAAAAACATTAAATATTCCTTGATTTGTTGACCTCTGCCAAACAGTTGAGCTGGGAGTTAAAAGGTAAATGATGTCATAGGTGTAAACAATATACCAGTTACACTACTGTAATACTTGGTGCATCTTCAGCCAGTAGGAGGAGGACATGACGTTATTAGCGCTGATTGCAGCATAGCAAAGCACGGAGAATATTCATTTTTCTTTTGGAGTATTGATATGATATAATATAAGACTTGATATTATATTTATTTGATAAATGATTCAAAATTCTGTGAAACTTCGTGGGCAAATGGTGGCGGTATTTGGCAGTAATGCGCTGCAGGCCGGTCACAATTCGGTGTAGAAGAAGAAGAGGTCGACATCGTGTCGTCATTTCCGGTGAGTTCACCACTCGGCAGTATGCGATTTGAGACAGCACTACACCCTCAAAATTCATGCACTCAGCCAGTGAGTATGCAGTATGCTTAGTACACTCAATTTGAAAATTTTAAGTATGGACTATGGAAGTATGCGATTTGGGACACACTACAGGTCTCAGCTGGAGGTATATCTGTGTGTCATCTGCATAGCAGTGGAAAGACATATTATGGCTCTGAATGACTTCACCAAGTGGAAGCATATAAATAGAGAATAAAAGCGGACCTAGAATAGAACCCTGCGGTACACCAGAGGCAATACAGTGGGTGGAGGAGGAGTAGTTACCTATGGTGACCGCAAAGTTTCTGTCTAAAAGATAAGAGTAAAACCAACTAAGTGCAGTGCCCTTGACACCAACCCAGGTCTCGAGGCGATGCATTAAGATGGCATGATCTGCAGTGTCAAATGCTGCACTTAAATCTAAAAGGATTAAAATAGCACTCTCTCCTCTGTCAGGAGGGACGTTTCTGTGCTGTGCAAAGCTCTAAAACCCGACTAAAATTTCTCAAAGATGTCGTTTTGATTCATAAAATCTGAAATCTGTGTTTAAACTACTTTCTCTAAAACTTTTGATAGAAATGGTAGTTTAGAAATTGGCCTGAAATTACTAAGATCAGAGGGGTTTAGGTTAGGTTTCTTTAAAAGAGGTTGAACCACAGCATGTCTAAAAGCAGATGGAAATTGACTGGTTAAAAGGGAGCTATTTACAAAACATAAAATATTGGGCCCAACCATATCTAAAACTGCTTTGAGAAATCTAGTGGGGATGGTGTCAAGGATGCACATAGTTGAGTTCATATGTGATAAAATATCTGATAAAACCTGCAGTGAGACTGGATAAAAACTGCTAAAAGTAAAGTCAATTTGTCTTTAAGGGTTTAAAATACAATCAGAGGTGGTTATCTAATGCCTTATATTTTCAATTTTTTTGGTAAAATATGTTAAAAATGACTCATGTCTCCTGTGAGGCATCAATAAAATAACAGGGGGTGGGGTTGGTGACAGAATCTAAAATTTTAAATAAAAATTCTGAGGTTGGACTGATTGGATAAAATGAGATTTGAATAAAATGATGCTCTTCCTTCTTTAATTGCTTTTATGGTAGTTTTTCATGGCATCTTTCCAGAGTTCATATAAAACATTAAGACCACATTTTTTCCATTTCCCTTCATATCGTCTGCAGGTCCGTTTTAGTTCTTCAGTTGTGTGGTTTAGCCAGGGTTGTGGGGTTTTAAAATAACTTTTGGTCTTGTATGGGGCAATAGAATCAAGAGTTGTTTTACAAATTGGATTAAAATTGGAGACCAGCTCCTCTGTGTTAAAGTCTGGGTTAAAAGCAGTTAAAGAAGCAGTGGTAAAGAGCTCAGAAAACTGGCTGGCAGAGGAAGAAGTAAAAACACGATGGGAGTAAGAATTACTGTTAAAAACAGGTAAATACAATAAAACAACACTAAATAAAACCAGCTTATGGTCTGACACACAGATATCCTTGGTTTCAAAGTTGTAGGGGCTGAGACCGTGGTGTAAAACTAAATCTAAGGTGTGACCTTTTGAATGTGTATGGACCTGAAAAGACTGGGTGAGATTAAAAGATTCAAAGGTATCAATAAAATCAGCGGTAAAAGGCTGAGAGGGACAGCATACATGAATGTTAAAATCTCCTAATATAAGAATTTTGTCATATTTTGACATAAAATATGATAAAACATCAGCAAATTCCTGAATAAAAACATTGTTTGGCTTGGGAGGTCTACAGATGACTAAAACTATAACAGGTGCTCTATAAAACCAAGGTGTTCAAAAGAGGTGAAGGGGTTTGGTGGGATGGGTGTGCATTTAAAAACCTTTTTTTTTTAAAAAATAACAACAATAGCTTTCTCATTTTTTGAATTCATTGACATCAAACCACCTTTCATGTGTCCTGGACATCCTCTCACAACTTTTACAGCTCTTAGTCTGTGAAGAAGGTCATTAAAGATGCACTGAGACCTTTTTCAGAGGGCAGCTAAAGCTTTCTTCAAGGCGTGTTGATTAACAAGGGTTGAATTGTTATACTGTTATTTGTTGTAATAATTTAAATTTAACATATTTTCCTGATACTTATTGCTGAATTATTATTTATTTCAAGTTCATTATTGATAATATTGTAATTCTCTGAAAAAGATATTTTTACTTTTTTTATTGGCTCAATTGATAAACTTGTAACCAATAATGCATCTAAGGAAAAAAGAAATGCAGCTAGACATTGGCAAAGATCTGTGAACTACTGGATGAAAGTAGTTACAAGGTTGGAAATATTAGGGGTTTTTAAATGGTGTCCACTCAAAGCACTTTATACTGCTAGTCTCACACACTCATGCCGGAGATTGCTATGGTAGGGACAACACATTCATACACCACTGACCAACACTGGGAGCAATTTGGGGTTCAGTGTCTTGCTCAAGGACACTTCGACATGTGACTGCAGGAGTTTGAATCGAACCCTCAACCTTCCGATTGAGAAAAGATGACTCTACCAGTAAGCCACAGCCGCCTTTTTAGAATGTGGGTTAAGGTGGTTTGAAACATTTAAGGTCTTTTTGAGTAACCAAAAGCTGTGAAAGTTGTGAGGGCTGATTTGATGTTAATAAATTCAAAAATGAGAAAGCTATTAAAATTATAACCTGAAAATGTGCTTATTTAAAGCAACTGCCCCCTGAAAATGGTCTCAGTGTATTTTTAATGACCTTCTTCACAGACTAAGAGCTGTAAAAGTTGTGAGAGGATGTCCAGGACACATGAGAGGTGGTTTGATGTCAAAAAATTCAAAAATGAGAAAGCTTTTGAAATTATAACCTTAAAATGTGCTTATTTAAGGCAAAATGTTATTGATGATGATGATTTGCCAAGTTTCTTATTATTTTTATAAAGTATTCAATGTTAAGGGCTGTCATCTTCTATAATAGCAGTGGATTGAGGCGTCTATGTTGAAAAACAAAAAAGTTATTGAATATTGGAATGAGCCGTATTGCACTTTGACAACGGTCCCCAACTCCGCCTATGGTCACCGGCACATTCGGAGAGACATTCACTTCTTTGTGGCCCCCGCTGCATTGTTATTATTGGTTATTTGAAGTTCATCAAAACTGAAAAACGTCTGCCTTAATCTGCTCTCCAACATATCCCCAAACTGAGAAACCGATGATCTGACTCGGAGCTACTGAAGGTAATCAACGCGAAAAAAGGCGAATGTTAAATATGAAACTGTCTTCATCCTGGTAGGACAGAAAAATGTGCTGTTTCACATTAGCATACATCCCTTTTATTTGTCAAGCACTTTATGGTGCATTTGAATGTATGAAAGGGGCTATTTAAAGGGACAGTCATTGTTCTGCTCCTGCGGGTCGCAAGGGCAATAAACGGCTCCAATATATCATACAGGTAGATGAGTCCGGGCCGCGAGAACCAGTAGGCTACCTCTCATATAGCGCATAATCAGGTTGATCTAGTGGGTCAGATCGGTCTCGGGACGCCCTTTCTCATCTTAATGCTCATCTCACGAGTTGTGCCTCTGTCTACCGGGTTCGGGAGAAGAGGGCAGGCCTCTGTTTCGTAGAAGCCGAAGCCTTGTCCTGCCCCGGAGCAGGTTAGCCGTTCAGAGTAAGTCACCATGGTGATCTACCCCGATAAGAAATGAACCAGCTTTGTGCTATCGATAAACCAGGCTTAACCCTGAAGTTAACTTGCGAAGACTTTAATCCTGCTTCATGCTATAGGCCCCATGTCAAGACCCAAGACCTATCACTGCTCGGTTGTTGGCTGTAAACAGCCACATATATCTTCACATATAGGCTAGCAGCCTCGGAGGACCAAAGGGCCCAGTGGATTAATTTTATTGTTGAAGGGAATGAGCAGCTACAGTCGGCTAAAACCTGTATGTGTGTGTTAATGTCATCGAGTGTTGTGACTGGGACAGTGTGCAACACCACCATTTTCTGTTGAGGAGCAGGAACACCAGACAACAAATACCTGGAGAGGATTTTAAGTATAAAACTATTTCTTTATTACAAAAGTATAAAAACAGATAAAAAAAGATACCCTGGGATTCGCCTAAAAAGAGAGTCCAACAGTCCAACAAGATATCCTTCAGGGGACCCCTCAGCGTCCAGGTGTTATAACTAATTTATGAGCAAAAACAATAAATTTTGGGTGGGGGAAATAAATAAAAGAAACATCTCAAAATAGAAGTCCAACACAAGGGGAACTGAATTAAATAAACAAATCACTCTATTAAAATTAAAGCCACTGCAAATCAAGCAAAATATGCCCAGTCCAAAATTACTGCAATTGTCCGTGTAACAATGATAGTGGGGATGTCCAAACTTGTAGTTTTGTCCTCTCTTTTTTTTTGTTGTAGAAAACTTGCAATAAAATAATTTGGCTGCAGTAGTTAACAGGTAATATTTTGTCCAGTATATGCTTGATGGAAGTAGGAGGTTACTTATCTGGAGGAAGGGTTCCCACCCCTCCACTTTTATCTGAGGCTTCCCCCTCTGGCACTGTTGCCTCTCTGGCGTGTGGTGACCAAGATGCCTTTCTGCTGTCACAGTCGTCTGACCAGCACTTCAACAGCATTTCTCTCGTGCGTCTGCTCCCATCAGTTCAGCTGCTCTCCTGCCCATCTGCCATCATCTAAAAGAAAGTGCAGGAAAAGTGACCCCAAACGACCCACACCTGTGGCCTAATTATGCACATGCTGCGTATCATGAGAAGTTGTGTTAATTAGGATCAGACAGGCACACACACACTTCACTCCTCACCCTCTGACACCAGTACATTACAAAACACTGCTTTATCAGGAAGAAAAATCTAGCTTTAAGAGCTTTAAGCTGAGTTTAGATTAAAAATCGGCTAGTGGCAATTAGCATGGTCTATTTTACAAGTCTTGTCAAGTTAGGTTAATTAATTAATAATACTAATAAGTTAATTAATTGAAGGTAAATTAAACTTCTTACGGTGTAGTGCATGAACAATGCTGATCCTCTATCTTGTTGTCTGAAGAGGTGATGGCAACGAGATGCGGCGATTCTCGTTTGCACTGGAACCTGTACATTTTTTCTTGTAAACAAAACTTTTTATCGACCTTCTCAACAATTAAATGGTTAATATATCCCTCCAATGCATAGTTTAAACCTTTTTGTTGACTTCTAGATTAAATGTAATCTTTCTGTCTCCAAAAATCATCGATGGTGTTGTGTGCTGCCCTGCTCCTCTCCCTGGTACCCCTCCTCCCTCTCCTCTGCTGCGCACCTGAGAGCAATCTGTGCTCGGGGGGGCAGGGGAAGCGATATTTAGAGGAGCTGAGAAAGGAGCAACGGTTGGCACGC
This sequence comes from Cetoscarus ocellatus, assembly GCA_037902135.1. Taxonomy (NCBI): domain Eukaryota; kingdom Metazoa; phylum Chordata; class Actinopteri; order Labriformes; family Labridae; genus Cetoscarus; species Cetoscarus ocellatus. Next base: position 261,111 of record JBAMNC010001348.1, on the reverse strand, counting down.
ACAGACCTGAGGAGCAGGAGGTTTCTGTGCCCTCCTCCTTCATTTTCTGTTTTTTTCCTGGATTAACAGGTACTTTAGTTTCTCCTTTTCCCTCTTTTGTTCCTCAGCAGAGCTAGGTTGCTGGGTTTTGTTGTTTTAGTTTGGGCTGGAGATTGTCGGTGGTCCTGTTTCTCGGCTTTGATTATTCTTTGGTTTAGTTAGTTTTGGTCAGGCAGCTTATAGAGAGATGTTAGGTTGGGTGGCCCCTTTATGGATTGGCCTGATCATTTCTCCTGTTTGGTTTATTTTTGCTGACAACTCCGCAACTGGTTCATTGAGGTTGTTTCTTATTTGAACATTTACCTAATAAAAAAACATTAACTTTGTCTTGTGTGTGGGGTCCTGTAATATGTCCCGCCAAAGTGTACGTGACTCCTCCCTTTCATTGGACCGCCACATTCTCTCTAATTTACAGGATGCTTGTTTAAGTGCATGAGTTTCAGAACTAAACCAAAGGAGCTATCCTCTGACGTTTTATAGTTTTTTGTCTCAGTGGGGCAATTGAGTCAAAACTGGATCTTAGTAGACTGGCAAAGCTAGGCCAAGGTCACGTCTTGGGAAGGCCCAGGCTAAATATATTGAAGGCCAAAGGGAGAGAAGTTTATTTGAGGATAACACAAGCCTTTTACACAGTGTGACAGACAGTGATGTGTTACAGGCTTCCACTCTTAATCCCACCCTGGCATATAGAACATGTGACAAGGGCACGGATGCTTCACACACCTAATGATTTACTCAGAGTCATGCATGTGTGGGGCAGAGCAGAGTTTAAACCACTTTACCTATCAATGGTTTACTCTAGTGTGTCACAATACCAACATTTTTTACCCGTACCAGCATGTATTCCGATACTTTTCCAAATACAGAGAGAACACAAAAAATGTCATTATTGACTTTATTTTAAAAGAAACTCTTCAAACTATAACTATGCATCAGTAAATACCATAAAATACCTCTAATGCAGGCTTTTCTGCACAGACACAATTTTAAATAAAATACAAATAAAAATAAAAAACAATTCAAAACACTAACATTTTCTTAATGCACTCCAAACAATTTTAGAACAGTGTGTAATAAAATATGATTCAAAATACCAGGCTTCTCTTACTGCACTCAAAAAAAAAATCTGAACAGTCAACGTGAATAAATAAAAATGATGAAGTTAGAACAATGAGAACAAATAAAATGAATTTATATTAAAATAAGCTTAGCAATTGTAGCAGCAAAATCTCTCACTTTTCTCTTAATATTATGTCCCGTCTCCCTGCTCCCTCCCTTGCCTATTAGGTGGCTGATTCTGGTGTTGAGTCGCTCAGGCTTTTTTTTTCCTGTTGAGATTCTTGGCCAAGAAAACAAGAATGTCGAGGTGTTCCTCGCTCAATCTAGAACGCCTTGGACTACAGATATTTCCAGATGTGCTGAAGACACGTTCTGATGCACAGCTTGATGCTGGAATGCACAAATATTGTCTTACAAACTGAGCAAGGATGGGCGGATCAGCCTCATGCTGACCCCACCAGGCCAAGGGGTCCTGTGCAGCACTTATCTCTCTCAACTGTTCTTAGCCAGTCATCTCACTGTTCACTTTGTCTTCAGGTGTTGTCAGTGTGAATGAATCTTGTCTTGTTAAACTTTCAGCTTCGCTCTTTTTGGAGGTGATTGTGCAGAGTAGGTTTTTTAGATCACTTCCTTTTTGTTTGCCACAGCACCTGCTGGTTGGTGCTCTGAGTCTGAGTCTTCTTGTTGCGCCGCTCTCTGCTGCCCTGGAAGCAGAACTCTGTGAGCTGTCAGGATCAGCTCCCCTTTAGCTTCCTCTTCCATTGAAACAAATGTGCTCTTAAATCTTGGGTCTGGGTAGGTGGAGGTGTTCAGTGCCATCTTAATATTGTGGTCAGTCTTCTCTACATTTCTCCTTCATTTCCAGTGTCAGTGGACTGTCACCTTCCTCATCTTTCAGGCAGGCTTTAATTTTCCACAGGAATGGCAGGACTGATGAGAGAGTTGTTTCATTATCTCCACAAAGTGCATGAAAACACTGAGTGGAGCCAGGACATCCCTCACTGTTTCCAAAGTTGTCATGTCTGTTTTTGGTACCATTTCTTTCTGCCATCAACACAATCAATTTCTATGGCTTTCTTTACTGCCAAATAAAAAATTGTTGCCAAAACACGGGTCCAGAGGTAGTTGGAAAATGTCTTGCGGTTGTTGGTAGCATTGTTGGTTGTAATTCCAGACATTTTTGCCATATCAAGGCCCATGATGTCCATGATGACATCTTCTAGGACCTCTCTAAAGTGTCTGCTGTGTGGTCAGACTGCATTTCCCAGGATGCTCGATGTTCTGCAGAGCTACAGCCATGTATGAACTCACAGCTCTGCCGGTAGCTGGTGTTTTGCTCCTCTGGTATTTTTACCAATGCCTTTCTGTGTCTCTGTCATGTATTGATCCATGTGCCCACTTATCTTAGCCGCAATGATGCCTGACAGGAGTTTCCATGTTGTGGAGAGGCAGGTGATTGGCTGATAGTTGGATGGGACTGTTTCCTTCTGGAGATCTTTCTGGATCAGGACTGTACGGCCCTTGGTCAGCCACTCAGGGTGGGTCCCATCTCTCAGCAGTTGGTTCATTTGTACTGCCAGGCGCTCATGGAGTGAGGTCAGCCTCTTTAGCCAGTATGTATGGATCATATCCAGGCCTGGTGCTGTCCAGGACTTTTTCTTGGATGTCTGCTACTGTGATGGTCACGGCATCTTGTTCAGGGAGATTGGTGTGGTCTGCTCTTAGATTGATTAGCCACTGTGCATCTTTCTCCCATATGCCTTTCCAGTATTGTTCAGTCTCCAGCCTTGGTGGGTTAGCTCGTGAGTTATTCCCTTGCCACTGAGAGTACACTTTGGCTGGTTCAGTGGAGAACAGCCGGTTTATTCGCCTGGCCTCAGTCTCTCTTGTGTACCTCTTCAGTCGGGTGGCCAAGGCTTGGAGTCTTTGTTTGGCAGTTTCCAAGGCCTCAGGTATGGGCATCTGCCTGTACCTCTTGGGTATGTCTTTCCTGGTTGCACCATTCTGGTGCTCTGACAATTGGCTGACCTCTCTAGCCTTCTCCTCCATGGTGGACACTGCCCTTTGTTCTTGTACATGTTACCTGTCTTGTGTCCAAGCATCTCGAGGATCACTGTTGCTGTACTGTATGTCAGCTCATTGGTCTCAGTGATGTTTGCAGTGGGAATTGTTTCTATCACTGCATTTACATTGGCTGGGATTTCTGGAGGTACTTCGCTAATCGGTGTCGGGGTTGACAAGCGCTCATCTTAGCCATGATCTTATCTCTCAGGTCAGTCAACTCTTTGCTCAGTCAATGTTAACTCCCCCATCTGTTGGAACACTGAGCTACTAGTTGTTAGTATTGACTGTGGGAGAAATGGTTACTTCGATACCCACTGTCTGTTCATTTAACCCCGGCTGGCTAGGGTTACTGGAGTAGTAGCATTCCAACAGAGCCTTGTTCTCATCTCGTGTCCATTGTCTTCTCTGTGTTGTTCCAGAAGCCCTCTTGTTATCACAATGCCCTGGTTCCTCAGCATGTGACGCAGACCTTGTTAACCCAGGCAACGTCTGAGCCAGTGTGACTTTCTGTTTTAACGCACTCATGTAATGAGGAAGGCAATAGCGATAAGGGTCTTGCCCAAGGACCCACACTGGTAGCTGTCTTTCGCCCCCATATCGGGATTCGAACCCCTGACCCCCCGGTCAGCAACCCATCACTGTGAGTAAGTCCATCAGTCTCTCCTCTCTCTGATTGGGTAATAAGTCCATTAATCTCTCTCTGATTGGCTATTAAGTTTAACCATAATTATAATTATTCAGATTACCAACACACATGAGAATAGGTAAGACTAACTGAGCCTCTGGGGTTTAAATATTCACTCATTTTTAATAAAGACCCACCCCTGAATTCAGAAAAATTGGAGCCTCTCAGGAACAAAACTAACTGTAAAAGTATCTAAAAGTTTAAAACAAAATTCACTCCAAACTCTTCAAATATTAAAAGAATTTATTGAAAAAGTCAAAAATGTTACAGACTTTGCTTATTTAAATCAAATTTAAAACCAGATGAAAATGGTAAAAAAAAAAAAAAAAAATATATATATATATATATATCAAGGTAAAAACAAGAATTAAAATTCATAAAAAAGTAAAAACCCATCATGATCATATCTCTGTGAAGCCAAGTCTCTCAGATCTTTCAAAAGGTTCAGGAGAGAGAGGCTCAGACCTAAATGGTCTCTGCTAGATGTCAAAGTGACGTGAGGCGTTCTTTAAAGTTACAAGAAGACTCTCAGGCTGGATTTGCTCTGCCTGTTATGCACTAATCCTGTTCAAAAGTTTAGGATGGTGCCTCTCCCGTACCAAAAACCTCTGCAAGACCTGTTACAGTCTGTCCACGCTTTGATAAACATTCTTAATACTTAGAAAAACACAACACCTGTTCTTTGCAAGATCAGCAGTACAAGCTGTCTGCACATTTTCTGCTTAACAGGCTATTAGACACAACATGTTCACTTTAAGTTTGAGGTCTCACAAAAGGTCACATATGGGTTCAAACCATTGAAACAAAATATTATAAATGAATATAGTATGAATAGGTCAAAGGAACAGCTCAGAGGAAAGAAAAAAAACTCAAAAATTGTAGACATTTTCAATTCTTTCAAGGGTCCGTTCTGTGGTTTACCAGCTTTGGTCAGAACACTTTCCCAGTCAAATGAGTTTTTCCACAAGCAGAGCAGCCAAAGGGTCTCTCTCAATAAGCATTTGACTGCACACATTCTGTTTCTCTCCAAATGCTTTCCCACACTTGGAGCAGCTGAAGAGTTTCTCTCATGTATGACTCAACATGTCAGTCAGTCCAGTTCAGGTTGGTGCTGCTGGGGTGTGAGGAGATGACCTGCTTCAGTGTGAACTGTCAGCTGAGCCTTGTGTGGAGACCAGACCAGGAATTATGTGGAGGGTGGTGTTGAGTGGTCATTAAACAGAGTCGACAGCAGATGATGATGGAATAGATGACGTTCTCCTCACTCATTTTGCTCCACAGACTACTTTTGGCACTCCTTTCCTGCCTCTCTCCGTTCAGACTGAATGACTCTCATACAGAAGGAGAACTGAAAGGTGGAGTACACTGGGACAAATGGGTGAGTGCACAGAGGGGAAGGGGTGAGAATGAAGGCGTTTCAGGGTGTGTGTTTGGAGGAGCTAACCAATGGTGCTCAATGGTCATACAAACAACTGGAGATAAAAAGCAGTTGTAGAGTGAGATCCTGGAGTAGACTGTCAAGATGAAGAACTACTTTTTCACACAGGGTCATGTAGGTTTGGAGAGCTTTTTTCCCCTTAATAAATGAACCACTTAAATCATTTAAAAACTGCATTTTGTATTTCCTCAGGTTATCTTTGTCTTATATTATTCAAATTTGTGTGATGATCTGAAACATTTAAGTGTGACAAATATGCAAAAAAATAAGAAATCAGGATGGGGGCAAATACTTTTTCACAGAACTCATCTAAACAGGTGGAAAACGCTCAGTAAGAGTAAAACCACTGAGAGGGGATATGTTGTCAAATATTTTAGACCTGAAAGGTGTGCTTTTGCACAAAAAGGTGAAGATGACAAAGATCTGAATGTTTGGCAACCACTTGTCATCAGTGAAAGGGTTTCTCTCTGATGTGAACCAGCTTGTGACGCTCCAGAGCCTTGCATATCAATATTCTACACCACACTCAGCACGGCTGAAGGGTCTCTTTGTGAACAAGTTTATGATCTGTCAGGTTACTTTTGCTGCTAAACGTTTTACCACATTCAGCACAGCTAAAGGCTTTCCCTCCAGTGTGAATCAACACGTGACTGTTCAGAGAACTTTTGGATACAAATGTTTTACCTCACTCACTGCAGCTAAAGGGTTTCTCTCCAGTATGAACCAATTTGTGACTTTTTAGACAACTTCTGAATGTAAATGTTTTACCACACTCAGCACAGCTAAAGGGTTTGTCCACAGCATGAACAATGCCGTGACTGTTCAGAGAACTTTTGGATACAAATGTTTTACCGCACTCATTGCAGCTAAAGGGTTTCTCTTCAGTGTGAATCTTGCTGTGACTCCTTAGAGAACTTTCATATGTAAATATTTTACCACACTCAGCACAGCTGAAGGGTTTCTCTCCAGTGTGAATCTTGCTGTGACTCCTTAGAGAACTTTTGTATGTAAATGTTTTACCACACTCAGCACAGCCAAAGGGTTTTTTGCCAGCGTGAATCCTGTTGTGACTCTTTAGAGAATTTATGTGTGTATATGTTTTACCACACTCAGCACAGCTAAAGGGTTTCTCTCCAGTGTGAATTCTGTTGTGATTCTTTAGAGAAGTTATGTGTGTATATGTTTTACCACACTCAGAGCAGCTAAAGGGTTTCTCTCCAGTATGAATCAACATGTGACTTTTCAGAAAACTTTCAAATCTAAATGTTTTACCACACTCAGCACAGCTAAAGGGTTTGTCTCCAGTATGAATCGACATGTGATAGTTAAGATTACTTTTGAATGTAAATGTTTTACCACACTCAGAGCAGCTAAAGGGTTTGTCTCCAGTGTGATTCCTGCTGTGCTTCTTTAGAGAACTTATGTGTAGAAATGTTTTACCACACTCAGAACAGCTAAAGGCTTTCTCTCTAGTATGAATCGACATGTGACTTTTCAGAAAACTTTCACATCTAAATGTTTTAAAACACTCAGTACAGCTAAAGGGTTTGTCTCCAGTATGAATCGACATGTGACGGTTAAGATTACTCTTTAATTTAAATGTTGTACCACACTCAGAGCAGCTAAAGGGTTTCTCTCCAGTGTGATTCCTGCTGTGCTTCTTTAGAGAACTTATGTTTATAAATGTTTTACCACACTCAGCACAGCTAAAGGGTTTCTCTCCAGTATGAATCAACATGTGACTTTTCAGAAAACTTCCAAATCTAAATGTTTTACCACACTCAGCACAGCTAAAGGGTTTCTCTCCAGTATGAATTGACATGTGCTGGTTAAGATTACTTTTGAATGTAAATGTTTTACCACACTCAGAGCAGCTAAAGGGTTTCTCTCCAGTGTGAGTCCTGCTGTGCTTCTTTAGAGAACTTATGTTTATAAATGTTTTACCACACTCAGTACAGCTAAAGGGTTTGTCTCCAGTATGAATCGACATGTGACGGTTCAGATTAGTTTTTAATGTAAATATATTATCACACTCAGAGCAGCTAAAGGTTTTCTCCCTAGGCTTTAGTCTCCTAACTTGTTTCCTTCTCACACGTTCTGAATCTGGCCGACATTCTGTGTCCTCCCTCCAATCATCACTGTCGTCAGTCTCAGTCTCAGAGGAGTCTTTAGTTTTGACCTCAGTCTCTGGTTGAAAGTGTCTTCCTGGAGCAGGGTTCATCTCTTCATCATATCCTCTATACTCCTCTCCATCAGCTTTGGTCTCCACCTGATGAAGCTGAGAGGACTGGGGTCTCTCTTCATCTTCATCCTCACTCTTCACATGGACAGGCTGTTCTTCTTTCATCACTGACAGCTGCTGGACGTCTGCAGGAAGAGATTGAAATACATAAACATGAGTGAAACTACACACTCCTCAGAACCAAACTCAAGATGTTTAAGTGTTACTCCATCTGGAAAACATGGCTGACTGGATGGAGCTCCATTCTGAACTCCTGTTGTTCCAAATGCAACAGGATTTAGAGGATTAGCCTCTAAATCACAACAGTCCTACTTGATCAGGGCTGTATCTTAACTTTTTTTGTCCATAGCACTGGTGCTACAGGAGTTAACAATCTTGCAGCATAAGACAAAAACTTGTAGCACAATATATATTATCTAAAGACACAGGCTGTATGACTTCCCAGGAGGTCCCCAGCAAAAAGGGAGTCATTTATTTTCACTATAATTCACACAGTAACAGAATGTGTGACTATTTTGGTCGTGGCTTTCATACACTTTTTGTAGTAAAACATCTAAATGAAAAAATCCTACATGGTCACAGTTGTGCTGAATTATGGTCTTCCCCAATTTCTCGTCTTCTATGGAGCTTTATCGCCAACACGCCTTCATCTTAAAAGTTTGAATCCCTTCACAGCAGCAACCGATGTTTTAAGGTAAGAAAGTTCATCAAAACAGCTGCATAATAAGTTTAATAGAGCATCACGGCTGAGCTCACAGCTGAAGATGCAGCTGCGTCCTGCTCTCACTCCGAGCTGCTGCAGGTCACACAGAGGTCACATGACGCAAAGTCGACGATGTAAAAAACCAAGAAAAAATCATTTAATTAAAAAAACGCACATAGTTTGTAGATGGTACTAAAACATGCAGAAATAACAGAAATCAATGAGAGTTTAATGCAAGACAAAGAACAAGTTTTTTTGTTCTTCTGAGTCCAGAGAGACACTGACCAGGAGCAAAAGAGCCACATGCAGCTCCAGAGCCATGGGCTGCCGACCCCTGCTCTATCTGTAGGTCTTCATTCTGTGCGCTTTTCTGTGGTCTCGTCTCACAATTCAAGCATCCGACTTGCGGGAAGTGATTCAACAGTGAAGAGATTACGGGAATTGGTGTGCGATATGTAGTCTTTAGCCAGGCAAAGAACAAAATTATAAACTATGACTACCATACTGCATTTGAAGAGCTACTGATGAAAATTAAGGGGGCACGCACACACAAATGTATACAGCGGCTCTTTGGCTCTCATTGCACCGGTGCTATGAGACAAAAAAAATCGTAGCACAGGATGATTTTTTTGTAGCATTTGCGACATATATGCCGCACTGTACAGCCCTGTTAATTGTGTTCAACTGATTCTGTTTGCTATAGCTGCATGGAACGGAATCAACTGAAACACTGCCAGTGGTGATAGATTCTGTGTTTGAGATGTATTTTTCCAAGGTAAGGTCAGGTCTGGGATTTTAGGCCAGTTTGGCATTTTGCAGGGTCGACCTGGTCCCAGTATTGCTCCAGCCCCCTGACAACCTTTATCCCTTCAGGTATCCTCAATACCTCGATACTATGCTAAGATGAGAGGTTGTTTGAATTTAATAAATCTACCTTCACTTACAGAAGAGCACAACAGAGCTTTGACCCACCTGTACCAGATGAAGAAATGTATGCTGTTAGAGCAAAACTTCAAACAAATAAATGCCAAGGCCCCGACAGATTTACAGCACAATGGTATAAAAGCTTAAACATGTTCCGACACCCAATCCGTGAAAATCATTCAATTGGGCCTCAACTAATAGAGAAACTTTGATCTCCTAGAGAAGAGAGTAGAATAGAAAAACCTTTATTTTCATTGCATGCTGTACATACAACAGTTTGTTTGAGCTGTCTACCATCAGGGCAGGACAATAAAAGACATTAAAAACATATTAAGAAAATAAACACACTATACACTCATCCTTCTTTTTAAGAACATAAATCCACATAAATGATATAAATACTGCACTATTGCCCACAGTACTGATTGCACATTTGTGGCCACTCTCAGGAATTTAAAAGTCTGATGGCCCAAGGATGAAAACTGTTTTCAGTCTGTTAGTCCTGCTTTTCATGCTTCTGTGTCTGCTGCCAGACGGCAGGAGGTTGAAAAGATATTGTCCAGGGTAAGAGATGTCAGACAGGGTTTTATTTGCTTTGTAAAGACAGCAGGAGGAAACAATGTCATCCAGGGAGGGCAGGGAGCAGCCGGTGATTTTTTTTTGCCATCTTGACCACTCTCTGCAGAGCCTTCTTGTCCGCGGCTGTGGAGCCAGCGTACCTCACTGTTATGCAGTAAACCAGCACTTTCAGTGGTGGAGACGTAAATGGAGGTCAGTAGTTTTTTTCTCAACCTGGTTTTTCCTCAGCACCCTGAGGAAGTGGAGTCTCTGCTGAGCCTGCTTAACCACCGCTGATGTGCTGGAGCCCAGGTGAGATCCTCACTGATGTGTGCTCCTAGGAATTTAAAGAAGGAGACCCTCTCCATGCTGGAGGTTTCCAGGGATCTCAAGGTGACAGAGTGCAGCGTGAAGGGCAGTGGCAATGTCATCCTCTGTTGTTATTCCATAACAAGGCAAAGACAAGCAAGACTGTATTATAGACCAATAAGCGTCTTGAATATTGACTACAAATGATGTACTTCCATTATAACAAATGCAGCGCCTTTTGTGGTGAACGTTTTATCTGGGTCAAAGTGAAGTGAGTAGATGTCTGTAGACCTCAGAGTGGATCCAGATCTCCATTCACTGTTGATTTCCTGGCTCTTTGACCTTGAGCTTCTGCTGAGCTGCTGTGAGACTTCATTCTGCTGGACTGATGGACGTGCAGTAGACTAGGACCCGTGTTAGTGTGTGTTTGTCTCAGAGCTTGTTGTCATTTACCGCTTTCACACTAAAATTAGCAGGTCAACGTGGGTGTTTTCAACATGGGATAACCCGCTAACAATCTGACTCCTTTTCCACTGCCAGCAGACCCGGGTCTAATCGGCAGCAGACGAGCTGCATGGCGGGTTTCTTTCCTCCGATGCGTCAAGCTGCTGTCATCATGGTGATGACATCATCCACGCGCCGAAACATGTCCATGTAAACAATGGGAAGGAGCATGGAAGCCGTGGACACGTTGTCAGCTGTTTTCTGTACTTTGTACTTTTGTCCCTCTTTAAAAATGTACAAACTCGGCGCAGACTGAACGACGTTCAAGCGCTGATGATACAAAGGCGGATGGAATTTGTTGCTGAGATGGCAAAGAGTCGTGTAAATTGCAGACGGAGATGCGATATTATGCCATCGGCATGTTACGCTGATGCTATGACGGAAATTAGCGGGTTGACCCAGGTGTGATGTTCCCACAGAAACCAATCGGAGGCCAGCCAATAAAAACCTGTGTTGCTTGCAGGGTCAGTTGACCCGGGTTGAAATGCAGATTAGACCCTTTCAAACTGCCAACAGCACCCGACTGTTGCTGGGTTTAAACAGGTTTTTTGGCCAGTCTGAAAGGGGTAATAGAAAGGCTCTGGACCTCCACAGGGGGTCTTCCTTCCAGCACAAAGAAAAACTGAGACTGTATTCTGGACTAATCTGAAGGTGGGCTCACCTTGATCTTCATGCAGCTGTGAGGACTGAGGTCTCTCTTCATCATCATCTTCACTCTTCACAGGGACAGGAGTGAACATGGACATGCTGCTGTCAGCCTCCTCTGAGCCCTGAAGCTGTTCTCTCTCCTGACTGCTCCACACCTCCTCCTGCTCCTCTTTAATGTCTGCTGCTCCTGCTGGGTTCTCCTGCTTCAGACTGGAGCTCCTCTCCTGCTGCTCAGGGAGAACCTCTTCTTCTTTGATGATGATCTGATGGACGTCTGAGGAGGAAAATGGAAAATATGGACTTCTTCATAAAGCTTAAGTTAGCAGAAGGATCCAGACCATGAACAGCAGAGCTTTCTGAACCCTCTCAGGAGGTGACTGAACCTTTGCAGTCAGAGCCTCCAGACTGTTGAACCAAACTTATTTTTTTCACAGTTTTTAACTGAATACATGAACACACACAAAAATCCCATTATCATTATTAACATAAAATAAAGCCCACAAAAATAAAGTAAATTCATACAGGAGACAAAAAATTTCTCTCTATAATCGATTTTATTTTGAAAGCCTTCAAATCCACTTCCGGTCCTCACAGGGGAGGGGTCCTGACAGTGCAGGTCTGCAGCCAGACTGTCTTGGATCCAGCTGAGAGGGGCAATAATTAACATCACAGTTATCAAATGGCCAATGTGCTGAATTTAAGGCAGCAGGAATGACCTCTTTAAATTTAGCCTCAGCACCATTGGACAGATTCCTACTTTTCACTGTTTTATTACAAAAAGCAAAATCCTCTAAGATGTTAAACATCACTAAGAAATGATCAGAAAACAAAGGATTTTCAGTAAAGACTTTTAGTTCATTAATATCAAGGCCATATGCAAGAACAAGATCGAGACTGTGGTTAAAACAATGAGTAACGTCACGAACAGGCTGAGTAAAACCAACTGAATCTATTAGGGACATGAAAGCAGAGCTAAGGCGATCACTGTCTTTGTCAACATGGATATTAAAATCACCTACAATGAGTATTTTATCAGAGCTAAGGACCGAGTTTGAAATAAACTCAGAGAATTCAGAATAAGGGCCTGGAGGACGGTAAATGATCACAAATACCAGTGTCATCACACATCACATCTTTTTCTCAGATCCTGCAGGCCGAGTGTCCTGAGGTGTTCTGATTCAATAATCCGTCAAAAAACAGGACATTTGTTTTATGTCTTAGTGAAGCCTCCAGCTGCTGGTCGGCTGCAAACAGTCATTTCACCCTCACTCTCTGTTACATTAATTATTATTATTTCTATTACAGGGACAAACATTAAAGTTTATAAATGTAGCAGGGACCCTGACTATATATATAATACTGATTAGAAACTGTACTGTTCTGAGTTATTTTTGTTGTTTAAAAATGGATGATTTGCCAGTATTTTAATATTCTGATGTCTTGTGACATGTATTTTAAAGCTCTCCCATCAGCTGATCCTCTCAGTTCTATATTAAACAGCAGGTCTACAGTCAGGATATGTCTGAACAGGGCATGGAGGTAAAAAGTACAACTATTGACTGTGACTATTAAACCACCATCTGACTAAGTGCAAGAACAAGAACAAGAGCTCTCAAAAATAACACAAGCTTTAGTCCAGGTTTTATTTTTCTTCTGTTTGTTCAGCATCAGTTTATGGCTTAAGTCTGAGTGAGTTCTGGATGAGATTTTAATGTTGAGATTTGGTTGAAATCAGCTCCATTGATCTAAAAACATCAAATCAAGCAGCTAACAAGCAGCTAAAATGTGGTTTGAACAGCAACATGAGACAGAACAAGATCTTCACCACTGAACTGAACAGCATCCCAATAAATCAGACTGTCTGGTCTCTGAGGATCAGGAGGAAGAGCGAGTAAACTTCAGTCTCAGACCTCTGATTGATCCAACAGTCTGAGCTAGCTGCTGCTAACACTGGGCTGTGTGTGGATGTGAACGTTAGCTAAAGGCTAAGCTGCTACATCTACAGTAAACAAGTTCACAGAAGAAGAAAGAAAACAAACCTGCTCCCTCTTTAAGATCCTGGAACCCGGACATCTGACACTCATCCCAGAGTCAAAGAAGGAGAAGAAAACTGAGGACTTTAGAGGATTACTCTGAGACCACAGGACCACGGAGCAGCTAACATGCTAACTGTGCTCAGCGGGAGAAAAGAATAGAGACCCGGAAATAAAAAGGTACTTCCTGTTGGCTGATCTGGCCTTCAAAATAAAAGTGTAGCGTCATCTGTTCCATCGAATCAATAAAAAATATTTTTTAAACTTTATTTACACATTTTTATCATGATAGTCATCAGAGACAGCTGTAACCATGGCAACAATGAGATTCTTAATCTCAACGAGGCTTTTCTGGTAAAATAACATTTCATTCATTTCATTCAACAAACAGGCATTTGTGCCTAATCAAGGCAACAGTCAAGTTTGATGATTCATCCATCCACAGAAACCCATATGTCTAATAATTTATTTATTCAGTGTCACCAGCTTCATTAAAATCTCTTTTAAGTCATTTTATCACACAATCAGAATGAAGATGAAGCCTTGATTTCATATTTCAGCTTTAAAGAGCCCAGGTTTTGCTTTAACTCTGGTTGCTAAATTCACTTTTGATGGCTGCTCAAGCAAGAAAGAACGAAAGACAATGAGATAAGGGATGGGGGGTCATAATGTTTTGATTTCTGGCAATATTCTTGGGGAACATATAGTATTAGGATGTGATTACGTGCCTGGCAGGTTTAGCCCAAAATTTTATCAGACATTGTTAACAACATATAACAGTGATGTTGAATGTTACCTGCAGGATGGATACTGAGCTGAACTGCAATCGACCATTGAGGTTTGACTGTCAGGGGTTCATGTTTTGTTTGGGGCTGTAGAGGGCAGTTCAATACAGTACAGTCACAATAGCACATAGTTTTGCCTCACGCGCATTTTTCAAACAGAATTGGAATACACAACATGGCGTCAGAAGTGCTGAAGTTGCTGTAATGTGAAGCACATATGGTCTTCAATGGTGAAAAGGGAAAGTGAGGCATTTGGCAGATCTGTAAATGGCAGGTGATGGCTGAGGGGGGCCAAGATGGTGACGTAGAGAACGGTCGGCTACAGAACTTGCTTCGTCTTAAAACTTTTATAGCAGCCAAACTAACTTTAACCGTCAAAATTGAAGCTATAAAGTAATGGTACAAAAACCGGGCTCCAGTAAGCATTTTATTACGACTCCTACTTCTTCTCCTCCAAAACACGCTGGCAAGGAAAGAGTGATGGAAACAGACACGGCAGAGAACATCATTGCCATGCTAAAAATGGCTATTGAAGAGCAAGGGGCTCACATTAGTAAGAGCATTGGTGACCTGCAGGTTTCTATAAATTTCATATCTGAATACCTCAAGGAGCTGAAAGGGAAAGTGGCTCAGACCAAAAAGAGAGTGAGCAAAGCAGAGGATAAAATCCAAACTTTGGAAAGCAAGGTGCTGGAGTTATCACGTTACAAAAGAAGATGGAACCTGCGTCTCCATGGTCTAGCCAAAGAAAATGGAGAAGACGTTCACAAAAAGGTGATTGAAATCTGTCAAAACTTGGATCCTGACTAGCGAGAGAAGTTTCCAGAAGTGCTTGACTCGGTGCATAGGCTTGGACAGAAACATAACATCACTCCTGCCTGGTGCCATAATTATGCTGTTCACCATGAGGAATTTTCGAGACATCATCTGGAAAACGGCGAAGAAATCAGAGTACCTGAAAACCAGAAAACTTTGGGAGACCTCTCTCCCAAGGACCGAGAGCAACACAAGCAGCTGTAGCCACAAGTTGAGAAGGCACGAAAGGAGGGGAAGCTTGCCTACTTTGTCGTAGCCAGGGCATTTGTGAATAGACAGGAGACTCATCAAACTACAAGTCATATAAACTACGATGATGGAGGTCTGAATTTTTATAGTACACTGTTGCTGCTAAAGGCTTCTATTGCACTTTTTAAGTCAGTATAGTTCTGTTCTCTTCAGAGTTTAGTTTACTCACTTTTCCTCTGGGTGAAAGGTTAGTTACATTTCAAAATATCTTCTTTATCCTTTGTTTCTTTTAACGCTCGAGATTTAAGAGACTCTATTAAGGCTTTATTTCTCTATGCTAAAAGTTTCAACACTGACTTCTGTTTTATTCAAGAATCACATTCTGGACCTTATGATGCCACCTTTTGGAAATCTCAATGGGGAGAAGACTTGTTGGATGTCTCATGGGCAAAATCATTCAGCAGGAACTCTGACTTTGAAACACAAATTCAATGGAAAAATTATTTCTTCAATGACGGACCCGAGTGGTCATTTGTTTTGCTGGTTATCTCCTTTAATAATTAAATATTTTTATTGTTTAATGTTTATGGATACAGTAACAAAAAAGACAATACTGCTTTGGTTACAGTCAATTAATACTAAAATAGATTTCTTAATTAGTAAATATGCAGATTTAAAGATCATATTTGGGGGTGATATGAATTGCACATTGAAAGATATAGATAGATGGCCAATTAAGTATAATGATAACAATGCATATATGTTAGATTTTATAAATGAAAGAGACCTGGAAGATATTTGAAGGTATAAAAATCCAAGAACTAAAGAATTCACATGGAGAAACAATTCAGGCTCAATGCAATCGCGCACTGATGTTTGGTTAGTCTCTGATCCACTGTTGGAATATGTCCCTGCAGTTAGAATATTACCAGCACCCTTGACAGATCATAAATCCATTTTTTTGGAGCTGTGTATGTCTAACAGTCATCGCGCTAAATAAATTATATGAATACTGGGAAAAAGCTTGTAATGAAAAAGCATACAGTAAAAACTGATAGTTGTTTAGGTTTGAAATAAGATCTTTAGCAATGAAAAGAGGAGCTGAAATGGTCAAAAATAGAAAAGAGGAAGAGTCAGTTTTTGTGCATTCTAGAAGAAGATGGCTTGAAGAAGGAGAACAAAACTCCAGTTACTTCTTCAAACTGGAGAAACGACATCAGAATTTCAATGGCATAACAAAACTTTGCTCAAGTGGAGTCATCACGAAAGATCCTAAGAAAATCTCACAGATATGTGAATTATTTTATAAGAACCTATACAAGTCTCAGTTATCAGAAAATGACATGGAAAGCTTCTTTAATTCTCTGGGTGCAGTTAAGAGCATCAGTAATGCTAATAAAGAACTATGTGAAGCTCCTATCTCAGTGACAGATATTGAAGATGATATCAAAAAGCTGAAACACAGCAAGAGTCCAGGAAATGATGGTTTGACATCTGAGTTATTCAAATTATTCCCTGGAGAGTTTCCGCGCTTTTTACATAAAGTATATATAGAGAGCAGCGGAAAGTTCCCTGCATCAATGACTCAAGGGTTGATCACTCTAATCCCCAAACCACAAAAGGACACTTTATTGTTAGATAATTAGAGACCTATTTCACTCCATAATAATGACTATAAGATCATTGCTATGTGCCTGGCAAAAAAATTAAAAGGAACCCTCGATGACATAATTGATGAAACACAACCTGGTTTCATGACTGGCAGACATATTACAAACAATATAAGGTTGGTGCATGATATTTTAGATTATTCAGAGCTAATTGAAGATGAAAGTTTTATTCTTTTCCTAGATTTTTATAAAGCATTTGATTCTCTTCATCACAAATTTATGTTTAAAGCTCTTGATGTTTTTGGTTTTGGTAATGTGTTTCGAAAATCTGTTGAAACATTACAGATGAATGCTAACAGTTCAATTAAGCTTTCTTTTGGCACTACCAAAAGATTCGACATTCATTGTGTAATCCGTCAAGGTTGTCCACTTTCTGCATATCTGTTCCTTTTACCCATGCAATCACTCTCTATTCATCATAAAAATAGTGGATTAACGGGTCTGTCTGTAGCTGGTAGAACAGTGTCCATTAGTCAACTAGCAGATGACACTACACTTTTAAAAAAAAATAAATCACAAGTTGATGATGCAACCAAAACTATAAACACTTTCTCGATGACCTTTGTTCTCCAACTGAACATTTCGATATGTGAACTTCTGCCAATTAAAACTTGTTCTGATATTAGTGTATCTGGCATCCCTGGCAAGCACAAGGTTAAATATCTTGGAATTATAATTGAAATAGGCCAAAGCTCCAGATTGTCTGAAAACTTTGACCCTCTTTTTGTTTCCATCCAACAGAGATTTAATTTGTGGTTCCAAAGAGATTTATCCATCTAGAAGATCTCTAGTAGCTAAAGTTGAAGGCCTCTCCACACTTAAACACTATATTGCCAAAAGTATTCGCTCACCTGCCTTGTCTCACATATGAACTTAAGTGACATCCCATTCCTAATCCATAGGGTTCAATATGACTGCAGGGTCCAGCCCTTTGCAGCTATCAGCATCAACTCTTCTGGGAAGGCTGTCCAGCAAAGGTTTAGGAATGTGTTTTGTGGGAATTTTTGACCATTCTTCAGAAGCTCATTTGTGAGGTCACACACTGAGGTTGGACAGAAGGGTTGAGTTTGCTCTAATTATCCCAAGGTGTTCTATCGGGTAGGTAGGTCAAGTTCACACCAGACTCTTCATCAATGTGGTTATGGACTTGCTTTGTGCACTGGTGCCACAGTCAGTTGGAAGAGGAAAGGGGCCAGCTCCAAACTGTGACCACAAAGTTGGAGAGCATGGAATTGTCCAAAATCTCTTGGACGAATTCAAAGTTCCTTTTTACTGGACTGAGGGGGCAAGCCCAACTCCTGAAAAAACAACCCCCACACCATGTGCCCCCTCACAAAACTTTACAATTGGCAAAATGGCAAGTCAGACAAGTACTATTCTCCTGGCAACCGCCAAACCCAGACTCATCCATCCAATTTCCAGATGGAGAAGCGCGATTCGTCACTCCAGAGAACGTGTCTCCACTCCTCTAGAGTCCAGTGGTGGTGTGCTTTACACCACTGCATCCGACGCTTTGCATTGGGCTTGGTGATGTATGGCTTGGATGCAGCTGCTCGACCATGGAAACCCATTCCATGAAGCTCTCTGCGCACTGTTCTTGAGCTAATCTGAAGGCCACATGAAGTTTGGAGGTCTGTAGTGATTGACTCTGCAGAAAGTTGGCAACCTCGTTGCACTATGCGCCTCAGCATCCGCTGACCCTGCTCCGTCAGTTTACGTGGCCAGACACTTTGTGGCTGAGTTGCTGTCTTTCCCAAACACTTCCACGTTCTTGTAATACAGCTGACAGTTGACTGTGGAATATTTAGAAGCGAGGAAATTTCACGACTGGATTTGTTGCAGAGGTGGCATCCTATCACAGCTCCACGCTGGAATTCACTGAGCTCCTGAGAGCGACCCATTCTTTCACAAATGTTTGTAAAAGCAGTCTGCATGCCTAGATGATTGATTTTATACACCTGTGGCCTTGGAAGTGATTGGAACCCCTGATTCTGATTATTTGGATGGGTGAGCGAATACTTTTGGCAATATAGTGTATATGCAGCTTTAGCTTTTGATGTTTGAAATGACGTATGCGCCAAAATAGACAAAATTTTATTTGGTTTCTTTTGGAAAAAGAAAATACACGATATTAAGAAGAATGTGATGATTAACAAGTTATGCTCTGGTGGTCTTAATGCTTTAGACTTCACCTCTCGAAATGCTTCTTTCAAGATCAAATGGATCAAGCTTTTCTTGGAAAATCAAAACTCAACTTAGAACTGTATTACTTCTCATGTATTTAACTCAGTAGGAGGGCTGAATTTTCTGCTAAGATGTAATTACAATATCTCTAGATTACCTATGAAATTATCTAATTTTCATAGCCAGCTCCTATTATCCTGGTCAATGATGTACAAATACAATTTCTCTCCCCACTAGTACTTTATTTGGAACAATATAGATATGAAATTTCAAAACAAATCTCTATATATTAAGAGATGGGTTGATACTAATATCTTACTAGTTAGTCAGCTATTGAATGACAATGGTCAGTTATTCACTTATGAAGAATTTCTTTCTGTCTATGGTTTCCCTGTTACTGTCAGAGAATACTCAGTTGTGTTCGATGCAGTTCCGGATGGTGCTAGTAGGTTTCTATTGTCTGCTCCTAAAGGTAAAAACTGTGTTGTTCCAAGGTTGATTCCTGAAGACATATATATTGGTGATGTTTGTCCTTTATTAAGTGATAAAGCCAATAGTCATTGTATTAGACAGATCATTCAAAGAGATATTGTTTCCAAACCTTTAGCAGTTTTTTATTGGAATAATTTATATGGCGATATAGACTGGAAAAACACATGGGCCATATCAAGAAAATTTATTATTCTGAATAAGATTAGAGAGGTGAGTTTTAGAATACTTCAAAGATGCTATCCAGTCAAAACCAATCTTATAAAATATAAACTTAATATTGACAGACTTTGCTCCTTCTGTGGCATTACAGAGAAAACAAAATCTCACTTATTTTGGGAATGTACTTACAGTCACACTTTTTGGATTGACCTTAATAACATTTTAAATTCCAAATTTGACTCTTTATTTAAATTAAACATACAACATGTATTATTTTGATTATCAAAAAATGAAAAAAAAAAATCCCAGACAAAATATATGTAATTAACCTTCTCTTAATTATAGCCAAATTTCATATTCACTGTTACAAATTTGCTAACCCACGACCAAATATTATTGTTTTCAAAGCCATTTTGTTGTCCTATTTAAAGAATATTGAAAAAAGTTTAAACCCCAAAGCAAACAAAACAAAAAGACTGTGTGAAAAATATAATATTGCCTGATTTTTATTATTTAAAAAAAAAAAAAAACTCGAGACTTTTTTATTTTATGTTAATCGTTATATACCTGTTGGATTCTGTAATTTTTGTAACTGCATTTATCCTGAATGTTTTGTAAGGTTTCTGTAAATAATTTGTCAATAAAAAAAAGATGATTTAAAAAAAAAAAAAAAAAGTTAGCATGATGGCTTGCGTGCCCAAAACACACCTTTAAGATGACCCCTGCCTTGCTAAAGAAGCTGAGGGTAAAGGTGATGGACTGGCCAATCATGTCTCCAGACCTGAACCCAATTGAGTATCTGTGGCCGTCCTCAAAAGGAAGGTGGAGGAGCACAGGGTCTCTAACATCCACCAGCCCTGTGATGTGGTCACGGGGGGAAAAGGATTCCAGTGACAGCCTGTGAAGCTCTGGTAACCTCCACGCCCAAGAGGGTTAAGGCAGTGCTGAAAAATATTGGCGGCCACAAAAATATAAACACTCTGGGCCCAATGTGGACACTTTCACTTACATGTGTACTCACTTTTGTTGCCAGCAGTTTAGACATTAATGGCTGTGTGTTGAGTTATTTCGAGGGGACAGTAAATTTACACTGCTATACAAGCTGTACACTCACTACTTTATATTGTATCAAAGTGTCATTTCTTCAGTGTTGTTCCATGACAAGATATAATCAAATATTTGCAGAAATTTGAGGGGTGTACTCACTTTTGTGAGATACTGTAATCCTTCATAGATTGGATAAACAACTTCTATTCCAAACCTATCTCCACTTTGTTTGAAATTTCTTAGTAAAAGAGGGATCTGTCATGATTGGAACACTCTTGGCACAAAAAGAACTCAATAAAGCAGACGAAGCAAGTCTGTGAGGCAAAAGGCAAGGTTTAATTTCAGTCCAAAAATCCAGTACACAACAGGCAGGCAGAGTCAGGCAAAGGTATCCAAAAACGGTATGCAATAAGGCAAGGTCTAACAAAGAAGGTCGTGATCAAACTATGACTGTGATACGAATGCTGGAAAGTAACGCTATGGTACAATCTGGCAACAAGACAGGGGAGGACATGAGGGTTAAATACATGAGGTGATTGGGGGTGATGAGACACAGCTGGGGAAGCACAATCAGGGATCAGGTGTGACAAGGCCAGACAGGAAGTTAAACCTGCGGAAACAAGGAAAGACAGGTGAATTTTCAAAATAAAACAGGAAACACAAAGACAAGACATGAAACATGAAAAAAACAGGGAACTTAACTAAAGAAAAAGCAGATCATGACAGGACCTATACTCATCTTTTCTGGCAGTGTTGATTCACTTCCCAATTTTGATCCTGCATATAGAAAGAACTTTGTGAAATTTTCAAAATCCAAATGAAAAAAAGATCCTGGGCTCTTCTTGCCTGGTCTGCCCACTAAGGTTGTGTCACTTTACCCTCCAATATTCAAGTTGTTGGACAAATTATTGGTTTTGGCTAGAAAATGTGTTCAAGAATGCTCCTCCTACTGTGACTATGTGGTACAAAGAGATCTTTAATGTACTTCCTCATGAGAGGATCAGTGCTGTTCTGAAAAGTAATTAGTGT
Source organism: Cetoscarus ocellatus (assembly GCA_037902135.1). NCBI lineage: Eukaryota > Metazoa > Chordata > Actinopteri > Labriformes > Labridae > Cetoscarus > Cetoscarus ocellatus. The sequence goes on along the minus strand of JBAMNC010001348.1, from coordinate 239,534 downwards.
TAATTTTCACAGCACTTTTAAATTTAGTTTTTGTTACAGTCCTCTGCTTAAAATATATTTTAGTTTTAGACATAATTTAGTCATCTAAATTGTTTTAATGTTAGTCTAGTTTTAGTTGATGAAATTTCACAACAATTTTTGTGGACAAAATCCACTGTAAATTTAGTTGACTAAAATATGAAGTGTACAGTGTAAGGCATTTTTAATATTTCCTTGAATTTCTGAAGCCATGTTTTACACTTGGATCCTGCCACCACCAAGCTAAGGCAGCTGTGATTGGATGTCCCTCTTAACTCATCCAACCTTTACACACAACCAAATTAACTGTGACTAATTAACTAGTAACTGTGATTGTATATATTCTTAACTTGTCTCTACTTTCTACATGATGAAACTAGGTCTGATTTGATTAAGTCTCAGTCAAACATTTTAGTCTAGTTTTTATTTGTTGATAAAAAAGCCAGTTAATTTAGTTTTAGTTTTCGTCCATGTGCACTTGTTTTTTTTAGTTACTGTCTAGCTTTCATCAGGGGAACAAAGGTTGTTGACAAAAACTATGAAGAAAATAATTAGTCAATAAAATTAACACTGGAGGTAATGAACAATCATTCCTGAAAATCTGGAAACCAGTCATGGATTATCTCCCTGTTGAGAGCTCTAAGCTGCTGTCAAAAGGACTTCACTATCTGTCCTGGAAAACTTCAAGACCGACGCTGGCAGCTGTCACGGAGATGTAGACATGAGGTCACATTACAGGCCTAAAACTGACCCCAAACGATCAAGGCCTTCTGGGAGTAGAACTCCTAAAAGGTATTTTGGTTATCCTCTGAATGGATTTAGATGGACTCACAAATGAGATAAGAGGCAGATCAAGACTAGCTGGCAACAATAACAGGGCAGCAAAACACTAATCACTGAGTTGTGATAGAAGCTTATGCAGCTAAGCATTTGTTAAAGATTAAGTACTTGTGATTGAAAGTTCAAGAGGTCAGCGTTGGTTTTCTGCAGAACAGAGAGACTTGTGACAATAAAAGGAGAAGTCTAAGTCTAAGTCTAAGAAGTTTTAACGAAAAACACATTAAGCAAGTTTTGATGGACAAGTAAAGAGAGGTGTCAGCGGGGGAGTGTGTTTGGCCTGCTGGGAAGCCTGGAGAATGGGGCCTACGTAGAGTCCTTGAAGAACGGACTGGAGGCAGAAGTGAATGTCCCCTCTGAAACCAGCATCCCAAGATGCAAGATGACAGAGCTGTGACGAATGTCACTGTTGTGAAGTGACATCTGAGGTATCACCACACTCCAGACCAGCAGAGGGCACTGGTGCGCTGTGTAATGTTTTGATAGCCCCAGGTTTTTTCTATGTAGGGCTTTGATTAAGTTACCTCCTCCCTTAACGAGTTGCATGTTACCTGTGCTGATACTAGTTAGTCAGCTATAAGAAAGCCAGGCTCCTTTATTATGATATGATGAAGATACTACATATGGCGATGAGGATAAAAGCACAGAGGAGTCAAGTGCAGGTCTGCTCAGCAAGTAAGCAAAGTTGTTGCTAGGGCTAGCTGAAAAGACGCTAGTGAAGACAATGGCGGCTGCTATGATCAGGGCGGTGGCATCATTTGACAGCAACTCACAGGCGTGGGAAGAATACTGTGAGGTTTTGGACCATTTTTTTGTTGCAAATGACATAAAGGAGGAAGAATGGAAAAGAGCTGTGTTACCGAGCAGCGTGGGAGCACAGACCTATGCCCTGATGAGGAACCTGCTAAGCCCGAAGAACCAGGAGACCACACCTATGAGGATCTGGTACAGCTGTTGAAAGACCGTTTCCAACCCAAGACCAGTGAGATAATGCAGAGATGGAAATTTAATGCCAGGAACTGAAAGCTTGATGAAAGTGTTATACCGCGTTCACACTAAAGTTAGTGGGTCAACGCGGGTATTTTCAGCGCGGGTTAACCCGCTAACAATCGGCAAGTGACCACTTTCCCACTGCCAGCAGACCTGGGTCTAATCAGCAGCAGATGAGCTCTGTGGTTGTTTTTTTTTTCCTCTGGTGCATCAAGCTGATGTCATCACGTTGATGACATCGTCAGCCCACCGAAACACAGTCATGTAAACAATGTATAGGAGCCTGGAAGCCATGGACATGGTATACACAATCACCCTGTCACTCCTTTTCGCCAGTGTCAAACAAAGACAGACTGACTGGTGCTGTCAGCATCAGGGCAGGCCGTCACAGGTCCATGAGGAAGAGTGAGAAACCTCACAGCCTGAGAGTAATGTTAGGGATGGGCTGGGTGTTCAGTTGAAGTTTTCAGACACAGTGTTTATAGGGTTTATCAAGCCTCTCTGGGTAAGAAAACAGTGGAGCGCCACAAATATTATAATTATATTACATATTATATTATTATGATCTCATATCACAGAGTGAGCTACATTTCTATCCTATAAGGTCAATGTTTTATCTCTCAAATGTGACTATTATAGTTTTACTTTTCTATTTCATATGTTTTATTGCATAATTTTGACTTTTGTCTCATTATAATCATTTTTTTGTTCAGAATTTTTTTTTCCATCAAGCTTAGTCTTCATCATACCATTTTTATTTAACTTGGAGACATTTGGATTTCAAGTGAATTATGGCTGTAAGAGCCATTTGTTTGGCCAAAACAGCACATGAAAAAAAAAATCAGCCATTATATAGAAAAACAAAGGTACTTCTGACAATCAGAAAAATGTGTTATATCAAATCAGATAACGTTTAATCATTTATTTTACTTTTGCTTGTTTTTGGAAAATGTGTAATACTTGAGTCGATTATTTATCAGATGCTGTAAAGCAGTATTTTCTGATATATTTCCAACATGGTGTCTACATTTTTTTTTTATATTTCACTTAAGTTTGACTTTTGGGTACTTTATACAAGAGAGAGAAATGGCAGAGCAATCATATTCTGAGGCGCTTGGTAAACCATGCATGTACAGTTGTTCAGAGTTCAGTTTAGTGTTGTTGTTTGAAGACTTGCTCAAAGATGAGGTCACTGGGGTACAACTGACTCTGACTGTAAATCCATGAGTACCACCTATAATTGCATGTTATTCCCAATAAGGCCTCCCAAGATAAAAATCCCTCTATTTCAGTTAAAACAAATTCTAACTTTTGATTATTGCCAAATGTTGCCAGTTATGCTGCCACATAGCAGCATAACTGGGTTGCCCCAGCAACCCAGTTATGCTGCTATGTGGCATTTGTTTGGGCCACTGATCAGTTAGCTTGTAGCCACTGCTAATGCTTGTAAAAATTTCTCTCCATATTTTTTTTTTTACAGATAGAGCTTCGGGACTCAGACCCTGTCATCCTCCCATCAAATCACTGCTTGTGTGTAGCTGGCTCTGCAGTGTGTAACCACACAGTTGCTTTGCTGTTTCAAACTGCACACTATTCAGAGCTGAAAGTGCAGGTTGTACTCCCTGTCCATGCCTGCACAGAACAAGAGCAACAATGGCATAAGCCCAGAACAGCAGTAAGTGTTGTTAGTTCATATGCTTGATATTTAGTTCTGACCCTTTACAAGTTCGACTCGGCATTGACAGATCATGTTTCCTCTACAGTTATCTTTTGTAAATACTCACTGAAAATACCTCTGAGCCTTAAGAAAGGAATGTACTATTAAATGCAACTCTGAACTCTCAGTGTTTTGACATACAGTAAGTTATCATGGGTAATGTCAATAAGTATTAATGTCAATAAGAGTAAGTATCTCTCATACTTGAGATTGTATGTTGCTGTTTTTGGTCAGATTGTGAAACTGGGGACAATAAACAAAATGATCATCACCAGACCAAGGCTCAGCAGGCTGACGGAGGAAGGAATCAGGTGAGATAGTAAGGTTTATTTTGATTCAGGTAAAAAACCACTGAGTACAGCAGACAGCTTAAATTTTCCCACATATGAACTTCTCTCACGTTATGGTGGGATGTCTAAACCAAGGCTTGGTGAGAATTCAATATTATTGTTAATTGTATTATGATTAAATTATGATATTGTGATATCACTGTGTACATTGTCTGTAGTTTAAATGGATGACAACTAAATATAAACTCAAGATTTGTCTAAACATTTGTCATCAGTATTTGAGAGGGTGTTATTTGAAAATGACAGTTTTGATATCACTCTTTACAGCCTCATACAGTTCAATGTGATGAGAAGTCATTTTGGATTTTTATGTTGTGATTTTGCACACTGTTGATACAGATTCATAATACATACCTAAACACTCCATGCCCACTTCAGTAGACACAGCTCATTGTACTACAAGCCAATACAACAGCTCTGCCATGAATTCTGCTTAAACAAAATCTATTAATTATCAAATGGTGAAAGCTGATAATTCTTCTTTGTGTTTATTATCGGCCTTGTAGTGAGTGTTGGTGTGGAGTACATTATACTGAGAGGTGTTCTGAATATGTTGTTAACCTCACTTATATACATGAGAGGGCAGAATATTAGGAATATCTCTCAGTATAATGCACTTTACACCAATACCAACACCCACTGCCACCTGAGTAACAAATATAAAGAATTATTTGCTTTCTGTCAATGTCAAAAAAGTAATATGTTGTGTTAAAACAGAATTTGTGGTAGAGTCATTGTAGTGGTTTGCATTACAACGTACATTAAGTTACCAGTGAATGTCTATCATTATTGGTAAAATACTGCATGTCTATTTAGATATTTATGTGTTTATATTGCTCAGTCATACCTAAGAATATTATTGTCTTTCACAGAAGCACACTGCACAAGGGCTTGGTGGGCGATCTGCTCGACATCTTGCTACAGATTGTGGAAACATACAAAGACTTTGACGTTACAGATAAACCTCTAGCAGCAACTATGAGCATCAGTGACGAAAATACCGTTGTTGAGACAGCTTTAGGCTTAGCGCAAAAGAGAAGTGTGCTCTCTTACCAGCAACCAGTACTGCCCACAAAGTCAGTGAAAATGCACGAAGATCATCCACCTTACCCACCTTTGCCTCTTAGGAACTACAGGCTGGCCCCAACAGAGTGTGTGCATGTGTGCACTGAAGAGGAGCATTTTCACCTTAGAAGTTTGATGCTCACACTGGACATGGCCCATAAGATTGAGGCAGCAACAAGAGAACAGGACGCCGATCAGGGATGGCATCAGCTCCATAGGTCTAGAATAACTTCTTCGCGTTTTAGAGAGGTGTGTTTTGTGAGGGGAGCGAGCTCTGCAGAGGGTCTAGCAGAAAGAATCCTCAAAGGAACAAAACAGACTGGAGACATGAAAAGAGGGGCAGACATGGAGTTTGAGGTGGCAGTAGAGTACTGCAAAATGAAAAGTGTCAACTACACTCCCTGTGGACTTATTGTCCACCCTGATGCCCCCTGGATTGGTGCCTCACCAGATGGCTTGATCTTCGATCCATCTGCACAGCCAGCATTTGGGCACGTTGAGATAAAGTGCCCTAATGTGAAGAATTATGTGGATTGTAAATACCTTCAAATGCAGTACGGTGCGGTGGCCCTCTGTGAAAGCCACTCCTACTACTGGCAGGTGCAGGGTCAGCTACTGATAACTGGCCTGCAGTGGTGTGACCTTGTGATTTGTGCCCAGGAAGACATGCTGGTACAGCAAATCTATTGTGACCCGAAAGTAACAGCAGTCATCAGAGAGAGGGCGGACAAGTTCTACTTTAATGTTTACATGCAGAAGTACCTGACTGTCTCCAAAAGATCCCAAAGGTCCCATATTGTGTAAAATGTACTTTTTTAGGATTAAAATGTTATAGAGGGGGCTTTGGTGCTAAAAAAAAAAAACATGATACCTGTGTCAAAACTCGAAGTTCTCAGACAAATGCACACAGTCTAGGCCTTTAAACTGTTCTATCAAAATGAGTTGGAAATCAAATGAGCCCATAGAGACTATGACTATGTGAGTATTTTATAGAAAACCAAATGTTTCATGCACCACTTTTTGAATGATTTCTGCAGCTAAATGCTAAATAAGACTCCTAAAGAAGCAATATGTTCAATGAGTGATGATGTTTTTGACTTTTGCAGATGAAAAACCCAAGGGTTGTTTTTAGTTTTTAGGGAAACATTGTTTGTTCAGGATGCCAAGTGAAAGTGTTCATTCAGCGATTCTTTAGCGTGAAGAAAAATTGTCATACACAATAATCAGATACTGTATATTCTGGTATCAAAAGAGAAGTATTTATTTCCACAGATCAATTTGTCATTGTAAGCTGGGATAGGCTCCAACCTCCCCACGACCCCGAAAGGGATAAGTGGTACAGAAAATGAATGAATGAATTTGTCATTGTAAAACATGAAAGCACTTCATATACAGTTCAATGCTTTCAATGTTCTTATCTCATATTTCATGTCATACATTGAACACTTCAGAATCAAAACATGTAACTTATTTCACCAATACAGCATAAGCTCAGACTCAATTTAATCTGTTAGTAAAGAGGTGTAATCTTTTTATCACGAGACAAATGACTGAGGGAGACCCATTACAAAACTGAGGAAAACAAAGACATTCATGCTACTGACATGCCATTTAATGTCAAAGTATCCAGGGAGGCTGACTGTGTCAACCTAACACACAGTCAGTTCTTTTGCCCACGCCTTGACCAGTGGTTTATTTTGATAGTTACTTAGGAGGCAGGCTACTGTAAAAAGCTGGTTGATACTGCCAGCAATGGTCAGAGGAATAATGGTGTCAAATAGTTTGTTCTCTTTGATGCGTCTAATTGTCCTCTCCACATGTATCCTTAACTGTGCAATGTCCTGAGTGACCAGCACCTCATCATGAGACAGCTGTGACTTTTTACTCAGAAAAGGTGGTCTATGAACTTTGCACGGCACTAGCTCATCAATTCTGAATCCCTTGTCCACCATTGCAGCCATGTCTTTATCCAAAAGAGGGATAATGCCAGATTGCCTAAACAACTCTTTGTCAATGATGGAGCCAGAATACAATGAGGAAACAAAAGTGACAGCACCATGTGGTGACACACCTGTCATTCCTTTCAGGGTAGTGTGGGATTTATGCTGGGAAAACATCTCACTCTGTAAGAGTAAAGATGATGGCGTCTGACATCTCATCTCTGGCTTGGGTGTCAGAGTACTTGCCAAACACACTGTGCGTTGTTGTTCTTATTGTCTCAGGAGACATCCATATCCCAACAACGGCAAATAAGGTGTACAAAAAATTGACCCAGGTATTGATGATCCTCCTGATGGTAAACTGATGAATGTTGAAACGATCACCCAGATCTCTCTCCTTCAGACCCAGTGACAGGTACACCAAGAACAGGAACAGTTCATCAATCACTGGAAGGCACCGACTCTGGTTGGGGAGCAGAGGGGACAAGTCTTATTGGTATAACAATAATCACTTTCTGGATTTAAACGCGTATTTCTAATTGGATAAATTTGATAGTAGTAGTGATGCATTGCAAAAAAGAAGGAGATAAACAAAGGAATCAAAGAAGACATAGGACTACTTCGCCTACTTCTTCAGAAACAGTGGCAAATTCTTTTGTATGAACAGGAGCTTCTTTTTTCCTCCAAGCAAGTCAGATCCTCTTCTCATAATTCTCAGACACTATACATGCTTCCACACTGATGACTTTTTGCTGCTATTAGGTGCCAATTTGTCAGAAAGCTGCTCAAAAAAAATATGTGATTATAAATATGATGTATAAACTATGCCTGCTGGTCAATGAGGTGGATCAGTGGAATTGTCAAGAGCTGCTGTTGCACTGGAAGTGGATGAACGTGTACCAACACGCACAATTCTCTTTGTTGCAGGTTCAATCTGTCTCCTAAATGCCTGAAGATGGCGGTAGCTGGCAAACCTAAAAGGGAAAAAAAGTATTACCTTTAAATCTAAACATGACCCTTAATATCAATCAATCAATCAATCAATCTTTATTTGTATAACGCCAATTCATAACAAGTGTTATCTCAAGACACTTTACAATAGAGCACAAAGCTCTTCATATTATGGATACACATATATGCATAGATACATATATACATATAAAAATACGCATATACATATATATACAAATATATACATCCAACACCCAACATGAATCCATATAGCCAATCATGAATCCCTCCATCATGGTGGCAAGAAAGGAGCTGCTTCTGTTAAGCAGCAGGAAATCTTGAATGTGGACCCCAGTCTCATGATGAACAGCAAATCCACACGATGCTGTGTTGGGTGTGTGGGCAAAGGGAGGGAGGTAAGTGGAGACAAGTGGACTAAAGTAAGAACTAAAGTTAGTGACAGATCAATGGACCAATCATAGACCTGTCGTCGTCAAATTTGTTTCTGCTGCAAACAAATCTATTAGAGGTTAGCCTCTTGAGATGCTACATCTTGTTTTCAGGAGGGTCCTCATGTCTGTATGGTTGTGGTGATAATTTTATAGAAGTATAATCAATGAAAGTCTTACTGAAAATAAGAATTTATGGTAGTGACGAACTCATGGGTGCCCAGACCACAAGTGCATCCCTACCATATTTGTCTCCGTTAAGTATAAATGTATTAATTGCTAGACCTCTTGAGATGTGACACCTCATTTTCAAGAGGGATCTCATGTCCATGTGGAGCTAAAGATAGTTACTATAGATGTATCAACCATGGATAGAAAGATCATGTTAATATCAACATTAACAGCTATAATGATTATGAACTGGAATGAGATGGCCAAATATGTGTTATGTCTGTAATTGTAGTTATTGAGGCTTCGTGACTCCACAGCAGCAGGCAGTCTCCACCAAGGATCCCAGGCCACCTAAAAGACCAGAGCCAGAGACGAGTACAGGAGCAAACAGAAAGGGGCAGAGGCAGATATGGAGAGAGAGTGTGAGAGAGAGAGGGATAGAGCCCAGTGTGCCAGATCCCCCCGACAGTCTAAGCCTATTGCATCTTAACTATGTGTCTAAACTATGGACTATGAGCTGGTCCCTAACTGAAAGCTTTATCAAAGAGGAATGTTTTGAGTCTAACCTTAAAGGTAGAGAGGGTGTCTGCCTCCTGAACCGTCGTTGGTAAATGATTCCAGAGAAGAAGAGCCTGATAACTGAAGGCTCTGCCTCCCAGACTACTTCTAGAGACTGATAATAGAGGTTTCTCCTTGTAGATTTTGTCAGGATGGTCATGTGTTCACATGGTGTCCACATCAAATTTCTTTTAGTAGTCATCCAATATGAACAAAAGCTGGTACGTGAATATAAACACAATCTAGGCATGCAACACAATTATGATCAGTTATTTAAAAATATTAAGGGGGATTATAACATGGCATAACACAAACCTGGTATAGAATCTGATGTCATCATCTGATGCCAGAAATCTCTCCAAACCACACGATCGTTGCAGTGAGACCTCCTCCAGCCTCTTCCTCAGCTCCTCTAGCGCCAGCTGCTGCGCCTCTATTATCTCCCGAGCTGTATCCAGAGCTGCTGGTTCTGGTCTTGCACTGTAATCATGGCACTGAAGTAGCAAATCAACATTCATCTCTTCCTCTTCTATCACTTGCTCCTCTGGTCGCTGTGTCCTCTCCCAGACACTCGGCCTGGGTACCAGCAGAGAGGAGTCATTCCAGGCCAAAAGCACAGGTACAGCATCCTCCTTTAAATACCGTCTCCCACCTTGGATGACATCCGTGGAGAGGAAATGCCTACTGCAGACTGTTGTTGACCTCTTAATGACCAAATTTTCCCGTCTCACATTATGTATCCATATTTTTCTTACGGTTTCATCCTTGGGAAAGTGGTAGAAAAATTAAGTATCCGGCATTTAAGTACAGATTGACGACTTGTTTATTTTCAAACTTTGATTTATCTCAATACGAGAGCTCTCAGGTTTTGTGCAAAGTTATACAAAGTGTAATTATGGTTCCTAAAGGTTGCTTAGCTTAAAAAGCAAGGGTTTATAAACTCTCAAAAATGTGTCATTGGGTTCTGTTTTCCTGAACTCTAAATAAAAGCCCAGCCAGTACCAACAGCTGTAATCATTGAGAGAGTAGCTTACATTAACAAATGTGAATGCTGCTCAATATCTGCACAGGCTATCCTGCAGGTCTCATAGGGGCGACATTTGGATGGAGAAAGTTAGAAGCTGGGCTAAATACTTTTATTCCCAGGTTAATTAGTTAATGGTTGATTCTGTCTGAACAGATCCCAACAGACCTCCATTAATCTTACCTTTTAAACCGAGACAGTTGGCAAATTAAGGAATAACATAACTTGTATAATTGGATATTGGGGTGTTTTTGTTTTGTTTCTACTTTGTTTTGTCTGTTATTTGTCTGCTTGTATTACTGACGCAGTATTAGACCTTTGCTCATTTGACTGATCAGCTCCCTATGTTCTTGCCACAGTCTTCATTGTTTGGAAAATTTGATCACACTGTACATTTAAAAAATAAAAGAGAGCAAACACCCAGCACAACAGGTAGAACTTGTTTAGCCTCTGTGGTTTAAATATTCACAAACTTTGATTTAAGACCAAAATCCCTGAATTCAGAAAAATCAAAGCCTGGCTCCAGGAGGAGAACTCACTGCAGACCTTAATCACTTAGATGCTAAGAAGTGGTGTGAGATGTGAAATGTGATTTAATGGGTCAGTCAGTAATGTGAGCCATGGTGTGCTGACCTCACCTGCTCGGGGGGGCCATGCTGTGTTGTCTGGAGAGGCCTCTGAAGTCGTGTGGAGTGAGGGTCTTCCAGGGAAAAGTTAACCAAATTACTGTAAAATCAAAAAGTTCAAAAGAAAATTCACTCCAAACTCTCTCCAGAAGTGGAAGGAATTTATTGAAAAAGTCAAAAATGTCACAAACTTTGATTATTTACATCAAATATAAAACCAGATCAAAATGGTAATACAAAAAAAAATCAGGAGAAAACAAGAATTAAAATTAATAAAAAAGTCAGAACCCATCATGATCATATCTCTGTGAAGCCAAGTCTCACAGATCCTTCAAAAGGTTCAGGAGAGAGAGGCTCAGACCTAAATGGTCTCTGCTGGATGTCAAAGTGACGTGAGGCGTTCCTAAAAGTTACAAGAAGACTCTCAGGCTGGATTTGCTCTGCCTGTTATGCACTAATCCTGTTCAAAAGTTTAGGATGGTGCCTCTCTCCCACCAGAAACCTCTGCAAGACCTGTTACAGCCTGTCCACGCTTTGGTAAACATTCTTAATACTTAGAAAAACACAACACCTGTTTTTTGGTCAGCAGTACAAGCTGTCTGCACATTTTCTGCTTAACCAGTGATAAAACCACAACATGTTCACCTTAAGTTTAAGGTCTCTCAAAGGGTCACAGATGAGTTCAAACATCACTGCTGCGCGGCTGAAACGTAGATGAGCGGCACGGATTGTAAAATCATGCAGGAAGAGAAGACAGAGGGGCAGAAAGAAGAGAGTCCGCAGAGGAAACGGCAGAAGGTATCCCAAATGTGGGATCACTACAAGTTGAAACAAAAAGAAAACACAATGCAGTGTGTCTGTTATAACACGGAGTTGGTTTAGCATAATGGCACGCCGTCAATGCTGCAGCACGTCAACAGTAAACATCCAGTCTGTGTGTCAAGCCAGCAGACTGGACACAACAACATGACACTCATGATACATCAGCAGGAGCAGTTAATGTGATCAATAACTGAGATTAAGTCTAGTAAATAACATACTTTGATTATGGCTCTGTGTAAAGGCTGGTTCAGAACGTAAATCAATGCGGAGGCTACTTGGATAGGTATTCTGTGTATTTTGTTCACATATTTTTCACATCCAATAACTTTACTTTTAATCTGATTGCAGGGAGTAGAACAGAAATGACAGTGAGTAGAGTAAGCAGTAGCTGTAGGGCATCCTTTCATATATTAAATAAATGTACATCAGCTGGTTGAATTATCTTAGAGTCTAAGTAAGATATTATTTTGGCCTTGTAATAAAATAAGCTAAATAAGATCCTCAGTATGGTAGTTAGCATCATTACAGTAGTAAAGGCAATAATGTAGCGAAAAAAGATAAGCATGAATAAAAACAAATAAAATAAAAATAACCAAACTAAAAAAGCAAGATTTGACCCAGAGAAAAAATAAAACTGCAAGAACAACGTAAACAAAACAAATGTAAAAGTTCAAAAATATTGACACCATTGCACACAGCTAAATATCAACATCATTTGATGAGATGTAAGTGGTTTAGTGCTCACTGCAGAGACAGTTATCATTATAACTAAAAGGCCTGTCAATAAATTTAGGTTTTTACTGCATGTTTGAGTTATACAGATGTAGAGATGTCAGCCATCTCTCTCACATATTTATAAGTCCTGCGATGCTCAAAGCACCAAAAATACATCTGAAAAATTCAAAACCAGATTCTCATTCTTAAACTCATGACCTGGTTACTCAGAATAAAATGCAGACCTTGTTGTGAGCAGTTTCATGTGGGAACTACTTTTTACCAACAGAAAAATATGTATTTTGATTTTGGGATCCCGTTTATGCTGACCTGGCTTATTTTCTGTTTTGTAAGTTATTGATGATTTTCAATAAAGCCAAAGTGATTCAATGTAAAAACCTGCAGTGAGCGCAATGTACCCGTTATCCAATTACTCAATTAATCACCAGAATACTTGATAGAGTACTCGATTACAAAAAGAATTGATAGTTGCAGCCCTAGTATGAATAGGTCAAAGGAATAGCACGGAGAAAAGAAAACAAACTCAACAATTGCAGACATTTTCAATTCTTTCAAGGCTACGTTCTGTTGTTCACCAGGTTTGGTCAGAACACGTTTCCTGTCAAGCAGAGCAGCCAAAGGGTCTCTCTCTCTCAATTACAAATCAGGATTTGACTGGACACATTGTTTCTTTCCAAATGTTTTCCCACACTTGGAGCAGCTGAAGAGTGTGAATCAATTTGTGTCTGTTTAGATTTTTCTTAAATCTAAATGTTTTAGCACACTCAGCACAGCTGAAGGGTCTCTTTCTTGTGTGAACAATTTTATGACTATTAAGTTTACTTTTGTTGCTAAATGCTTTACCACACTCGTCACAGCTAAAAGGTTTCTCTCCTGTGTGAATCCTGTTGTGTCTGTTTAGAGAACTTATGTGTATAAATGTTTTACCACACTCAGTACAGCTAAAAGGTTTCTCTCCAGTATGAATTGACATGTGACTTTTCAGAAAACTTTCAAAAATAAATGTTTTACCACACTCACCACAGCTGAAGCGTTTATCTCCAGTATGAATAGACATGTGACGGTTAAGATTGCTTTCTAGTTTAAACACTTTAGCACACTCATCACAGCTGAAGGGTTTCTCCTTAGGCTTCAGTCTCCTAACTTGTTTCCTTCTCACACGTTCTGAATCTGGCCGACATTCTGTGTCCTCCCTCCAATCATCACTGTCGTCAGTCTCAGCCTCAGAGGAGTCTTCAGTCTTGACCTCAGTCTCTGGTTGAAATCGTCTCCCTGGAGCAGGGTTCCTCTCCTCATCATATCCTCCACACTCCTCTCCATCAGCTCCGGTCTCCACCTGATGAAGCTGAGAGGACTGAGGTTTCTCTTCTTCTTCATCCTCACTCTTCACATGGACAGGCTGTTCTTCTTTCATCACTGACAGCTGCTGGACGTCTGCAGGAAGAGATTGAAATACATAAATGTGAGTGGAATTACACACTCCTAAGAACCTAACTCAAGGTGTTTAAGTGTTACACCATCTAGAAACAGAGGAAGAAATGTATGCTGCTAGAGCAAAACTTCAGAAAAATAAATGCCAAGGCTCCGACAGATTTACAGCACAATGGTATAAAAGCTTAAAACATGTTCCGACACCCAATCCGTTAAAATCATTCAATTGGGCCTCAACTAATAGAGAAACTTTGATCTCCTAGAGAAGAATTAGAATAGAAAAGACTTTATTTTCATCGCATGCTGTACATACAACAGTTTGTTTGAGCTGTCTACCATCAGGGCAGGACAATAAAAGACATTAAAAACATATTAAGAAAATAAACACACTATACACTCATCCTTCTGTTTAAGAACATAAATCCACATAAATGATATAAATACTGCACTATTGCCCACAGTACTGATTGCACATTTGTGGCCACTCTCAGGAATTTAAAAGTCTGATGGCCCAAGGATGAAAACTGTTTTCAGTCTGTTAGTCCTGCTTTTCATGCTTCTGTGTCTGCTGCCAGACGGCAGGAGGTTGAAAAGATATTGTCCAGGGTAAGAGATGTCAGACAGGGTTTTATTTGCTTTGTAAAGACAGCAGGAGGAAACAATGTCATCCAGGGAGGGCAGGGAGCAGCCGGTGATTTATTTGTGCCGTCTTGACCACTCTCTGCAGAGCCTTCTTGTCCGCGGCTGTGGAGCCAGCGTACCTCACTGTTATGCCGTAAACCAGCACTTTCAGTGGTGGAGACGTAAATGGAGGTCAGTAGCTTTTTTCTCCACCTGGTTTTTCCTCAGCACCCTGAGGAAGTGGAGTCTCTGCTGAGCCTGCTTAACCACCGCTGATGTGCTGGAGCCCAGGTGAGATCCTCACTGATGTGTGCTCCTAGGAATTCAAAGAAGGAGACCCTCTCCATGCCGGAGGTTTCCAGGGATCTCAAGGTGGCAGAGTGCAGCGTGAAGGGCAGTGGCAATGTCGTCCTCTGTTGACCTGTTTGCTCTACAGCTGCAGTATCTGTTATTCCATAACCAGGCAAAGACAAGCAAGACTGTATTACAGACTAATAAGCGTCTTGAATATTGATGACAAATGATGTACTTCCATTTTAACAAATGCAGCGCCTTTAACCTCATTCAAACAATGAGTGTCTGTTCTTCTATATCAGAAGACAGAGTTCAGTCCTGTGTTGTGTGTACAAGTTCGTCTTAGCACTACCTACGTAGGTTTTGTGCTGAACGTTCTTATCTCGGTCAAAGTGAAGTGCGTATATGTCTGTAGATCTTGGAGTGTGTCCTCCGTTCGCTGTTGATTTCCTGGCTCGCCACTGAACCGCCTAAGGTCCAGAAAACTAATCTACATGCATGGTGCAGAAAAACATTTCAGTTACTGCAGTATCAATATTCATTTTAAAACTTTCTACTTCTCCTTCTCTGATTCTCTGCATAAACATATCCATTTGCAGGACAGGGACTGTCTCAATTATTGTAAATGATGGTGTACACGTCTGCATAGGAAATATTTTAACACAATTACTTATCATGAATTTGTATTTCAAAGTAAACGTATTTATCTCTATAAGTAGTATTTATATTTTTAAAAGCTTCTTTTTATTGAGTATTTATCTTTTTAACTATACATGAACTGTATCAATCCACTTCTTTAGTCAACATGAGTCCAAAAATAACCCTAATGAAATAAATCACATTATGTATTTAAACAGTACATCAGAACAATATTATCATAACCTGGCCTCATACTCCATCTCTGACTCCCTCATTAATATGGTGGTGGCATAGCTAGCTTAGCCAGCTACACCATTAGCACCATGTTGAATACCAGGTTAAATATTGTACATGAACTAGCTGAATGGCGCTAGCTGCATTAGCATTAGTACAATGGCTAGCAATCTTTTAAAAGTCATATTTTCACATAGCCAATGATACAACAGTACCACGGTGGATTATAACATTGGACAACATAACCGTAACTCTGACTGCTTTTATGAAAGTATCTCAGTAAGCAGCATTTTCATAAGAGCTAACAACAACAAGCTAATAACAAGGCTTAGCCTCTTCTGTAGCACTGCTCTCACTGAAGTCCAATAGAGTCTTATCCGGTTGAAGTGGCTCCTCTTTCTCGGCACAAACCACAAAACTCTCTTCTGATAAACAAGAGATCTGTCAATACTATTCAAGGATTAATCATTCATTCATGAGATTTACATCATGTTTCATACCAAGATCCATCAGTTCACTCACGAGCAGTGCCTTCGGTCAGCGCCTCATGCAAGGCGAAGAACGTGCTCACCGAAAACAACACACAACGGGGCACAGCAATTTCCTCACATGACGTAAATGGGGCTGATACCCATGTGGGTTACACAAAGATCAGTCAAGATTTCTGGACAAACAGGATGTTGCTCAGACTGGACAAACACAGAACAGCTTTAGAAAAACAATCAAGAGAATTAGACATTAACACAGAACTACATCCAGGCACTGATAATTAGTTTAGACACTGAAAAGGATTTTGATTCTGGCAGATGGGCCTCTGTATTCAAAGTAATCAGAACATTTAGTAGGTCAGGTATATGTGTCAACATGGAGATTATTTGTGTGGCGTTGTCTTGGCTTTTGATTTGACTTCTTTATTTTGGCCATGAACAGCTCAGCTGCTGCTCTTTGACCTTTGAGTCTCTGCTGAGCTGCTGTGGGACTTTACTGTGCTGGACTGATGGACGTGCAGTGGACTGGGACCTGTGTTAGAGGCTGTTTACACGACTCCGTTTCCACCAGAAATGCAAAGGTTTTTCCTTTGTGTCTTCAAAAACGATCTGTGTTCATACGGAGACTCGAGAACGACTGGAAAACGCTGTAGCGTGCATGCCAGTCCAGTAGATGGCGATGTAGGCTTGCAGAGAAACAGCGCAGTTACAATACACTTATGAAGAAGAAAAACTTTCCACAAACAACAATGGCGGACAGTGGACGCACGAAGACGCAGGAGTCTCTTGTCTGGACAACAAATCTGTCTGCATAGTTTTGTCTGGATAACAAACCGAGCACAGGAAGCAGCACACATGCTTCTCGGGAGACGGCCGAAGCTGTTGTTGTTCCTGGTATGCGCACGCAGCCCTCATGTGAAAGAGTACTGTGCATGCGGTGACGTCAGCTTTTCCACCTGAAACGCTGAGTCGTGTTTACATGAGACTGGGTGGCGAAGCGTTTTGAAAACTCTCCACCTTGGACCCTGGTTTCAAAAGTTTGCGGATTCAGGCGCTCCAGGCACTGTTCTCATGTAAACGGGAGGCTAAAACGCAGTGAAAACTCTTCGGATTCGGCCGAAAACAGAGTCGTGTAAACACCACTTTAGTGTGTGTTTGTCTCTGAAAGGCTCTGGACCTCCACAGGGGGGTCGTCCTGGAGGAATACCAGCACAAAGAAAAACTGAGACTCTATTCTGGATTACCCTGAAGGTGGGCTCACCTTGATCTTCATGAAGCTGTGAGGACTGAGGTCTCTCTTCATCATCATCTTCACTCTTCACAGGGACAGGAGTGAACATGGACATGCTGCTGTCAGCCTCCTCTGAGCCCTGAAGCTGCTCTCTCTCCTGACTGCTCCACACCTCCTCCTGCTCCTCTTTAATGTCTGCTGCTCCTGCTGGGTTCTCCTGCTTCAGACTGGAGCTCCTCTCCTGCTGCTCAGGGAGAACCTCTTCTTCTTTGGTGATCAGCTGATGGACGTCTGAGGAGGAAAATGGAAAATATGGACTTCTTCATCAAGCTTAAGTCAGCAGAAGGATCCAGACCATGGACAGCAGAACTTTGTGAACCCTCTCAGGAGGTGACTGAACCTTTGCAGTCAGAGCCTCCAGACTGTTGAACCAAACTTATTTTTTTTCATCTTTTTAATTGAACACATGAATAAACACATAAATCTCATTTACATTAAAACATGAAATAAAGCCCACAAAAATAAAGTAAATCCACACGAGACAAAAAATATGTATTTCCCTCTATGATCGCTTTAATTTTGAAGTGCTTCAAGTTGACTTCCGACAAAAAATGTGTACTTCCCTGTATACTCATTTTTATTCTGAAAAGTCTTCAAATCAACTTTCGGTCCTCACAGGGGAGGGGTCCTGACAGTGCAGGTCTGCAGCCAGACTGTCTTGGATCCAGCTGAGAGGGGCAATAATTAACATCACAGTTATCAAATGGCCAATGCGCTGAATTTAAGGCAGCAGGAATGTAACATGTATTGTCAAACTCTCCCATCAGCTGAGCCTCTCAGTTCTACATTAAACAGCAGGTCTACAGTCAGGATATGTCTGAACAGGGCATGCAGGTAAAAACTACAACAACTTACTGTGACTATTAAACCACCATGTGACTAAGTGCAAGAACAAGAGCTCTAAAAAACAACACAAACTTTAGTCCAGGTTTTATTTATTTTATTATTTTATTTTATACTTCTGTTTGTTCAGCATCAGTTTATGGCTTAAGTCTGAGTGAGTCCTGGATGAGATTTTAATGCTGAGATTAGGTTGAAATCAGCTCCATGAATCTAAAACATCAAATCAAGCAGCTAACAAGCAGTTAAAATGTGGTTTGAACAGCAACATGAGACAGAACAAGATCTTCACCACTGAACTGAACAGCATCCCAATAAATCAGACTGTCTGGTCTCTGAGGATCAGGAGGAAGAGCGAGTAAACTTCAGTCTCAGACCTCTGATTGATCCAACAGTCTGAGCTAGCTGCTGCTAACACTGGGCTGTGTGTGGATGTGAACGTTAGCTAAAGGCTAAGCTGCTACATCTACAGTAAACAAGTTCACAGAAGAAGAAAGAAAACAAACCTGCTCCCTCTTTAAGATCCTGGAACCCGGACATCTGACACTCATCCCAGAGTCAAAGAAGGAGAAGAAAACTGAAGACTTTGGAGGATTACTCTGAGACCACAGGACCACGGAGCAGCTAACATGCTAACTGTGCTCAGCGGGATAAAAGAATAGAGACCCGGAAATAAAAAGGTACTTCCTGTTGGCTGAGCTGGCCTTCAAAATAAAAGTGTAACGTCATCTGACCCACCTCTGTGAACAGAATCAATAAAAAATATTTTTTAAACTTTATTTTCACACTATCATGATAGTCATCAGAGACAGCTGTAACCATGGAAACAAACAGGCATTTGTGCTTAATCAAGGCAACAGTCACGTTTAATGATTATTTCATCCACAGAAACCCATATGTCTAATGATTTATTTATTCAGTGTCACCAGCTTCATTAAAATCTGTCTTAAACTACTCCCTCTGAGTCTGTCAATCACTCAGAAAGTACCAGTTTAAATGAACTGTGGAAGCTGAGCCAAGATTTGTGTCAATCTAGGGATGTCCTGATTTTTAAGTTTGGTGAATTGTGATTGTGATGGCTTTTCAGGGAGACATTAGTGAAGATTTGGTTGTTAAGTTGGTGGCTGAGTTATTGTTTCTGTTGATGGAGAAAGAGAAATTGCTAATGTTGTTGAAAAGATAGCACCTCTGCTGCTCTGAGTCTGAATGTACTGTTTAACGAAACTGTGTGTCATGCTGCTGTTCTTGTTCAGGTCTCCCTTGCAAAAGAGATATGTTGACCTCAGTGGAATAAACCTGGTTAAATAAAGGTTAATCAAATAAAATAATTAAAAAATAGAAATGAGTTTTAGTCTGCGATCAGATATGATTTTGTATTTCTAATCAGCATAATCAATGAATGTGATTGAATGTCAGCCTGGTCCATGTTAAACTGCAATAAAATTTGAATTTTCTGCATTTAAGTACAGATTTAAGACTTGCTATTTTCCCACTTTCACTTATCTCAATACTAGTGCTCTCAGGTTTTGAGCAAAGTTATACAAAGTGTTTTAATGGTTCTTAGGGGCTGCTTAGCTTAACAAATAAGGGTTTATAAACTCTTAAAATCATGTCTTTGGGTTCTGTTTTCCTGAATTGTAAATGAAAACCCATCCAGGACCAAGAGCCGTGATCATTAAGAGAGTCACTTTCGTTAACAAATGTGAATGCTGCTCAATATCTGCTCAAGCTATCCTGCAGGTCTTATAGGAGCATAGTGAGACAGGGGGACATTTGGATGTAGAAAGTTAGAAGCTGGGCCAAATACTCTCGTTCCCAGGTTAAATAGCTGATGGTTGATTCTGTCTGAGCAGACCCAAGCAGACTTCCATTAATTGAACATGTTAAACGAGAACTGGGCCCAATTGTTCAAAAGGTAATCTGATCAGATTTTGGATAATGGATTGGATCAATCGTTGAAAATGGGTTGTTCAAAACAAAAATGGATTCTGAGATTGGAATAGATCATGTAATCCAATCCTGATTTTAATCTGGATCAAACCCTCAGTTTGTGTTGTTCAATACTTTTAAGTAGGATTGGGATAACTTTGATTTAAAAAAAATCAGGATTATTCTGACCCCAGCAGTTTGGTGTATTCAGGATGGATTTCAGGAACAAAGAATTAATTTAAATCAAATTCTAAATGGCCAAATAAACAACCTTCATATACAGAAGATACACATTTATTTATTGATATTTTTTCAATTGATTTTCAAACCATACAGTTGAAATTATAGACTACTGAACACTACAGACCAGTAAGGTAGAAATAACATAATCCTCTCAAAAGCTGTCAAATCACACAAGAAAGTATTTAATTCTAACTCTAATTGGATACTTAATATTTACAGACACATCCAAAAACCCTTGTTCAAAAATAGTTTCTGACAATGGCATCCCTTACTGCATGTCCAGTCACTCTCTCATTCTGAGAGAAAGTCAGAGGCACGTCTTCATTTTCAGCGGCTCAGGTGCATCATTGACCTCATCACAGAGAGGGACATTCTGCTTTGCAGAAATATTGTGCAAGAAAATACAAGCAAGTATTTTGTTTCACGCTCCTTGCAGTTCCACTCGCAAGTAGTTGAGGCATGCAAAGCTCCATTTAAACACTCACCTTGAGATCCTTCTCCTGAAAGCAAAGCTTGATCATTCCACAGAAGAAGAAGGCTTAATGTCTGTGTTGTATTGGAGCACATGGAATGTATATTTGCTTTTTTGTATTTTTTTGTGGGACAGATATGGTCTGGCTGGTCAAAAGATATTGAAAATTTTTATTTTTTTTACACACCTAGCAGCCTTCAGAGTGATATGAAGTCTAATTTGAGCACTCATTATCCAGATTTGGTAATCTTGAAAAGTTTGGATCTGGATCAGACTGATCCAATGCAACTTTGCTTTGAACAACTGGGATAAAAGTAAGATGGATTACGTGATCCTGGATAACAAAAAAAAAAAAGGGATTTCAAAATCTGGATAATTTTGATCCAGCTTACACCTTTTTGAACAACTGGCCCCTGGTGCTACAGTTTGCTGTAGCACCAGTGGCTACTGTGCTGTAGCAACTGCGTGCCTCCCCCCCATCAGAAACCTCTGCAAGATCTGGTAAAGTCTGTCCACACTTCGATAAACATTCTTAATACTTGGAAAACATACAATACCTGTTTTTGCAAGGTCAGCAGTACAAACTGTCTGCACATTTTCCACTTAACAAGTGATTCAACCACAACATGTTCATCTTAACTTTGAGGTCTCTCAAAGTGTAACAGATGAGTTCAAACATCACTGAAACAAAATATAATAAGTGTATATAGGTCAAAGGAATAGCTCAGAGAAAAGAAAACAAAGCCAACAATTGC
Organism: Cetoscarus ocellatus; assembly: GCA_037902135.1. Taxonomy (NCBI): domain Eukaryota; kingdom Metazoa; phylum Chordata; class Actinopteri; order Labriformes; family Labridae; genus Cetoscarus; species Cetoscarus ocellatus. The sequence goes on along the minus strand of JBAMNC010001348.1, from coordinate 218,044 downwards.
AGACATTTTCAAATTTTTCAAGGCTCCATTCTGTGGTTCACCAGCGTTGGTCAGAACACTTTTCCTGTCAAATGAGTTTTTCCACAAGCACAGCAGCCAAAGGGTCTCTCTCTCAATAGAAATCAGGATGAGACTGGACAGATCCTGTTTCTTTCCAAATGCTTTCCCACAGCTGGAGCAGCAAACAAATCAACAAATCAACATGTTGTAACAACTGGATGCTCCATTGGTTACCAACAAAGTATGAAATAAAATGGACCTCATGGCTGAAACAGAAGAACTCACGGTGAGTCAATCAGTTCAGTTCAGGTTGGTGCTGCTGGGGTGTGAGGAGATGACCTGCTTCAGTGTGAACTATCAGCTGAGCCTTGTGTGGAGCCCAGACCAGGAATTATGTGGAGGGTGGTGTAGAGTGGTCATTAAACAGAGTCGACAGCAGATGATGTTGGAAAAGATGAAGTTCTCCTCACTCATTTTGCTCCACAGACTAATTTTGTTGCTCCTCTTCTGCCTCTCTCCAGTCAGACTGAATGACTTTTATACGGAGGGAGAAATGAAAGGAGTAAACTGGGACAAATGGGTGAGTGCACAGAGGGGAAGGGTTGAGAATGAAGGCGTTTCAGGGTGTGTGTTTGGAGGAGCTAACCAATGGTGCTCAATGGTAATACAAACAACTGGAGATAAAAGGTAGTTATAAACTGAGTTCCTGGAGTAGACTCTGTCAAGATGAAGAACTATCTCCACTCCTGTTCATCTAAACAGCTCCAGATCGCCCCGTATGAGTAAATCCACTAAGAGGGGACATGTTGGAAATTTCAGACCTGAAAAGTGTGATGTTGTACAAAAAAGGTAAAGAAGACAAAGATCTGAATGTTGGTCAACCTCTTGTCATCAGTGAAAGGGTTTCTCTCTGACGTGACTCAGCTTGTGTTTCTCCAGAGACTTTTCATATCAATATGTTTTACCACACTCAGCACAGCTTAAAGATTTCTTTCTTCTGTGAGCCAATTTGTGTCTGTTTAGATTTCTAATAAATCTATATGTTTCACCACACTCAGCACAGCTGAAGGGTCTCTTTCTCGTGTGAACAATTTTGTGACCATTTAGGTTACTTTTGCTGCTAAATGTTTTTCCACACTGGTCACAGCTGAAGGGTTTCTCTCCAGTGTGAATCAACTTATGACTTCTTAGATTACGTTCATCTCTAAATGTTTTACCATACTCAAAGCAGCTGAAGGGTTTCTTTCTGGTATGGATCAACTTGTGACTGTTTAGAGAACTTTTCTGTATGAATGTTTTCCCACACTCAGCACAGCTAAAGGGTTTCTCTCCAGTGTGAACAATGCTGTGACTATTCAAGGAACTTTTGGATGTAAATGTTTTACCACACCATTGCAGCTAAAGAGTTTCTCTCCACTGTGAATCAACCCGTGTCTGTTAAGACAACTTTCGAATTCAAATACTTTACCACATTCACCAGAGCCAAAGGGTTTCTCTCCAGTGTGAACCTCTTTATGTATATTTAGTCTACTTTTGAGTCTAAATGTTTTACCACACTCAGAGCAGCTTAAGGGTTTTCCTCCCTAGGCTTTAGTCTCCTCACTTGTTTTCTTTTCACATGGTCTAAACCTGGCTGACGTTCTCTGTCCTCCCTCCAATCATCACTGTCATCAGTCTCAGTCTCAGAGGAGTCTTTAGTCTTGACCTCAGTTTCTGGTTGAAAGTGTCTCGCTGGAGCAGGGTTCCTCTCCTTATCATTTCCTTCACACTTCTCTCCTTCAGCTCTGGTCTCCATCTGATGAAGCTGAGAGGACTGAGGTTTCTCTTCATCTTCATCCTCACTCTTCACATGGACAGGCTGTTCTTCTTTCATCACTGACAGCTGCTGGGTGTCTGCAGAAAGAGATTGAAATACAAAAACATGAGTGAAACTATGCACTCCTCAGAAACAAACTCAAGATGTTTAAGTGTTACACCATCTGGAAAAAATGGCTGACTGGATGGAGCTGCATTCTGAACTCCTCCTGTTGTTCCAAATGCAGCAGGATTTAGAGGATTAGCCTCTAAATCACAACATACCTACTTTATTGTGTCCAAGTGATTCTGTTTGCTCAGGCAGCATGGACACAAACAAGCCGACAATGGAATCAACTAAAACACCGGCACTGGTTATAGATACTGTGCTTGAGAATATTTTTCTGAGTTAAGGTCAGGTGTTGGATTTGAGGCCAGTTTGGCACTTTGCTGGGTCAACCTGGTCACTGTATTGCTCTGGCCCCCTTGCAGCCTTTTTCCAGGCCTGTACCAGGCCCACGTTCCATCCCTTAAGGTATCTTCGATACCTCGACACTATTCATGGATTTCATGTGACGTCACACTGTCTCAACAGCGCCATCTTTAGGATCGTCCTGCGACCAGAAGTACGCTGTCAGTATGCCGTCGATTTGCTGTGCAGTCGGTTGTGACTAAGGGTAAAAATACAGGACTTACGTTTTACAATACCCCAAAAAATGATGAAAGAAGACAGAGGTTGATTGCCGCCATAAACAGGAACCACTGGACACCCACAGAACACTCCAGACACTGCGCTGAACACTTTATTTCGGGTAAGTTAAGTCTGGAACTAGCTACGTAGCCTGGCGTTAGCATGCTAACAATCATAATATTAATCACGGATTTCCAAAGGCGTGATCAATCAACGCTCCGGTATCAGTCCAGATTATTGACATTACTTAGTTGTGTTAAAGTTAGGTTTAAGTACTACTTAGAGTTTGTTAATACCTTTTAATTATTATTTTTTTTACATTTTTTTATTGTATCTTAATCTACTGCTGCAGGTAAAAAGAGTGAGAATCCCCTTCATCGTGATTATGTACTGAGCCTGTTTGCTTATCTCACACCTGAGCAACGGCAGAAGAAGATCAGCAGTTTCAGAAAGTTTGAGCAAACACAAGCAATCAAGCGAAAATGAGGTGCAGTGCATGGTATTGGGATGGTGGCTGCATGCGGCATCAGCAGTGACCCTCACACTGACCATGAGAGCTCCCCGGCTGAGGTGGACCGAGATGAGACTGCAGAGTACAGCCACTGCAAAGAAAGTAGTTACACTGTGGACACAGTCCCATGCACCAGTGAAACCTGCCAGGCAACCATGAAGAGACTGACAGAAGAGTGCAGTGCACTGAGGGCAGAGGTTCATCAGCTGAGGGAGAAGGTCAGCCAGTTGTCCTTCAGCCAGTAAGCCTTCATGAACAATTATGACATGGTGCAGGACTTAACTGGCCTTCCATCCTATACCAAACTCATGGTTGTTTTCACTTTTGTGTCAGGATTCCTGAAAGTTGGACCTGGACTATCGCCCTTTCAGAGTTTAATTATGACACTAATGAGAATGAGACTAAACCCACCACTGCTTTTCTTTTCTTATATATTTCATGTTTCAGTAGTAGCTTCAGAAATTGTACCTCCATAATTGACTGCTATAAATTTTCATTGAAAGACCTAAAAACATGAGAGCCAGAGCACAGACCTATTCACAATATAAACATCACAATTCGGCTAAGTATCTAATATCAATAACTCCACAGGGAGTCATATCATTTGTGTCTAATGGTTGGGGGGGGAAACAAGTGACAAGCACATCACTGAAAACTCTGGCTACCTGGAAAACCTGGCACCTGGCGACGTGGTCCTAGCAGATGGAGGGTTCACTGTAGGAGATGCTGTGGGCTTGTACAGTGCTCATCTCAAAATACCTGCCTTCACTAAAGGAAAACAGCAGCTGCATCCAAGTGAACTTGAAGATTCAAGGGGACTAGCAGCTGTTCGGATCCACATTGAGCAGGTCATTGGGCTTGTGAGGAACAAGTACACGATTTTACAGAGCACAATACCCATTTCTCTGTGCCAGACTCCAACGGCAGGGAACCTTACATCTCTAGACAGGATGGTCAGAGTGTGCTGTGCACTATGTAACATTTGCCCATCTGTTGTCCCCTCAGAGTAGCATGGGTGTCTGTATCATTGTGCCATAAAAAAAGCACTCTGTAAATAGTTTGTAATGTTTTTTAATGCAGCTTTGTTTCTAGCACTGAACGTTTAGTTTGAATGTTATTGTAAAAAAATCATTTCAGATTTGTTGTACATATTATCCAAATATAATTTGAAATGCAAACCAAAATGAATGTGTTTTAACTTGAGTTCAATATTCTTGTGCTTTTTCAATCTATGAACATTGTGTGAATTCAAACTCTGTATATTTGTCATCATTTCCCAGAGAATAACTGATTGTGAAACAGGCTGATACAGATGCTTAAAAGTACAATGTAGTCCATGGCCAATGTGTTTTGCATTAGATATTTAAGCGCAAGTCTTGCACAACACATTTTGTCTTATATTAATAGAAAGATCTGTTTTTATCACAGAATGTCTACTTCTGGAAAAAAAAAATACACTGATTATTTACTGTAGAATCAGATGTTTGACCTGTTTTAAGTCTGTTTCCACAGCGGACACAACTAGAAAAGCACTCAGAGAGCGCAGACCTCCGCCAAGCAGGTTCGGTCCACTTTGGCAAAAATAGTCCTATCTTACAATGTTAAAGAATCCTTAAAAAAATTCCTGGATCCAGACAGTGATCCTGATCACCCCTAGAATTTAATCAGTTCTTCCATATCCCATTTCCGACAATTCCTGAAAATTTCATCCAAATCCGTTCAGAACTTTTCAAGTTATTTTGAACACAAACAAACAAACAGACAGACAGATAAACGCCAGCAAAAACATAACCTCCTTGGCGGAGGTAATAAGAGGACCAATACAATGTGGAAATTTTGGCATAAATTACATCAAATGGTGTAAGAGCCTGGCAAGTATTCTAGGCCTTCATCCAGCTGTTAAAATCTAATGAGCCAGAAAGTATTAATGATTTACATTTGAAAAAACTCATTACATTTACTCAAATTACTGTGATCAACTAGCTGTTTTGTGTACCTGCACTTTTTGAGTAGTTTTTAAACTCAGTAATTTTACCTTTAAGTATATTTTTGAAGTGTAGTACTTCATCACATTTGAAAATGCAGAAGTTACTGAGTACAAAAAAGGCAAAACTAGGAGGTGCTACCTGTCAGTAAGCCAGATGAGACTTGCCAGTTGTTTGGCTTTGACAAGACCTGAAAGAGAGAGAATGATTTGACATCACATCCCAAAACTGATGTTGTCTTTCTCTTTATTATAAAGGTGTGCTAAAGCTAATTTAAGTAAACTTTAAATAACTATTTTTTTTACTTTTACTTGAGCAGATTTATAGGCCAGTAATTCTACTTCCACTCAACTAAATTTAACTTTAAGTAAGTTAAACTTGAGTACCATACTCTTGTACTTTTTAAACCAATAAAACTTGTACAAATTCAAACTATGCATATCAGTGATCAATAACTGGTGGGCATGTGGTCATATCAGGCCTCCTGCAGCTTCACATCCAGCCCTTAAAAGATTACTGCATTCAGAAAATTTGCAGAGGGTCAAAGATTTTATTTTATGGTATCTTTTGTCTTTAAATCTCCACAGCTATCAAATCAACTCCGAAAAGATCAAGATTACTGATAATTTTAGCAAGAATAAAATTTGATCCATTTTACAAAAATCATCACGCTAGGAACATATGAAGAACAAATTATGTACATGAAAACTACTGGACTGCTAAACCTGCATTCTGCACTCCACACACTTCCATGTCTTGGGCTCCCAGATCAGTTTAAGGCAGGACTTGTGAAAGTGCCTCCGTCTGCAGCTTCCACATGTGCAGATGATGGCATCTGTGTCTGCAGGTTGGCCACAATAGCATCCCAGTTCAGGTGGCTGTTCAGTGGCGTCAGTGTTGATGGGACTGAGGCGTGGTACTGTGTACCATTTTTCCAGCAACTCAGGTAGCACTCCTCTCTTGATGAATGGAAGAAGATGGGATCATATGGGATTCGCTGAGTGAAAGCTTCCTGTGGTGTCCAAACTATGAAGTCACAGTAACTCACCTCTGCAGCATGCATTTGTACCTGCACTTGACACATGTACTTGTGGTCGTGCTTCAGTGACATAACCCCATCCTCTCCCATGCCAAGACAAAATGATGGATCCCTACAGCAGTCTCTGAGAGGGCAGTGCCTGGTCTTGAGGGGGCATTTTATTTCTAAAACACCACTGCCATGGCACAGGCAGGAAACCACACCATCAGGTGATGCTCCAATCCAGGGAAGTTCTGGGTTGATAATAAATCCTGAAACCCTTACTTGGAGGTTTTCGTGGTGGTCCTGCATCGTAGCAACATAGCTCGCCCTTGCCCTCTCCTCACTTACCTGACCCCATCTAACAAAGACTGGAAAACAAAATGTGAATTAAAATGTGACCATGTCTTAGTGATATTGATTGCCTATTAACAGTACTAGAAGGTGTTTCATTCTGATCTAAATTTTCATGTCTACAGTGGCTTATAAGGTACTTATTACGATACCAATAGTTTTGTTTAATCAGCAAAATATTACAGGCAAGTACTCTGATGACAATACTGTGTTCAGAGAGCGACCCCCTGTGGTCTTTGCTGGTAGGCAGTTTTTGTCATGCATACACTATTTTTTTACTCTTAAACAGTGGTCCTTACAATTTAGAGAAGTTAATTTACATATATACATCTTTTAGAAATCTGCAAAAATCTTACCTATAACGTCATCAGGTTTTCAAACATCTTAACAGCTGATAACAAAAACCCAGATAAACATGACATGAGTACTATACATTTTTTATGGAGGATAAATGGTGCAATATTACACCCAGTGGTGGACAAAGTTCTCAGCTTAAATCAAAGTATAGATACTCGTACTCAGATTTTACTCCAGTAAAAGTGAAAGTAGCTCAGCGTATTTATTACTTTAGTTAAAGTTCTGGAGTCCTTGTTTTAAAAATAAATTAGTATTTAAAGTGATCTTTGGAAGTATCTCTAAATGTATCACATTGTTTAAGTGCAGTCAAAGATCATGTGACTTTACATTTTGATGTTACGTTTTCTTTCTTATAGAAAAAGTCCAGATGGTTTGATTATGCATTATAACATTAAAATATTGTTTTTGAACTAAAGAGACGTACTAAAATATTCAAGGGACTATCAGCCTTGTATTTGTTGCATTAACAGGTGGGAAATTCTCTGCTCTGCCGGAGCCATCATTGAACTCATCAGAGTCTGTCTTTTGCTCTGCTTTTGCTCTGCTTTTGCTCTGAGCTCTGGCTCTGCCCTGGAGATGTGTGACAAAATACAGGTATGACAACTCCACGTAAGAAAAAACTACACAAATAGAGTTTATTATCTCACTGATCAGTCTGTGGAGAAAAGTCATCAACTGACTTCAGAGAAAAAGTAGGCAGTAACAAGAGGGTCTATAGAAATATAGAGGAATAAAAAGTATGTTTGCCCATCAAATGGTGAGGAGTAAAGTAAAACATCTCCTCAACATATAAAACTCAAGTGAAGAGCAAATACTAAAAAACTGTCTTTAAGTACAGTACAGAAGTAACTTATTTTTGTTGCTGTCTATCACTGATTACATCCCTGTGAATAGTAACCTATACAAACTTTTAATAAGGTTCTCCTCGTCTACTTTTATTACTTATTTAGGAATGCTTATGTGATTATAGTTTAGATCATATTCATGTAAAGACAACAGAAAATTATAGACATTGCAACTTCAAGCATTGCTATATGCAAGGTGCAAGCCTCAGAACAAGTTACACCAACTGGTCCTGCTTAATGCATTAGTCTATAGTATGAAACTCTCAATATCCTGACTGCCAAACTTTGCCTTTCGGTTAAATGTGGTCTACTGTCAAACAGTGCGGTCATATTATATTCATATTGCAAATATTGGTAATGCAAACAGTGTAAATTCTTTGTCCTTGTTCATAGTCTCACTTTTAGTTATTTGATTTATTTTTTCCTGCATAAGGAAGTTGACATAGCTTAAAGATTCTGCATGTTGCAACCTGCTTACTTAATTTTTGTACTTAATTTTTATGCTCTTATCTATTTTAATGTCTTTATTTGATTTTCCTACTGCTATACTGAGTTTATGATTCTGATTCTATAGGCCTGTGCAGAGGTCTCCTATCAAACTTATCATCTGTGTACCTTGTTGCCTCAGTGGAGAACTGAGATTCACGAGGATAGCAAATCCTATTAATCAAAGATTCAGGTCTGTCTGCTCTGGCTGCCTCACTGAAAACTGATGCTGTGACTCTTCCTGCCCTCTGATCAAACCAAACCCCATATTTACTCTGCTCCCTGGTCTCCTCCTCAACTATCACACACTGGAAAAAAAAACCAGTTAGTGACACATGAATATTCAGCAGTTAACCCATTTCTAAATTGTACAGACAGACACAGATTGATCAGGTTATGGAAAGTTATCCACTGGGACAACTTTCAAAATAGAAAACCTTGCTATCTATTTGACCTAAAATGAAATGTTATCGGAGCTATTATTCTCCAATAAAATGAAAACTGGCCTAGTCTGAATATGTTTGCTTACCTGTTGCTAAGTAAGCTGAAGGTTATCAAAGACCTTAGCACTCTCAACCAGCGGTGAGGACAAGTCCATCTCCAGCCGAGAGCTTGAGTACAAGTTTGAAAGAGGACTGGGGGACTGGGCAGGTCCAGCTGCATCACCTCTCTCTCTCTACATGAGAGAGAGAGAGATTGAAAATATGTTAATTTTTAGAGAACCTCTTTCCTATCCCTCTTTATCTATGTGTTAATGTGACAAAAAAATAAACCTGTAGAAATTTAAAATCAAACTTTTGTACAATTCTGGATAAAAATTAGCACCACATCTGAAATATAAATTTCAACTGAAATTAGAATTAGACCTCCACAAACACTGAAGAGAGAGACCCACATGATGCAGCTGCACAGCAGCATTTATCTACAAAATCCACCTAGATTTACTCATCAGTCTGTGTCTGTTTACCTGCAGACATAACAGAGGAGATGTAAAGACAAGGGCCAGGGCAAGAGGCACTTATAAAATAGAATAGAAATTATTATTGACTAATATTTTTCACATGCTTCCCAAAACACTCTGGTATACGTGCACTTTTGGAGTCTCTCGGTGTAGCTGAAATGGAACAGCAGTTTCCCACTGACCAGAGGAGTGATTTTATTAGGGAAAGAGTAAAGGTGTGGCATGCCGTCCTCATCAGGGCATCTAACCGTTCTTACCTGTGGGAGTGGCCCTCAGTGACAGAGAGGATGGCACTTCTCTTTGGCTTGGACTCAAGCTTCTCGCTGTCATGAAGCATCTCAAACAATCTCTGGCACTCCTCTTCTGAGGGTCTGATGTCAGGACCAGGAGCTGGGACGTGGCGGGGCTCTTTATGAGAAAAGCTGATGTTACGTAGCTCTTCATAGGGAACCCTCCGACATAGACCACACTCGGCTGAGTCCAAGCACAGGGCTTCTGTGTGCAGGCCTGCCCATTCCTCATGTCAACAGCAGCCAGGACTGAATACATGAGGGCTGCTGCATGAGAGCACACCTTTCCTAAGCCTGCTTTACAGGTGCATTGAGCCATCACGACCGTCCCATCGTCCCGCACAGTTATCACTGGGCACTGGCTCACATGTCTGACTCACTGAGCCCATACTCCCCAAAAGTGCTAAAGCTGATTATATTATTAATCGTTTTATTTTGGAGGGAAAAGCGGAAGTGCTGTGCTTTTCTCGGTCCCTACAGTTACCTCGTGTGATTGTTTTCTTAACAATGACGCAGTTTAGGAGTTCAGGGGAAAGTTCCTGCACCGGACTGGGTCTCCCAGAAGGATGTGAGTCTGTGGAGCAGCTCCTCTGAGTGACCAGCAGAGGGCAGCGACGCGCCCTGCTGCGTCCAGTCTGCCGGAAACCAACAGAAGAAGAAGGTCGTTACGTCATTTCCTTCTTCTCTAGTTTGAGTCGAACATGGCGGGCTTTGAGGATCTGATACAGCTGAACCAGCGGCGGCTGCTCGCTGCGGTCCTCAGAGACCTGTCCGGACAGAGAGAGACCTCCGAGTATGAAGAGGAGCTGCAGCGACAGAGGAGACTGCTGGCTGTGATCCAGACCGCTGAGATAAAGCTCCAGAGAGCAGGTGAGTCTGCTTCAGCCTCCATCTCCCCGAGTGGAGACGAGACAAGATGGCGGGCTGAGCAGGAGCAGCAGCTACAGGCTGTGATCAGAGTGTCTCAGATGGTGGTTTAGGAAGGCTGAAAACACTCCGAGTGCTCCAGATGGAAAACCAAAGTGTGGTGAAGCCTGCCAGGCTGATATTTACAGATAAAACTGTGGGTTTAATTTCGACGAACATCTGGTTTAACTTAAAGAAGAAGTTAAAGAGAACAGAGTCATGGCTGCTGGCCCAGCTGAAGCAGTGCAGTTGAATGCAGAGTAAGGTCTCACAGCTTACAGCATGTGTTACAGGAGTCAGTGTGACATGAAGAATGGGACTTCATCTGTTCAGCTTTCAAAGTAATAAGCCCACAACAAACTTCACTTTAAGTTCTGTGGTTAGTTTCTATTTTTGTATCTAATACACAGTTTCATTTGCTTCTTTAAATGAGAGATTTTAAAAGATTTGATCAATAGAAAGGCTGTATTTTAGTTTTGCAAAGATCAGAAAGTAAAGTGTTTGTCTTTACTAAAAACTCATTGTTCAGACATGGACGTTAACTTTGGGATTAACCAGTGGGGTGACAAAATGATAGTCTGTGATCTAATGGATCTGCTGCTGTTGCACTTTGTTTCAACAGGTTTTCAGCTGATATTATTACCCACAGGACAGATGGGGAAGGCCATTGGTTAATAGGTGTTTTACAAGCTGATAGCCATTTTCTCAAATTCATTCATGTTTATGGCACAGAACTGGTACCTAAAATGTAGTCATGCTTGAAGATATCACTATGGTTGCATCAGAGCTCAGAACACCCTATCCTTCAGACTTTATTCTGATGAGTGGGAGTATAGATGGGCCTCATCATTACAATCACACAATGGACAATTCATCAGAAGAAACTGCCTTGTAGATGTCATGAAATCCAAATCCAGGGACAAAACAGTACTCCTGGCATAAACCTGATGGTACCTGCAAATCCAGGACTGATTACTGGCTTGTTAATGTTATGGCACAGGTTTCAGATACTTTAATTTTCAATAGGGATGTAACGATATGAAAATTTCATATCACGGTTATCGTGACCAAAATTATCACGGTTATCATTATTATCGCGGTATTGTTGCAATGTGCTCAAACTTTTCAAAAATCACTTTTACACACACTTAAAATCATTTAACCCCTTTAATATTACAATTATAACAGGTCGCTGCGTCTTTTTGTCTTTTTTGTCAATTAATGTGTTAGAAAATGTCCTTTGAGTACATTTTTTTGCCCTTTTTTATTAGAAATAAAAGTAAACAATTCTGGTAAGTATTTGTCATTATTATTTTTATAAATGCTTAAACAGTGTGTTATTACAAGAAAAGAAAAGAACGGACTTAAACTTTAAACAGGATTCTCTTCATGAACAACTGTAAATGAACATGTTCAAAGTTTTGAGATGACCAAACATTTTTTTACATACACTCACACATTTTTGTTCGCCTACTGCATTAGTGTCCATGTTACAGCTCATTATATCAGACCATGTCCAGGCATTTTTTTTTTTTACTGATGATAGTCCCTGAGGCAACCCCTGTCCAGTAAGCCCCTCTCTGGTCTCCCCTCTCCCTGGCAGATCTCCTCAGCAATTCCTCCTCCAATATTTCCAAATTACATTAACGAAGTCCACAAAACACAAACTGAGATGGAAAAAGATGATCAATTATGAAATACACGGTGAATAAACAGCAAAAGAACGGCAAGAACACGCTCCAGAATGATACTAATGCTATTATTTACAACATGTCTAGATTGAAAATACAGATAAACCACCGATAACTCACTCAGGTATGGCTCACTGAATCTTCTCGCTCTCACTCTCTCCAGCTCAGTGAGCTGAATCACGCACGACTTTTTCTTTCACTGCAGCTTCCTGTTTCCCCTCGGCATCCTTGTAAAATCCAAAATTCGACCAGACTTCAGACTTTGTCCATCTCGAGGGGAAAAACCTCCGGTAAAGTGTCTGTGTGGGCACCAACCGCCATAACTTTTGCTTTCAGAGGCCAAACATTGCAAACTGCACATGCACGCCTCCATCTGTGCGGGACCGCAGCTGCTTTACCGAGGAGCAGACACATAGTTCTGGCTTTCCCAGGCAATGAGCAGCATCACTGTGAGTTATTGACACAGTGTGGTAATCAAACGCGGTTTACCAGTAATTAAAACGGGAAACAGTAATACTAACTGTTAGCAATTTCACTGCGGTTTACCATTTTACCGGCAACCATTACATCCCTAATTTCCAAAGCTCCTTTAACCAACCATTGCTTCATGGAAATGAAACTACAGTCTGCTGTTAAAAAAGAAAAAACAAAGGCTTCTGGAATTGAGTGGGAGGATAAAATAAAACTAATGTGGCTACAATCCAAATTAGATGAGTTTTATCATAAACGAGCCCAGGGAGCTTATATCAGATCAAGATCCAAAGGGATGGAGGAGGGTGAAGAAAACATCCCTTACTTCAGCAATTTAGAGAAAAGGATGCAGGAAAATAATGGTGTTAGTAGTTTATTAAGAAACGGAATAGAATGCAGAGATACTAAAATTACTGAAAGTGAAGTTTTTATGTTTTATAGTAACCTCTATGCCTCAACTCACTCCCATCCTGATACTGTTAGCTTTTTTGGAAAAATGGAATCCAGAAATGAATTAATGCCAAGCATGAAGCAAGTTCTCATTGCTCTTAATCGCAAGGCAAGGCAAGATAAGTTTATTTGTAGAGCACAATTCGTAGACAAGGTAATTCAAAGTGCTTTACAGAACAAGAAAAATGCATTAAAATCACAATACAAATTAAAAACAAAAATAATCATTATAAAATGAACTTTAATAGAGAAGAGTGCAGATAAGATCCTTTCAGTCATGTGCACAGTTAAATAGAGCTGATTTGAGCCTAGATTTGAACATTGTCAGTGTAGAGGCCTGTCTCACATCTTCAGAAAGACTGTTCCAGATTTTAGCTGCATAAAACTGGAACCCTGATTCTCCATGTTTAGTCCTGACTCTGGGCACCAGCAGGCGGCCGGTCCCTGAGGTCCTCAGAGTCCGAGATGGTTCATATGGCACTAACATGTCAGAGATGTACTTTGGTGCTAGACCGTGGAGAGACTTGTACGCAAGCAGAGCTGCTTTAAAGTCTATTCTCTGAGCCACAGGAAGCCAGTGTAGGGACCTGAGCACAGGACTAATGTGCTCGTACTTCCTGGTTCTGGTCAGGACCCGAGCAGCAGCATTCTGGATGTACTGCAGCTGTCTTACAGCTCGTTTGGAGAGGCCAGTGAGCAGGCCGTTACAGTAGTCTAACCTACTGGAGACAAATGCATGGATAAGTCTCTCCGGGTCAGGTTTAGACACACTTGGCAATGTTTTTTAGATGGTAAAAGGCTGCTGATGTTATTGATTTGATGTGGCTGTTAAAGTTGAAGTCTGAGTCCATTATTACCCCGAGATTTCTAACCTGATTTGTAGGTTTTAGAGAGAGACTGGAGACTGCTGACACTTCCTCTTTGTTTCTGTGGACCAAATACGATGACTTCAGTCTTGTCTGAATTTATCTGGAGAAAGTTGTTTAGCATCCACACACTGACCTGTTGGATGCAGTGACAGAGTGAATCCACTGGTCCATATTCGCCTGCTGTCAGTGAGACATAGATCTAAGTGTCGTCTGCATAGTTGTGGTAGGACACATTATTACTCTGTATTAACTGGCCTAAAGGCAGCATGTAAAGATTGAACAGAAGGGGTCCCAGGATTGACCCTTGGGGCACCCCACAGGTCAAGGCCATGTGGTCTGAGACACAGTTACCAATTTCAACAAAGTACTTCCTGTCCTCTAGATAGAACTTCAGCCAATTTAGGGCAGTGCCAGAGATGCCCACCCAGTCCTCTAGTCTCTGTAACAGGATCTCATGATGGACAGTGTCAAAAGCAGCACTCAGATCTAGCAGGACTAAAACTGAGACTTTGCCTGCATCAGTATTCAGCCGGATGTCATTTGTCACCTTGATAAGAGCGGTCTCAGTGCTGTGATGGGGTCTAAAACCTGACTGGAAAACATCACAGGAGTTGTTCATTAGGAGAAAGTCAGTAAGCTGTTGGTAAACAACTTTTTCAAGGACCTTGCCTAAAAACGGCAGATTTGAGATGGGCCGGTAGTTGTTCAGTACTGTCGCATCAAGACTGCTCTTCTTTAGGAGAGGCTTTATGGCCGCAGTTTTCAAGGCCTTTGGGAATTTTCCAGATTGTAGTGACGTGTTAACTATGTGAGCAAGTGGTGGTAACAAACTGCTCAGCACAGACTTTAGAAATCTAGTGGGTAACACATCGAGGCAGCATGTAGATGAACTCAGACTGGTGATGATCTCTTGGACAGTTTTGTCAGTTACAGGTGCAAAATGAGTCAGCTCTAAGTGTCTAGGTGGCTGCAGGGTTTTTATTGGTGATGACATTTTTAATGGTCTGAACCTTGTCGCAAAAGAAAACTGCAAACTCATACACTTAGACGTGGAGATTAGTTCCAACGGCAGTTGAGCTGGAGGATTTGTTAATCTGTTCACTGTTGCAAATAAGACACGCAAGTTGTTACTGCAGTTTCCAATAATTTCAGAAAAGTACCTCTCCCTTGCTCTACGTAAGATCTGATTGAACACGTACAACTTTTCTTTATAAACTTCATAATGAACATGAAGCTTTGACTTGCACCATTTCTGCTCGGCCCTCCGGCACTCCCTTTTCTGTGCCCTGACTGAGTCGTCATTCCTCCATGGCGCCTTCTGCTTATTTTTAACCATACTAACCTTCACAGGAGCAATGGTGTCCAGAACATTCAAAACACTCGAAGTAACGGAGTTCAACAAATCATCAACATGAGAACATGAGGCCTTTTCAAAGTTTATCATTTCCATGAACAGAGCACCTGTGCTGTTATTTATGTGTCTCCTCCGAACAACTGTAGGACCAGCCGGTGGTTTGGGACAAACAGACAGGTCAAAGAAGACACAGAAATGATCAGACAGAGCAACATCAACCACACTGACATCTGAAATATTAACCCCCTTTGTAATGAGCAGGCCCAGAGTGTGCTGTGCTCTGCTGTGGGTGGGATCACACACATGCTGAGTCAGGCCGAAGGTTTGAAGGACAGCACTGAGCTCTTTAGCATTTCTGTCACATACATTATCCACATGTACATTAAAATCACCTGTAATGACCAAACCATCAAAGTCTGTGCATACATACCTCTCGTTCATTTAAAAGAGCTATTCAAAAGACTCGACTTGTTCGAGAATGTCATATCTCTCGAAAACCACAGCAGAAGTAGGTCAACAAACCAAAGCCTCTGTTTAGGAGTAGAGGAAGAAAATATAAAGATAATATGAAGCCAACACAACATAATGGAGTCACAACAAGCGCACAGGACCATTTAGAGTTGCTGTAGAGTTTATCTGATGACTGTAGGATTACATTCATACATTCAGATTACATGAACAACCAGCCAACTCAATTTGTAATAAAGGTTAAAAAAAGATGTCAAATATTTAGGCATCACTGTTACCAGGAACAAAGACTCGAGCGAAAAAGAAAATATTGGTAAGAATTAGGGGTGTGCCATCTAAGGCACCTCACGATTCGATTCAATTATGATTCAGGGTGCTACGATTCGATTATTCAACGATTATCACAATATTAACAATTATCATGATTTTTGATGCGTCTTTTTTTCCCTCGCTTTGTGGGTACTTCATATTTTTAAACAACGTATAGCTATTTCCCAGTTTACATAAATCAAAGTGTTCAAACAAATGTATCTCTAAAAAACTTATATTTTATTTATGTCAAATGGTCCAACAGGAACCATGGAATAAACAGTAAAGTGTACCTGTAGCTGTGCCCTAAAGAGCCTATACAACAAAAAGCTGCCCTTAATGACAACAAATAAAGATTAGGAGTTACCTTCCTTAAGTGCAAACATTCATTGTGTCAAAAGCAGTGCCTTTAAATAATAGAGACTCTATAACAATCCAAAAATATTAACTTTGGTGGAATGAACTCCACATTTTCCTGAAAAAATAAAAAATGAAGTGCCTTTAGAAATAAATCTTCTTTTAACCAAAATCCTTACTGGTTTCACAGACTTGTATACTAGCAGGTCTATAACAAAAATAACCCAGTTAGCTTATTCAGCTTCACAAAAGCTAGCTTGTTCAGTAAATGTTAAGGACTTCCAAACAAAATCCTCAATAACAAAATCCAGCATAAATCCCACAACAAACTATACATTTTGCAATCCAAAACTGAAGCAGCTTTAAAACAATATTCCTTAACATAAGCTCTCATAACATTTGTGGAACTTGGGATTTTTAAATTAATGCTGGATGAATAAAAGAATACAATGAATTAGGCTAAATCATACCAGGGCATGGAGGTGGAACATAGAGGCAAATGTGCAGCTACAGCTACTCATCATCATTACTGTCTTCGCTGTCATCACCATTGCTGTCATCAGTCTCGGGATTGTACATTTTCAAGTTCTTGTGAAGGAACAGGAGCTGGTCAACATGCTCTGAATCAAGTGTGCTCCGCTGTGCAGTTACTATGTCTCCTGCAGTAGAGAACACTCACTCCTCAGAGACACTGGTGCCAGGAATGCACAGGTACCTCTTGGCCAACTTAGAAATCGTAGGATACAGCACTTAATTCTTTTTCCACCAGCAGAGAGGGTCCTCTGAGAGAGTGGATGTTTCAGCACGGCAGTCCTTGGTGACTTCCTCCTCAGCTCTGACGTGCACTGACTTGGGCTGCTGCTGAGCTGTAGCGTCATAGAGGGAGTGATGGAAGATTAGCATCAGCCACCAGCTAAATGCTGATCCAATATAAAAGTGCATTTGAGATGTCAGCTTCAGTGAGGGTGGCAATATCTGAGTCTCTTTTTCTCACCTGAGGAGAGAGCAGGGTGGCGCGGATTGCAGGCTGTTGCCCTAGAAACCTTTGAACCATTTCATAAGCACTGTTCCACCTTGTGCACACATCGGTCTTAATCTTGTGATTTTTAAGGCTAAGCATGTTCTGATTCTCCTTCAGCAGTTGGTTGGCAGTGGTGCTGCAGTGAAAACAGGTGGTGATTTGTCTGATCCTGCCCAGGAGCCTTTCACAGCCGGCAACTAGAGTGCTTTCTGAGATGCAAGATTGAGGGCGTGTGCATAACATTTAACATGGAGGAAGTTTGCCAGCTGAGCAGGTACAACCATATCGGATGCGTTATCAGTGACTAAAACCAAATCTTTGTCCGTTATCTGCCACTCTTCTGGCTCTTTTTGCAGCAGCTCAGCAACATTCGCACCGGTGTGGCTGTCAGTCATCACTCTGGTTTGGAGAACATAATTCACCAGCTCCCAGTCGGTGCGCCCCTCACTCAGTAAGTGTGCCGTTACCGTGACATATGACTGTGTAGCAACTGAAGTCCATGCATCACATGTCAGAGCTACCCTCCATGCTTTCGTCAGTGATTCCAGCACTTCAGTTTTAGTCATGTCGTAGAGTTCGGGAACTGCTTTCTGGATAAAATACTTTCTTTTCAGGAGTTTGTATCTGGGCTCCAACGTCGGCATCAGGGCACAAAAGCCCTGGTTGTTAACGGCAGCATATGGACGTAGGTCCTTAGCGATAGAGGTTGCAATGGATGATGAGATTCGTTTTGCCCTTTCAGGGCTGCGGGGAAGTTTTGACAGTCCTTCTTCTATTGTTCGCTGGTTAGCAGCAACAACCGGCAAATACTTCTCCTTCTCTAACCCAGGGTGGAACGTGTGAGGTGCTGGCGCTTGTTTGTAGTGTTCCCACTGTACTTAATTTTGGTTTTACACACCTTACATATGGAGTAGGTTATGTCAATGCCCTTTCCATTTTCGTCTTCATAAAAAAAACGAAATGCTTCCAAACGCTAGCTTTTAATCCTGATGAGTGAATCTCATGCTCTGTAACTGTAGCTAAAGAACTAGCTGCCGCCATATTCACCGGTCCGTCCCTTAAGGTGTCCGGGCAGTATGTACGACGATTACTTTCACTCCCCAAGCAGAGGATGTGTTCATGGCCTTTAGTTATTATGATAAATAATAGTTTTTGAACATTTATGAATCGTAATCGAATCCTTACGTGTCGCATTGCGGTTAATCTAACAATCGATGTATCAGCACACCTCCACAACACTGGTTACTGTTGACGTCATGAAATGGATTGAAGTTGTTAAATAAGATACCTCATTGTTTATAAATCTGTTGTACAATGAAGTTATGGCGCACACAGCTCAGTCTGTGTCAGAGTCAGGACTCTGTTGGACCTTCTTAGTGTTTCTCTGGTTTCTTCAGGGTCCTTTGACCATCTGCTAAGTTCTGATTGTTGCTGAAACAGCGGAGTACTACTGTGAGGCTCTAAATTATCACAACTTCCTGTTTGTCCCCCTTTATCTCCCTGCATAATCTATAGTCAATGATCCAACATTTTCAGGGTTTCCCCCAGAAATCTTGCTAAGCCTGGTAGTCGGGATGCTGGGGAAGTGCTGCCTGCGGGCCACTGGCAGCCCATTGGTGGGCCGCCACGTTTTTGTAAAACACACTGTGATAGAAGTGATAGAAATATAAAATTATGACTATTATGCAGGGCAAGTCCACGTGCAACAGTTTCCAGCCTTGACAACCCTTTTGTGTGTGATCAGGGAGGAAAAAATGAAATCATCATGTGACTCCTTTCTTATTGCTGATTGGAGAAAACTGATGTTAGAACTCTTCTAGTGTTACAGCCATCCCCAGTCTCCCCTAAGTCAATATAGATAAATCAGTAGTGGGCCTATAGTATTTTGAATAACTAGTGTTTGATTCTTTTCTTCCATAAAAACTTGAGGGAAACACTTATATCTATGTAGTTATGGACAGAGTCAGACCTGTCCACACAGACCTGAAGGTGTGTGCGCGTCAGGACGCACGGCTGTGCCGTTATGGAGCGCACCGCGGTGTCTGCGGGTTCGTTTATGAATCATATTGAGCTCCGTTAGCTCTCCTGTCCGTCTCTGTCTGTTTTATCACAGCCCTGTTTAACTTTTCTCTTGTCTTGGGAGCTCTGTCGTCCTGATTAGACGGGAAAGGCTAACGAGCGGTTTATGTCATGTTACCAATACATGTGTAAATATAAGTGTAGCTGTCCATTTCATAAACTTGTTTCGATGTTATCCATTGACAAATTTAATTTAATCCACATTAAAAAAAATGAGATCTTCCCACTGAATCCCAAGCAGGTGGGCTTCTCCTCTCGGGCTGTCATCTCTCAGATGGACACAGAAAGGCTTTTACAGTAAATCCATAGTTATTTAGATCATATTCTGATAAATCATCCTCTCGACGAGCAAACAAGGGACCAAAATGTCACAGTTCATAGTTATTTAAATGAACAGGATCATCCGTTTAGGTTTGATTTTTGCGCTGCGTCAGCTTTTTTTTCTCTTTCACGTCACCTCAGCTCTGTGGTTCCCTCAGTGAGGTGTCTACCAACTACCAAGTTCATTAAAAACACAGAATGATGGAAAAACTCATCAATGATGGGGAAGCTTTCTATTCGATAAGACGAAATAACTCGTGCATGTCTGGTGCGCAGGCAGGCAGTGAGGCTTTTCCCCTGCAGCATGTTTCTGACATTAAAAATGTCTACATCCTCTCCTCTCGTGCTCCTCTGATTTCGGAAAAAGGAGTCTAATGTTTTTTGACACTTTTTTCCTGCCGTGTCACATTACAAGGACTATTTTTCAACAGTTAGGGACAGGCAATGTTTTCGGGGTTCACGTGATGAAAAATACAACAGACCTCACACCAAGGTTAGGTCACGCACGTAGCTTGGCTCCACCCACACACATAACTCATCAATACTGGTCTTGCAGAGTGGGGCACTGAAGTGCACCCCAGACTGCTGTGCTCTGGCTTTCATGATGGCGAGGCGGGAACATTTCAGCTGGCGGCCCGCCAGGCCTATGATGCACTGGGGAAACCCTGACTTTCTTTGTCCTGACACAGCTCATGCATTCTGCAGACCTGTGAGCTGAGTCAGGAACAATCCAAAGTGGTGAGCGACTCACGCCATTTATATCCTGAGAGGTGCAGGTCACAAGGTCAGACCAACTGGTCATCATTAGACGGACATGTGAACAGGCAGATCCGTCTGCACTCTGGAGTTCAAAACCAAGTCAGCACCAGTTTTTCATGTCTCTGTGTCCCTGACAGGGTCTGGGTTTTTCTCCAAAGAAACATTTGAATGATTTTGTCCCGTGTCCTCTGACAAAAGTGTCACATGATCCAGAGCGTGAGCACAGAGGCGGCACATCCACAACATTTATTCAGACATGTTTTGGCTTAAAAACAGAGAGGAGGAAAAATCTGTGTGAAACAGCTGCTTTGAACAAAGAGACAAACACAGAGCAGCAGACTTTGGACAGACAGAGCTGAAAGAGTTTCAGAGAAGCTGAGAACCGAACCCAGATCCACAGTTTAACAGCCTCTTAGTTTGACACATAAAGGATCAGCTCAAGGTTCTGCTGGAGGAGGTCAAAGATTTTGTCCTTATGTTCTTATTTCAGTCTGAAGGCTTCAACAGTCTGGAGGCTCTGACTGCAAAGGTTCAGTCACCTCCTGAGAGGGTTCACAAAGCTCTGCTGTCCATGGTCTGGATCCTTCTGCTGACTTAAGCTTGATGAAGAAGTCCATATTTTCCATTTTCCTCCTCAGACGTCCATCAGCTGATCACCAAAGAAGAAGAGGTTCTCCCTGAGCAGCAGGAGAGGAGCTCCAGTCTGAAGCAGGAGAACCCAGCAGGAGCAGCAGACATTAAAGAGGAGCAGGAGGAGGTGTGGAGCAGTCAGGAGAGAGAGCAGCTTCAGGGCTCAGAGGAGGCTGACAGCAGCATGTCCATGTTCACTCCTGTCCCTGTGAAGAGTGAAGATGATGATGAAGAGAGACCTCAGTCCTCACAGCTTCATGAAGATCAAGGTGAGCCCACCTTCAGAGTAATCCAGAATAGAGTCTCAGTTTTTCTTTGTGCTGGTTTTCCTCCAGGACGACCCCCCTGTGGAGGTCCAGAAAAGAGATAGACCAGTGTGTTTTTTCAGGGTCGATACTGATTATTAGTAGTCAAGGAGGCCCATAACCGATATTTAGAGCCGATATTCATTTGAAGTAAAAGGGAAAATATAAAACTTTTGTCTATCCATCTGCAGGCCAGGGTTAGCATGTTGTGCGTTAGCCTGTAATGTTTGGGGGGAACAGGATTGCTGTTATCTGGTAACCGGCATGACTTTGTGGTTCATGTGTGTTCAGGATAAGCGTTGCATGGCTGGAGCGGCAGTGCGCTCCACTTTGCTTGCGATACGCTGCAGGTCTATTGTTAAGCCCCTGTATGTTACTGTGTTGGCCGCTGCTCCGCTCTAGCTCATCCCTGCAATGCAAACACACACACACACACAGACTTCTACTATCACAGACTATTCCCACATCTATATTATCAGCAACCTTGTTTCAATGATTAACAGGCACGTCTGGAGGGATTGCGAGCCAGCAGAGCTGCCACTAATGTCTATTTGACTTTAATTGGCTCACAGGAATGTTACTAGTAGCTGTGAGTTGTAGAGGACTGGGATGTTTATTACAATTTTGTGAGAGTCTGCTTCCCTAATTCATCTTAAAAACCAAGCCCCCAGGAACAGCGCTGGACTTTGAATCCAGTTTTACATGGTTGCCAAACATTTCTAAAGTCTGCATGCACAGCTTTCACTGCTTGTGGCTGTTACCTGTGCCGTGCCTCTCAGACAAACACACGCACTAACACAGGTCCTGGTCTACTTCACGTCCATCAGTCCAGCAAAATAAAGTCACACAGCAGCTCAAAGTGGCCAAAAAATAAAGTGTTCTATAAGTCACCAATGCAGAGGGTCAAGTTCTTAGAATAGCAGCAAAACTGAAGCTGAAACTTTTTCCTGTTTCCAGTGAAGAATGAAATAGAGACTTCTACCAGCCAACAAGGCTTTCTTTTCCTTTGCAAAGAAAGGGTCAATCAACACACAAGTAGTCAGGATGAAGAAAGACCCCGAACATGGGGAGACTGAAACATTTATACCTGAGACCCCCCAAGGAAGGTTTACACCCCTCTGTCTGCTACAGGAATCCACATCAGGACAGGGGTTTGAGAGGTCTAGACATCACAATTTAAAACACAAAGGGACCTGGTATCTTGGTGAGGAAGCAGGAGATGAGGCGTCTCAGGAAGTGTAATTCAAAGGAAATGAAATTACAAATACAATCCACCTTTTGATTATTCATTAATCACCAAACAAAAGTCCAAAAGAAAAACAACAATAAAAAAGACACAACAGAAAAAAGACAGAATAAAGTATATACATACAGACATCGGTCACTGTAAGTATGTACACAAGGGGTGTACATAGGGTTAAAAAAAATTGAGTTACAGAGTTTGAGGAGTTGGTATGGTCAGAACAAAGCTTCTCGAGCACAGTATCTATTACCAATGCCATTGTTTCAGTTGATTCCATTGTTCCATAGCAGATAGCTTATGGCAAGTTTTGCTTCCATGCAGCTTGAGCAAACAGAATCACTTGGACATAATTAAGTAGGACTGTTATGATTTAGAGGCTAATCTAGCAGGAAAACAACAATTTCTCCTGCTGCATTTGGAACAACAGGAGGAGGTCAGGATGCAGGTCCTTTCAGTCAGCCATGTTTTCCAGATGGTGTAACACTTAAACATCTCGAGTTTGGTTCTGAGGAGTGTGTAGTTTGACTCATGTTTTTGTATTTCAATCTCTTCCTGCAGACGTCCAGCAGCTGTCAGTTATGAAAGAAGAACAGCCTGTCCATGTGAACAGTGAGGATGAAGATGAAGAGAAACTCCAGTCCTCTCAGCTTCATCAGATGAGGACCAGAGCTGATGGAGAGGAGTGTGGAGGAAATGATGAGAAGAGGAACCCTGCTCCAGGGAGACACTTTCAACCAGAGACTGAGGTCAAGACTGAAGACTCCTCTGAGGCTGAGACTGATGACAGTGATGATTGGAGGGAGGACAGAGACCATCGGCCAGGTTTAGACCATGTGAAAAGAAAACAAGTGAGGAGACTAAAGCCCAGAGAGAAACCTTTCAGCTGCTCTGAGTGTGGTAAAACATTTAGATCAAGAAGGTCTTTCTGTCGTCACAAAATGATTCACACTGGAGAGAAACCCTTCAGCTGCTCTGAGTGTGATAAAACATTTAGCAACCAAAGTAGTCTAAAACGGCACAACATGGTTCACACTGGAGAGGAACCCTTCAGCTGCTCCGAGTGTGATAAAACATTTAGCAACCAAAGTAGTCTAAAACGGCACAACATGGTTCACACTGGAGAGAAACCCTTCAACTGTGCTGAGTGTGGTCAAGCATTTAGGTTCAAAGGTTGTCTAAGAAGTCACATGCCCATTCACACTGGAGAGAAACCCTTCAGCTGTGCTAAGTGTGGAAAAAAATTTCTACACAAAAAAAGTTTAATAAGTCACATGTTGATTCACACTGGAGAGAAACCCTTCAGCTGTGCTGAGTGTGGTAAAACATTTAGATTCAAGGGTAGTCTAAGAAGTCACATGTCCATTCACACTGGAGAGAAACCCTTCAGCTGTGCTGAATGTGGTAAAACATTTATATATAAAAAAAGCTTTAGAAGTCACAAGTTGATTCACACTGGAAAGAAACCCTTCAGCTGTGCTGATTGTGGCGAAACATTTAGACATAAGAATTCTCTTGAACATCACATGTTAAATCACACTGGAGAGAAACCCTTCAGCTGTGCTGATTGTGGGAAAACATTTATTACCAAAGGTGATCTAAAAAAGCACAACATGGTTCACACAGGAGAGAAACCCTTTAGCTGCTCTGAGTGTGATAAAACCTTTCGCAACAAAGTTGGTTTAGAAACTCATTTCATGGTTCACACTGGAGCAAAACCCTTCAGCTGTGCTGAGTGTGGTAAAACATTTAGATCTAAAAGTACTCTAAAAATTCATAACATGGTTCACACTGGAGAGAAACTCTTCAGCTGTGCTGAGTGTGGGAAAACATTTAGATCTAAAAGTACTCTAAAAATTCATAACATGGTTCACACTGGAGAGAAACTCTTCAGCTGTGCTGAGTGTGGGAAAACATTAAGCCAAAAATGCAAACTAAAAAGGCACATGTTGATTCATGCTAGAAAGCGGTGCTGATTGTGGCAAAACATTTAGGTATGAAAAGACGAGTCATGACACTGACACTGTTTAGATGAACAGGAGTGGAGATAGTTCTTCATCTTGACAGAGTCTAGTTCAGGATCTCACTTTACAACTACTTTTTATCTCCAGTTGTTTGTATTACCATTGAGCACCATTAGTTAGCTCCTCCAAACACACACCCTGAAACGCCTTCATTCTCACCCCTTCCCCTCTGTGCACTCACCCATTTGTCCCAATTTACTCCACCATTCAGTTCTCCCTCTGTATAAAAGTCATTCAGTCTGACTGGAGAGAGGCAGGAGAGGAGCAACAAAAGTAGTCTACGGAGCAAACTGAGTGAGGAGAACTTCATCTATTCCATCATCTTCTGCTGTCGACTCTGTTTAATGACCACTCTACACCACCCTCCACATAATTCCTGGTCTGATCTCCACACAAGGCTCAGCTGATAGTTCACACTGAAGCAGGTCATCTCCTCACACCCCAGCAGCACCAACCTGAACTGGACTGACCGACTCACCGTGAGTTCTTCTGTTTCAGCCACAAGGTCCATTTTATTTCATACTTTGTTGGTAACAACATGTTTATTCATGCTGGAGAGAAACTCTTCAGCTGTTTCAAGTGTGGGAAAGCATTTGGAAAGATACAGAATGTGCCCAGTAGCATCCTTATTTCTATTGAGAGAGAGACCCTTTGGCTGCTCTGCTTGTGGGAAAACTCATTTGACAGGAAAAGTGTTCTGACCAAAGCTGGTGAACCACAGAACGGACCCTTGAAAGAACTGAAAATGTCTGCAATTGTTGTTTTTCTTTTCTTTTCTCTGAGCTGTTCCTTTGACCTATTCATACTATGTTCTTATGATATTTTTGTTTCAGTGATGT
Organism: Cetoscarus ocellatus; assembly: GCA_037902135.1. Classification (NCBI taxonomy): domain Eukaryota; kingdom Metazoa; phylum Chordata; class Actinopteri; order Labriformes; family Labridae; genus Cetoscarus; species Cetoscarus ocellatus. The sequence goes on along the minus strand of JBAMNC010001348.1, from coordinate 192,659 downwards.
TTGAACTCATCTGTGACCTTTTGTGAGACCTCAAACTTAAGTTGAACATGTTGTGGTTGAATCACTTGTTAAGTGGAAAATGTGCAGACAGCTTGTACTGCTGACTTTGCAAAAAACAGGTGCTGTGGTTTTTCTAAGTATTAAAGATGTTTATCAAAGCGTGGACAGACTATAACAGGTCTTGCAGAGGTTTCCAGTGGGGAAGAGATACGATCTTAAACTTTTTGATCTCATTAGTGTATAAAAGGCACAGCAAGTCCTGAGAGTCTTCTTGTAACTTTTAAGAAAGCCTCACATCCATTTGACATCTAGCACAGGCCATTCAGCTCTGAGCCTCTCTCTCCTGAAACTTTTGAAAGATTTGTGAGACTCAGCCTCACAGAGATATTATGATGGGTTATTACTTTTTAGGAATTTTTATTCTTGTTTTCTCCTTGATTTTTTTTTTTTTTTAACATTTGGAGAGAGTTTGAAGTGAATTTTGTTTCAAACTTTTAGATACTTGTACGGTTATTTTTTCTCAGAGAGACACTTACTCCATACAACACAGCGTGGCCCTCTGAGCAGGTAAGATCAACAATCCACACCATGGCTCACATTACTGATTGACCCATTATGGCACACTTCACGCCTCACACCGCTTATTCAAATCTAAGTGAGGAAGGTCTGCAGTTAGTTCTTCTGGAGCCAGACTTCGATATTTCTGAATTCATGAGTTGGTCCAATCAATGTTGTGATCAAGACTTTACTTTTATATTTACTTTCATTTTTCCTTATTTTTATATATTGCTTATTTTTATATGTTTAATTTCATGTTTTACTTATTATATGCTCAGCTGTTTCACAAGTTTTATTTTACACTGCCTCAATAATCCTCACACACACAGAATGTGTTCTTTGGAATTGTCACAATTTATGCCTTTTGATTGCTACAAGAGTTTTTTAATTTTATAATCTCACAGTTAAAGTTAGATTTTTTATGCAGTATATTTTCATGTAATGGTTTCTGTTTTATTGAAGGTGTACATATATAATGATGTGTATATTAAAGGTTAGGTGAATCAAATACATATTAATGCAGCTCTGCTAAGATTGAGAAAAGGCCTTCAATGGAAACTTCCATTAAGTTTGAGGAAAGACCGTATTTTGAAGCTAACAGAGAAGCCATTTTGAATAAGTTGAAAGAACCAGCAGGAGCCATTTTGAGTCAGGAATAAGAAAGGGGAAAAATGCCATACTATACAGACGTGGACAAAATTGTTGGTACCCTTCTGTTAAAGGAAGAAAAACCCACAGTGGTCACTGAAATAACTTGAAACTGACAAAAGTAATAATAAATAAACATTACTAAAAATCAACAATGAATATCAGACATTGCTTTTGAATTGTGGCTCAACAGAATTATTTAAAAGAATAAATAATGAAACTGGCCTGGACAAAAATGATAGTACCCCAAGAAAAGATTGAAAATGATTTGACCATAGGGACATGTTAAACTAAGGTGTGTCCTGTAATTAGCATCACAGGTGTCTTCAAGCTTGTAATCAGTCAGTCTGCCTTTTTAAAGGGTGAAAAGTAGTCACTGTGCTGTTTGGTGTCGTGGTGTGTACCACACTGAACATGGACCACAGAAAGCTAAGGAGAGAGTTGTCTCAGGAGATTAGAAAGAAAATTATAGACAATCATGTTAAAGGTAAAGGCTATAAGACCATCTCCAAGCAGCTTGATGTTCCTGTGACTACAGCTGCACATATTATTCAGAAGTTTAAGGTCCACAGGACTGTAGCCAACCTCCCTGGATGAGGCTGCAAGAGGAAAACTGATGATAAACTGAAGAGACGGATAATATGAATGGTAACCAAAGAGTCCAGAACAACTTCCAAAGAGATTAGAGGTGAACTCCAAGGTCAAGGTACATCAGAATTAGATCACACCATCCATCACTGTTTGAGCCAAAGTGGACTTAATGGAGGACACCACTGTTGAAAGCACATCATAAAAAAGCAAGACTGGAATTTGCCAAAATGCATATTGACAAGCCACAGAGGTTCTACCTTACAAATTAAATATTATTTTACTAAACTGAATTTCATCAGTAATGAGATTGCCTAACATGTAGCCTCAACAATTTGAAAAGTTGGTGGGACTGGCAAAGAGTGTGCTTTCTTCACTTCTTTCCTGCACCTACCAACATATTTGTTGGCATCATTTGTAAAGTTTCATTTAATTTGTGCTGTTGCCTCAAAGTAAGAATTACTGAGGTTCAAGTCCCAGTCAGCAGCATTTCTGTGTGGAGTTCACATGTTGTCTCCATGTGGGAGTTCTCAGCTCACCTAAAGACAGCTCCTGGCTGCTGTAGTGAATATTTGGGGCTGACACATTATTGTGTGGATTGGTTCATTGACTGGTGCACTTGTTGTCCTCCATCTTGTGTTTGACAGCAGTACAGAAGCCATTCCGGATGTCTGTATTTGTATCTGAACAGGTGTAGTGATGCACTTGTGGCAAGGCAAGTAGTGGAGGTGGGAACACTGACAACACCACCCAGGAGCCTGCACCCCAGGGTATAAATATATATGGATCAACCAACTATCAAGGGCACACAGTTCAAACAAAGTCCACAGGGCAAGAGCATGATTTCCAAAAATATAAAACACTTTATTAAACAATCATTCAAAGGAGTAGCAGACAAGTAATAAACAGGATTATGGGACCTGCCAAAAGAAAAGGAAAGCAGGAACAGGGCTGGGGGCTTACCATGACAGCGGTAACAAAAAGGGGAAAGATCCAAAACTACACACCACCGTGAAACATCAAACAAAAAGTGAAAACAGGACCACCACCAGGAAACCACTGCTGCTCTTTGGCCCTCAGCACCTGTTAAATGAAGAGAGAAACACGATTAAAAACATACTAGGATGGCAGTCCTCATACCCTTATAAACAAAATAAACACTCCCTAAACCCCCAAAAAACCCAATCCCTAAACAACAAATGATCAAAAAATGAGAAACGAAGAAAGCAATTTATGAGCAATAAAGATAAATATAAACCAAGGACAACATGAATAATTCGAAGTCAGAAATAACCATAGAAAGAAATTAGCTAAACAAATCAATTAATTGAGACAGAAATAACCAAAGGAAGAAATGAAACAAATTAATTGCGGTCTGTAGTCGACTAAAACTAGAGCCAGCAGTGTGAGTCTGAGCTGTGGGGCAACACGTGGCAGCCGACCCAGAGCAGCACAAAGAGAGCCTCAAGGAGCCAGGACAGAAAGTCCACCAGCAGGAACACCCACGAACTGAGAGCTGTAAAGAGGAAAGCTAAAACAGCAGCAAAGCTCAGGAACAGTGGTAGAGGCGGCCATGAGCAGGGAGCAGGGTGGTTGTGTCAGGCGGCAGCAGGAGGAAAACTCACAGCCCCAAGTCCACCAGTGAGTGCCTCAGGAAACAGCTCTAGAGACTTCAGAGACAGCCCAGCTCCAGTCACACCACAGCGCTTGTTGTGAAACCCAACACCACTCTGTAACACTCAGGCATGACGTCAGACGCCACCACACGTCTGCCGGCTCCTTAAGGGAGGAAGAGGAAGTGAGAGACAGAGGGGGCTCTGACCGGGTGTATGTATAGGCAACTGGTAATCAGCAGCCACACTGCCCCTTGCGGTAGGGAGTCTAACTACGTATCTGGCCACACACTGCTTGGTGCTGCTGGACTAAAACAGTTAAACAGATTATAACCACAGTTTCACTGAAGTCTGGGTGCTGTGGTGTCCGTTGACATGTCTGTGTTTTCATCAGGAGGAAGCTCGACGTGCAGGATGGCTGCTCTGAGGAGGGTCTTCAGTCTTGCAATAATGAGACTCATGTTTTCACTGAGGGGTAAGAATTAAAAGCAGCACAACAACAAACCAATAGATATGATTTTACTGTTCTCTCTTAGTGTTCTCAGTGATTCACATGCAGGATTAACTCCGCCATGCTTTTCTCTGACAACACTGTAACAACTTCCTGTTTCCTGATTCTACCTGACTTGAAATTAAAGGCATAGTGTCCTTTTCACAGTAAAATTTGTCATTACCACATTTAACAGAATGCAGGCTGAACAATGATCCTTGTCCCTCTACTGCCCCCTGATTGGTCAGCTGCTATATCAGGTTAGAGGTTAAGGTTCCATCATGTTTAACTGTCTGCCATTGTCTTAGTATCTATTCTTGTCTGGAAATATGTTATTTTCCTAGATATATGTTAACGAAAACAACAACGACAGAGTAATAAAGATGACAAACATTCGCCTGTATTACCAAATGGGACAAAGATCCAGCAGGACAAAGTTGCAACTAACAGGGACATGCTGTGACAGTAATTCAGCCTTGGACTTAGAGACAGAGAGGACATTGTCTTCTGTTGGGTTTTTGTGTGTGTGTGTGTGTGTGGGTGTATACATATATACTTATATAACAGCCACCCACCCCCCTCTCCCCGGTGGGATGGGTGACTGTTCATCCTCTTCAGCTCAGGTCCTCTACCAGAGGCCTGTGAGCTTGAGGGTCCTGTGCAGTATCTTAAGCCCCGTTTCCACCAGAGGGTTCAGTTCGGTTCATCTCGGTATGGCTCGTTTTTTGTGGCGTTTCCATAGCCTAAAACTGGGACAGGACCCCTATAAGCGAGCCGTACCGTCCTACATTTTAGGACCCTTCTGTTGGGGCGCCAAGCATACCGATCTGACCCCAGAAGTTGGAGCTAGAAACACTGCGGCCCATTGATTCGTCGAAGGAGACATCACTTCCCGTGCAACAGCGGTAATAAAGAACAACACAGCCCCACCATGTTTAAATCTCCACTCGTCTTCGTGAAGATAACTCTCAAGGCTTTTTTGTTTGGAAAACTGGCATCAAGATCGAGTGTCCCATGGTCTACTGTGAAGGTCCAGACCTTTCTCAGTATTCTCGGTGAAGAGAATCGTTGCTCTTTGTTTACTGTGTCACGTTTTCTTCTTCGTTGTATTTAATAGCTGGGTACACTGTGTTGCGCTGCTATGACGTCATGCTATCGGCATCCGGCTTACACGCCACCTACCAAGTAGGGTACGGCTGGCTGTGGAAACACAACCAGGATCAGGCTTTACCGATCCGGCCTGAGCCAAACCGTGCGGATCCATACCGGACCACTTGGTGGAAACAGGGCTTATGTACAAGGTAAAGAAAGTTATGTGACTAAGTAGTCTGGTTCTAATCTTGCATCATCAGATTGGTCTTTACCAGTGACCTCAGATCTCCATGTGGAAATGAATTGCTTCTGTTCATGGTTGCTGTGTACACTAGGTGTAGCTTATAGTAATGTTTTGTTCTCCATGAAAATAGGACCTCAAGAATCCCCCAACAGGCTCAGGCACAGACGGGGGTGAGGCGACAGCAGTAACCTGGCCCTGGTTTTAGGCCATGCATGAGGCTCTTGGGGAGAGGCCATCTATCCAGCCGCCCACTCTTGTAGCCTCATGCATTGTTTCAAACCAGGGTCCACCTCTGCATGTGGGGAGCCCACTGAGCCCCTCCCGAGGCCCTCCATGGCAGCACTAGGTGAGGACGACGCCATGCCCTCCACCAGCCACCAGCCTCCCAGAAAAAAGGCCAAAAGGGGTCAAGGTCTTTCCTTAAAGGGCAGGCCAAAAAGGATGAGGCAATCCTGCAGCAAAATGAACGCTGCCTGGCCTTGTTAGAGGAACTAAAAAGAAATAAATAAAACATGACCATTCCTGTTGTATTCTTGCAGGGCTGCCAACTTTTCAAAAAACCTTGGAGTGAGATTTGGTGGAGCCAACCAAAATGTTGCCACATACACGGTAGGACAACATTCGACACATAATGTCTCATTATGTGCAGGTTGAATAATACTATATAACACTCGGAAGTAACAAAATGCTGCAAGTGCAATTAACTCAGGTACACATAAAAAATAAAATATAAATAAATGCCATATTTTTTGCTGTGTTGTCTGATACTTCCTCAAATGTCCTACACAGTGATATTAAACAATAACTGTAATCATGTCATTGTTTCTTATAAGTCTATATCCTACCCGTCTACAGGTCTGTTTACGCACAACCAGAAATTCCAAGAGCAGTATTTTGTTCACCAAAAACACCGGTCTGATCACCACTACAGCAGATTTACAAGAACTGAAAGCTCAATACAAGTTCTAAAACTAGGAGAAATATTTTTTAATGAATAACCAAACTGGGCGGCACGGTGGCGCAGCGGTAGTGCACTCAGACTCCACACACGTCTGTACAGAGGGAGCAGCCACTGCTCCTCCAAAGGCCATTGCTTAATGCCTGCTCACTTTTTTCTCAGTCTTCTTCTTCTCCTCAGCACTTTGCCATGATTTTGTCAGATGTGATTACACAACAACTTCATGACTGATGCACACGCTGACATGTATCATCCATGTTTGCTGCCTGTGACGGTGAGTCTTCTTTTGCCGTAGATGGTTCATACTGAAGTCTGATAGCGTCACATTTAAATTATAATGTGAACATCCAGGCAAAAACATCAGAATTGAGCGTTTAGACCTGCAGTGTGAACTGGCCTAACATAAATTCTCATTTTTAAATTGAACACAATTTCATGGCATTTCAACTAGATGCTGTTATATTAATAAACATGAGCCCTTTTTTCTCCTATAATCATTAGAGTAATTTCGGCAGTGCCCACCTCTGTAGCTGTTCAGCGTGAGTCTGGTTCTGCTCAAGATGTCCTGCTGCCTATCAGAGGTCTTTTCCTGCCACTGTAACTGTTGCCAGTTGTGGCCAAGTGCTGCACTCTTGGTGAATTCAGGTTGGGTTTGGAATAATAGAAAATAAATAAATAAATAAATAAATCCACCCATCCATATAAATACTGATCTATACCACTTATCCCTTTCAGAGTTGAGGGGGCTGGATCATATCCCAGCTGTCATTGGGCGGGGTACACCCTGGGTCGGTCACCAGACAATCCCAGGGCCACATAGAGAGACAGACAACCATTCATGCTCACATAAGGGCAACATGGAGTCACCAGTCAAACTAATGAGCATGTTTTTGCTCTGTGGAAGGAAGCTGGAGTACCCAGAGAGAACCCACGCATGCACAGGAAGAACAGGCTAACTCCAGACAGTAGGCCCTGACTGACCCAGGGGTCAAACCAACGACCTTTCCTTTCTGTGTGGCACTACCTTCTTCACCAATGTGCTACCACTTTGTTTTGTTTTGGTGCTGTACAAATAAAGATTGATTGATGATGATTAAGTAGATGATTGACCTCATAGTCTTAATCCTATTTTAGGCATATGCTCTCTTCATATATTTAAAACCTCTTGATTCCCAAGGCCTCTACCTCGGGGTCACCCTTTGAAAAAGCAACACACTGAAAACAAAAAAACCTGTGACTCATATTTTACTGTTATTCTCACTCCTATTAGAAAAACACCACACAGTCACAGTGGACCCTGAAGTTGGTTGTGTCTTCGATTATCTCCAACAATGAAAGATACTTTAGGGTTTAAACAGTCCCTTATGTCCATATTGTTGAAAAACACACACTAAAGTGCCCTCTTGGGAGCCAAAACCCATGTTAAAATGCCCTCCTGGGTGGAAAAACTACACTTGACTCCAGAAGACCATTAGGACCAAGGAATACTATGAAACATTAATGTTGCAATGACGTCTATGGTGGGCCCCTTTTTTGTCTTAATTGAGCCAGAGCTACACATGTGGATAAAATTGTTGGTACCCTACCGTCAAAGACAGAAAAACCCCCAATGGTCACTAAAATAACTTGAATCTGACAAAAGTAATAATAAATAAAAATGTACTGAAAATTAACGAATGAAAATCAGACGTTGCGTTTGAATTGTGGTTCAACAGAATCAACAGGAAAAGCACGCCACTCCCGCACTCGCACAGGGAAGTGCTGGATTGGTATGCACGCCAAACGGTGGTTGATTTATTTAAATACTTCATGTCGCTCTCCTTATACTGGCCTTTTGTTATTTGTTAGGCATCGTGAGATTAGCGTGGTTGTTCAGGTGGGGGGAGCCGGAATCTGCTGCTGTTTTGCCATGCTGCTGTCCTGAGACCTTGACATCTTTCTGCCTCTTTTGTGCTGCGCTGTTGGCTATGATTTGGCTATGATTTGGCTACATCACCTGACATAGCTCTGCCGTCGTACACTGCCTGCTTAATTCTGCCTCTACACTGCATGTAAGCTGTCTTGCCTGTCTGCCTGCCTGCTACACGTCTGCTGGAGCCCTGTTCGTAAGCTCAGCTGTTTGCTTTGTGTGGGCGCCTGGCTTTAAGATTACTGACACTGTTGGGTCGGGGTTTTCGCTCACTCTGTCTGCTCGCAGGGGGAGTCGCACTGACTGTTGCTAGCCGAAGGCTAGTAGGCCTTCATCAGGTGGGATTGCTGCATGCTACTGCTCCCTTCTGTGGCAGTTTCTGGACTGAACTAATTTAACTCTTCTACTTCGTTGGGATAAATGGACTCTGGGGGTTACTTTTTTCGTTTGGCTTGTGCTCTTCTTTTGTTTAAGTTGATTATTCCTTTGTTTGTATTTCTTTTAACCTTGTGGTTATTCTGTTTTCTTGTGTTACTACTATCAGTATAGTTTACGTTTAATTTGTCTACTTGATTTACCAATTGATTGAGTTATTGAAGTTGTTTCTTTGGTTTAGTTACATTAAGTCATTTGGTTTTGGGCAGCATTAGCATTTTCTGTTAATTTACTCCTATTTATTTTTCCTTTTGCTGCCAAAAACATTGTTTTTGTGAGGATTCCTCCTCCCCTGTCCTCACCCTCCCTCCCCCCTCCCTTCCTGCTCTCCTGCTGCATGTGAGGAGGCTCTCTTCCCTGGAGCCTGCTGAACACACCTGCAGCCACTTCAGGCTAATCAGTGCTCTCTACTTAAGACACACCGTGGCTCTCTTCAGCTGCCGGTGGATTCCACTTCCTACGTGTTTTTTTCAGGCCGTTTTCTCCTCATTGCTAACAGTGCTTCTAGCCCTTGTGCTGGCCTTAAGCCCTTTTGTCTCCGTTCAGGAGCTCATGGTTGTTTTTGGTGTTTGAGACTGAAGACTCTTATCTATTTTTCCTCATCTCTAATCTTTTTCTCTGCTCCATTTTTTACAGTGTTCTCCATGAGCCCTCACCACCACTGTCACTGTAAATAGTCTCACCTGTTCACTGTGGTTGCCCTAACACCTGGATTGTCCCTGAATAAAAGCATTGTCAACTTTACCTGCCTCCTCCTTGTGTCAAGGAACTGTCCCTTTTATACTTTATTAGTTGGACCCAGAAGCTGAGACGGAGAACCAGAAAAAGGTTTACGGTGATTTATTTACAAAGTCCCAAAAAAATCCAACATCCAGTGATCAGTGACAACAAGGTGAGTATATACAAGCAGGCAGGGCAGGAGCTCAGGAGACACTGTGAAGAGTGGGAGAAGAAAAACAGGTGAGTATCCAAAAGATAGCAGGATCAAAACTCCTAATGGAGAAAACACTGAATCGAGGCTACGAGGAGCCAGAACGATGGCAAACAAACCACTCAGAGAAGAGGAAATCCACCGACGAAGCATGAGTGAATCTCGGCAGCCTTTATACCCTGGATGATGAGTGAATGAAGTGCAGGTGTGCGAGAGTGGCCGTCTGCAGCAGGAGGTAACCACGTCTACCACAGGCAGCAGAACAGGAAGGGAGGGGGAGAGAGACTGAGAGGAGGATGAATCATCACACCTTGAAGCTTTTGGGTCCAACAATAAAAATTCTGGGATTATTCCCTAACAGTCTTGGTTATTAGTTATCATTTGTTTCTCGTTGGTTTCATTAACAGAGTTTCTTTTTGTTTCCCTTTCAGTGGCTGAGCCTGGTGGTGGTGTTGGTGGTCTGGATGGTGGTTCCTCTCTTTTGCATGTGTGCGCTATTTGAGTTAGATCACACGAGTGTGTGTAGGTTCTTCACGTGTGCCTGGGGTGTTTCCAATTTGATTTTTCTCACTGGGACCCATCTCCTAGATCCATCACACTTGGTGAGCCCCCCCCCCCCCCCCCCCCCCCCGTTTTATAAATGAATGAATGGTTTTCTTCTGTGTTTGCTTATTTTAAAGGAATTTTTGATAAGATGTTAATAAAATAATTGTTTCATTGTGAATCCCATCTCAAGCTCCTCTGTACATGTTTCTTGAACCTGTGTACCTTTCTTTGGTTTAAAACTTCTTTATTATTTCCCTGGGTGAAACTCCCAGGGTGGCGTTGCCACAAATAGTGCCTTACCCTTGTGTTGCCACAATAAGATGGGAGATAATGGGGCCAAAACACAGCTTTTATTGTTTTTTTTAGATATGTAGACAAAAAGGACATCTTTGAGCATCCATGGGCTCACTATGTTGTTCTCTAATGTGAGCCAGAAGACAGTAAAATGTGAATCGAACCAGGAGAGCAGGGGTCTGAGCACAAAATTAGAGACAGCCAGGCCCTCATCCTCCCTCCTCCTCTGTAAAGTGGACATTTTCAATCGTGGCCACTTTTGATTCCAGACAAATTTGGAAGTTGCAGATTGGAGTTTGCTCCAGTAATCAGGTGGAGGGGGAATGGGGACCATAGCACTGACAAAATTAATCCTAGGTAAGATATTAATTTTAATGATAGAGACACAGGCCCAAGTAGAGAAAGGTAGACAGATCCACTGGTCCATGTCCCTATATTAACAGGAAGAGCAGATAATTTGGCAGAATCATTCAGGTGTAAAACGGCAGACTTAGACCAATTAATTTGTAAACCTGACATGCTTCCAAACTCATCACAGATGGACAAAAGGTGTGATAGAGGCTGAGCAGGATTCCCTAGAAATACCAAAACATCATCCACAGATAAAGATAGCTGGTGATGTGTGTTGTGGATAGTTATGGGTGAGACTAGACTCGACTGATGTATTGATTGAGCTAGCGGCCCCAGGTAGAGTACAAAAAGTGCAGGACCTAAAGGGCATCTCTGGCGGGGATGACCTGGAAGAGAGTGGAGAGAGTTTGACCAGTTAACACCTGTGCTGAGGGGTTTGAGTATCATTTTTTAATCAACCCAATAAAAGTACTACCAAAACCCATCACTTCCAGAACAGACCACAAATATGACCACTCTAAACGGTCAAAGGCTTTCATGGCATCGAGTGAAAGCACAGACATGGGTGTAGTATTGTCTGTTGCAACATCAATAATGTGAAGAAGACGTCTTACATTATCCGTTGCCAGTCGTGATTCTATGAAGCCTGTCTGATCAGAATTGACTAATAATGGCATGTAACGTTAAAGACGGGAGTTTTGCAAAAATCTTCAAGTCAGAGTTCAGGAGGCTGAGAGGATGATAGCTAGAACAATCAGTGGGGTCCTTATCTTTCTTCAGCAGCAGTGAAATGAGGGCTGTATTAACCTCCCTTGAGAAGCTGCCTTTTTCAGTAGAGGAAATAATCATACTTAAAAGAAATGGGCCCAGCTGTTCCCAAAAACTGACCTTGATCAAATCCTGTTATCGAAGATTTTTGTGGGCACTCTTGTTGGTTTCAACAACCATGGCAACCACAGAGCAAGTGCCCGTGGGTCACCAGCCAACACGGTGACTAGTGAAACAATAACACCAGGTCTGGTCCAAACATCAGCAGCGTTTGTATCATCTGGGTGTTTTACAGCAGCATTGCAATGAAGAAGGGACAGAATGTTATCAACACTTAAAATAGTTTCGCAAGCGTCCACTGCAGCACATGGAGACAGCAGGGAGAAGGTTGCACTGAGTGACATCACCACGCAGAGAACTAACACACAGTGTGATGGAATTTTTGCATGCATTTATTTTTACCTGATATTTGATGGAATTAGTTCTGCCTCTGAACTGCTTGCTGCTGTGTGGTTCTGTGTATTGTTCCCATTCTCATGAGAATAAAGACAGATCAAGAAATTTCTGCAACAGTTTATGTGTGGACAGAAGGACAAAATGGACAGAAAAAACAGTGATTTATAAAAGAACCTGCCTACGTGTGGAAAAGGCCTTAGACAGAGTGAGAGTGGAGGTGGATCAGGGGTCCTCAGTCTGTGAAAACTGGAGTTGTTTAACATGATTGTGAACATGCTTTAGCACTCATCAAAATGAATATATGAACCTGAGATAAGACATAAAATGTCCTCTTTAATATGTTCATCCATAATTTTAGCTCTCCTTCAGGGATGAACCAGTATCAGTCAAACAGCTGTGAGACGACATCATGACATCCCATCGTTGTTTCTTCATCCGAGGTTTAGCTCTTCACAGAGCAATGGATCCACCTCAGAAAGAGCTGCGATCAGAATGGAGCTGGCTATGTTCCCTTTTCGTCGAGCTGAGTCGATCACATCTCGTGCTTTGTCCTCCCTGACTTTGGTTTTGATCGACTGCATCTCCTCATCATTCACAACATGATGCTCCAGGAGCTTATCCAGGAGCTGGTTCAGGACTGGATCGGTCACTCTGTTGATGAACTGAGTCCTGACTGAGCGCAGTGTCTCTGCCACTGCAGAGCCCCTGTTCGCTGCAGGGGCCCTGTCCACTGCAGGGGTCCTGTTCACTGCAGGGGTCCTGTTCACTGCAGGGGCCCTGTCCACTGCAAAGGCCCTGTTCACTGCAGGGGCCCTGTTCACTGCAGGGGTCCTGTTCACTGCAGGGGTCCTGTTCACTGCTTGGACAAGAGGCACAAACCGGTTCAAGACTTCTCTCCCATCCTGGTCCTGGACTATCAAAGTCACTTCCTCTGAGCTTGGAGTGAGGAAAACTTCAAATGTTGGATGAAAGTTTGGTCCATACTCAGAGAAAAATGGTGCATGCTGAAGAAATGATTAAAAATAAATTCTATTAGAAAGATCACTGAATTAGACACTTTTTTCTGATGCATCAACTCGTATTAAAGGGATAGTTCAATATTTTTGAAGGTGGAGTTGAATGAGATTCATGACAATATTAAATTAAACACAGTGATGATCAGCTCTGCTCCTGTTGGGAGAAAGCTGGCCTGAATGCAAGGCTATACATTGTTGCAGAGAGCCAGAGCTCTGAGGAATTCAGTAAATTTGGGTGGAAAAAAGAAAAATGTGGCTGTTTGTCTCATATCCATCCTCTCTCCTGTGGTACTACTGTGTCCAGGGTAGAAGGACATGATGGCCACTGTTGTGCACGTGCACTAATAAATATTTGGTGGATGGTCATTTTTTTAACTCATGACCAAAGTTCATTGTTGAGGCAGCAGAGAATTGCTCCTATTTCCAGAGACAGCAGGAGTTCAGAGCTCCACCTCCTGAGTCAAACTGACGCACAGACTGTGTGTGACGGCTCTTTGTAAGCTGCTGTGGATTCTGCTGCAGTGCTCACCTACATTGTGTCACTGGTGTGTGAGCTTGCATTGACTGGCTGTAGGTTTGACATTATAATTATGTGCAAATTCACAAAAAAATCAGTTCTGCTGTGCAAAGGCCTTTAGACAGTGAGAATAGGGGTGGATCAGGGGACTCAGTATGTAAAAACTACATGTACTTGGTTTTCAAATGCTGGAAACAGATGTTACTTTGAGTTATGCATAATATAACCAGAGTCTCACCCTCTTCTTATTGTACACAGGTTATCAACATGCAGCGGGAAATGCATTCCTGATAATTCTGGCCATGGCCACTGGAGGTGGATACGATTGCCTCACCTCTGGTTGAATTTTGAAGCCCTCAGGATCACAGTGGAGGCTGTAATTTTGATCACAGTTGAGAGAACATAGAGAGGAGATTTGGATGTATGTAGCGCTCCCTTGTTGGGCAACAACCTGCAGGAAAATAAATAAAATAAGGATTGCCCATTGAAGTTCTAATGAGAGGATCGATGTACCTGATAAAGTGGCCACTGAGAGAACATTTGGTTTGTATTAAAAAAAGAGGGAAGAGCGTTCACCAGCTTTTTCATTAAAACATCATCACAGGGTGTTTTAGAGAATACAGGACTCCCAGTCTTACCTTATCCACATCAACGTTTTGGGGCAGTAGATGAACATTGAGCACTTGATGCCTTATGTTTGGAGGTCGGAGGAACAGCAGGACTTGGCCTTTTATTGGCCTGAAAATCTCCACAAACCGTCTCACAAAATCCCAGACCAGGCCAAAAGCAGAAAGATGAGGGACGTCCACGACCACATGAGTGTGTGTGACCTCCAGCGGCGTCAAGAAGCTCATCCCATCATCTGTGATGTGGACCACGGACAACAGGTCATCAAGAAGCAGAGCTGAGGAAGCAGAGAGTGGTGCAACTTTAGATTTATTGTATTAATGTTTCAACTGAGAGTCATAAATTAACTACTACATCAGTTTTGGAGAATCTTAAAGATCTGCAGGTCTCCTCTGACCCTGGTCTTCATCTTTCCTGAGTGTCATTGTACAAAGAGGAGGACATATCAAAGAGGGATTCTGTGTGACAAATCTTCGTGAGTGACTTGTTATGCCAGACTGTTCCTTCTCCTACTCTGTCTCCCTGCAGCTGCAGCTCCCTCACAGGAGTGAGGGGTCGTGTCGACTGGCTGCAGCACACCTGCAAGAGATCTGCTAATCACCTGCTCCTACTTAAGCCTCCCGAAGACTCGTCACAGTGCCAGATTATTCACACATCTCCTCTTCAGTGTATCTTCCAGTCTCTAATGATTTTTTGTGTTGGTTTTTTGATGGACCTCTGTTCTACTCCATCTGTCTATTCCAGTGTCTCTGGCGCTCAGCACCCGCAGCCTCACTCCGGTTCCGCATCTCCCTCAGCTTTCCCTGATCCTCTCACCCCTTTTCCCCCTACTCCCCCTTTTCAATAAATTACACTTATTTGCACCTTAATTGATCTCCGTTTGCTCTTTGGGTCCTTTTAAAAACTAAGAAAGTAGTTCCATCACATTCTGTCCTCCTTAAATAAAACCATTAATAAAACCATTGGTGGCCCTGAGTCTGCCTGAGTCGAGGGGAGTCTGTTGGTTTTTGACAGCAGTCACGTCATTGAACAGCACAAGACTAAAATCTTACCATAATGTTTCATCAAACATGTTTGATTCTGTGGATAAGTCTGTACATTCACTCCATCAATCAGAAGGCCAAGGGTTTGAGTCCAGTTCTGTCACGTCACTCCCTCTGTTGTGTTACTGGTGCATCATGGGTAAAAGAGCATGGCTATGTTAACTAATACTGACACGATAAGCAAAGATCATTGGCCAAAGTTACAGGAAGCTGCTGTGATTGGGGCACACAGAATTTGCAGGGATGGGTAAAATTTGCATTAGTTGTTGTGATCCCAAAATCATATTTTCACAGAAGTCTAATTCACACTGCTGCTTCAAGCCACGATATTCATGCCCCTGTGACATTTCACCTCCACTGTGACCGTCACAGAGACAGAATGGGGGAAACGAGTGATCCCCTCTTTGTTCTCTCTCCAGAGGGACTAACAGAGGAGTGGTTTGTAAAGATATGGTGTAAATATAATGGTGAGAGACTGAAAAACATGTTTTTAATCACAAAACTAACATTACACGCTCACAACACAATTTCTGTGGTAAAACGATCATAAGTTCTCTCTGATCAAACATCACAGTCTATCTTTTATCTCTGATTAACAAAGCATTGATCAGATATTCAAACCATAGTGTATCATGTTCATATCTGTATATATTTCATATCTGTGTCACTGCATTGTCTGTACCTTCCTCTGATTCACAGTGTGGGAGCTGCAGCTGACACAAAGCCCCCTCTGAACACTGGATGTCGAACAGCGGCCCAGCAGCCTTCTTGCCAGCTGACTGGAGGAGGTTCTCGTCCCACTGGACGGTCCTGTACTGAAGCTCCGCCTCCCTTTCTGTGACAAACACCAGTCCAGTCACAGCACACTGAAACACACCTTGACCAGGACACCTGAAACTAAAAACACCAACAGGCTGCATCAGCTTCAGCAGAACAGATTATTGTTCTGAAACTGATGAATGTGGAATAAAACTGGTGTTCGTCGTTCTGTTGAATGATTTGGAAAAACAAACCGAAACAGTTTTGATCTACATTATAATTTCTACATATTTGAAGAAACAATGGAATTTTATTTATTGATTCATTATCTTCTTTCTCCTCAAAAATGTATCACAATGATTACTGAAATATTAAACTGATGAGTGAGATTTCTTTTTGAAACTTCATTTATTTTTCCATCTGTATATGACACAGGGGCTGGAAAAACTGTACCACATATCCTTTAACTAGATCAGTAGGGACTGCGGTCTAATGTCTATGTCTGTCCTCACTGAAATCCAATGAGTGTTTGGTGTCACATTCAGGAGGATGTTTTTCAGGGTTCTGGAGTTAACTAGCTCACACATGCTGCTTCATTTGTGATGTTTAACAAACACAGTTTCATAAAGAATGAGGAAATCCAGTATCTGCTAAAAGTTAGCAAGGTTCAAGTTAGATATAATTATTTAAAGTAAAGTTGATGAATCATAAATTAAGCTGTTGAAGTGTTTTTGATGTTTCAAAAGATTACCTGTATGTGGAGCCAGTCTGCTCAGGTGAGAAGGATAATGGAGCCTGTGGAAAAAGGTCAAAGTTCACCATTTTAAAGGACATACCAACACCCCTGGGAACACATTAAGTGATAAAATACTGAATTCAAACTTTTGTGCTCAAATTACAGACAACTTGTAGTAGGACTTTGCTACAAAAAATTAATCCATCCATCCATTATCTATACTGCTTATCCCTTTCAGGGTCACAGGAGGCTGGAGCCTATTCCAGCTGACATTAGGTTTAGAGGCAGGGCACATCCTGAACCCATCGCCAGCCAATGGCAGGGCCACATAGAGAGACAGACAACCATTCACACTCACACTCATACTTAAGAGCAATTTAGAGACACCAATTATCCTAACAAACATGTTTTTGGTCTGTGGGAGGAAGCCGGAGTGCCCGGAGAGAGGCCACACATGCACGGGGAGAACATGCAAACTACGCAGAAAGGCCCTGACCAACACAGGGTTTGAGCCAGCAACCTTCTTGCTGTGAGGCATGCGCAATAACTACCACTGTGCTGCCCTACAGAAAAATAAGTGCAGCAATATATTGTCTGTTTCCTGCTGATTGTCTCAATTCTCACTGGATCATCAGAACAGACAACAGCTGATGCAGAGGCTGTTATTGTGTTATAATGAGGGAGATGGAAATGCAGAGTCTAACTTTCTTTTTATTGACTGAGGTTTTGTTTTTCTGTTGTTGGGTTTTTATTGTCAAGGCCCACACTTTCCAGGAAGTAATACTTTATCAAGCCCCTGCCTCCTTGGTAACTGTAACTAAGTTAGATGAAGCCTGATGTTGCTGACCTCTCTCCCATTTGAAACAATTAAAAAAAAATATCTCATTATTAGATAAACTTTTAACAGTTTTTCACAGTTTAATTCATTTAAAAACAAAACTTCTGTATGGTGTTCAAAAGTGATGTATGATTGTAATGATTTTGTCTGACATTATCTTTCCATGTCAAAAATACCTTTATCATTATCATTACATTTTGAATAACTTCATCATCTGAATTATGGGTAAGTTTAATAACAGTAATGATGAAAGCTTAAATTTACACCACAAAGGTACATTCTCTTCCTCACCTTTTTATCATCAACAATGGGATGAAGCTTTTCTTTCCCCTCCTCTTTAACAGTGAAGTCATCTGATGAGGAAAAGTGTTTCAACTTTAAGGCTGTAAAAAAAAGAAAAGAAAAAGCTAAGCTGAGAACATTTGCCCATCCTAGAATCTGACATACACAGGATTGATTTAGGAATGCAGAAATTTCAATAATACTTACATTTTGTTTGTTCATCTGCTGTGATCCACTGTTCTCCAATCCTGCAAGAATCAACAAAACCCCAAAAGTCATGGACCTGATTTAAAATAAACTGTTTTTATTATTTTCTCAAAGTATCTGATCCTCACTGCTTCAGATACTTATACCCATGGTTAGCAGAACAAACAGTAGATAACAAGGGCTGTCTTAAATCCTTCACTGACCAGAGACTCTCCAGTCTGGAGCGTGGACTCTGTACAAGTTCATACAGCTTCCCTTCTGAATCCTGAAGCTCGTTTCCATTCAGTTCCAGCTCTCTGAGATGGGAGTGCTTAGATGAAAGAGCTGAGGCCAGATTAGCAAAGCTGATCTCTGACAAACTGCAAAAACACAGTCTGAAAAAAAGGAAATGATTTCACTCATATTTTCCTTCACCAAATTCAGTGTTGAATTATCGTAAAATGGAACATAACAATAAAATGATCATTTCAAACAGGTGTTTTTTGTGGGTGTGAGACAAATTATTCTACAGTCTTAGGTAATGTTAGCTGATCAATAACAGCGTTAAACAACACAACACATTAGCAAGAATCTGAAGATGAACCGGGCCAATAGATATGGCATCATACTTCTCTCAGAGACTGTGTTGACTCAGAGCACTTCAGAAGTCTCTCTTATGTCATTAAAGAGATAGTTTGGGTTTTTGGAGTCGGGTTGCTCGAGGGCATGGCACTAGCAAATATATTTGCTGATAAATCAGCTGTCTAGCTCTGCTCCTGACGGAAGATGATCAGATATGGACACAAGGATATATATGGTGGTACATGGTGCCACTGAAGGCCTCATAATAACCTGACTTTTAGGATAAAACTACACAAAAAAAAATTGGCTCTACTAAATTCTACAGAAAGAACCCTTGCGGTGTTTCACCTTCCATCACAAAGCCCCTGTGTTTGGAAGTATTTTGTGACACAACATAAGGGCTATGTATCCTTCTGTCAGAAACAGTGCTGCAGCAGGGTCAGGTAGAGGTCACTGGAGCACAAACTGATATAAATCTAACTTTCCTGGATACTACAAAGATGGCTCATGTCTGTATTTACCAAAAACGTAATAACAGGCAACAGAAAAGGCCAAAATTCTGATTTCACTGTTTTCTTTCATTGGTGCCACACTGCAGAGAAGCTCTGTTCAGCTCCACTGCTCCCTCCATGTGCATCTCACTCAGCCCTGTGATCAGTATGCATGGCCTGAAACCAACAAGAGAAAATATAACGGAGGGTTGATATCACTGAAGAGCTCAAAATATTTAGAACAGGATGGAGAAAAGCCCAGTGCACTACTTCTTACAAAATAAAATGATGCTCTTTTTTCTTTGGTGATACTAGGCTTCAGTTGGTCTGAATTGTTTTATTTCTTAAGGTCGCTTTTTCCTAAAATCTGCCCCTTTACCCATGATTTCTTTTTTTCAAACAGTACAATGCATATATGTATGTGTTACAGTCAGTTTATTGACCTCAGAGTTTCCAGTCTGCAGTTTGGACTCTCCAGAAAATCACACAGAGATTTCACTCCTGAATCCTGCAGATCGTTGCGGCTCAGCTCCAGCTCTCTCAGATGAGAGGGGTTTGACTTCAGGGCTGAGGCAAGAGAGGAACAGCTGATCTCTGACAGACTGCAGCCACTCAGTCTGGATGAAGAATTAATGATAAGGTAAGGTTTATAGTAAGGTTACATTGATGGCTCACATTTCTCAAGTGCTTCACAACACACAATAAAGCAACAGAAATGATAATCACAAAAATAAATGACAATAAAACACAGAAACAGCATAGGGGTAAAAAACTTAGCCTTGCCACCACAGACTATCATGGTTGATTTTGTATTTATGACATTATTTGTCCCAATGTTACATTTGCCCTTGAACATGTTGGGATCCATGCGCTCTAGAAAGAACATGTCCCTGCAGAAGCCTGAACCAAAGTTGGCTAACCATCAGAGCCAGAAGTCGAAGAGACACAGCAGCCTGGAACCCACTGGGAAACCACCAAACTTGCAGCACTGGATTTTGCAGAGCAACACCCACAAAGGACACCTTTTCCATACATGGACTTGGTAATGTAACTGGGCCTTACAGAGTTTAGCATGGCACGGCTAAGCACAGGAATATTCAGTTTCTACAACCACTGCATTGATTTATTGAATATGCTCTTTGAGCTTAAGCTATAGCTAACTGCTGTGTATTTTAATATTATCACTTCATATAGCAGCATCAACCTTAAACAAAGAAACCTTTGCTAACCTCCACCACTCCCCATGTGGTCCTGGTTGTAAATGCCTTTGAGCCACGCAGTGATAAGATACCCTTTTGAGGCAGCCATCTTGCCTTTGGTTGTCACGCACACACACATGCACACTTGTACATAGGACTTTGTTAGGTTAGATATTGTGTGTTTTCATGCTTGGTTTGTCAATTAATGATTTTGAACACAAAGTCAGTTTCTGGTCTGTTAATGTTGCATAAGAGTGAATCTTGCCAACCTCTTCTCTGCAGAACTCCAAATCCTTCAACTCTGACAATTGATTGTGTAACTTTGTTTATTTTTATTAAATTAATTATAAAGCATGGTTCTAAATTGATAGTCAGTAACCTTTATGAGACTGACTTAATAAATTGACTATCATTTCCCTTTATGGGTGGTGCCCTGAGGTAGAGTTAATGAAAATTAAATCCCATTACTTAATGTAATTAATTATTTCTGATAGCCAGTGAAGTGACACAGTGAATAGTTGTCCACTGATTATTAAGCACAACAAACACATCAAATGAAAATAAGCTGTCAGTTTCAGTCCAGCCTTGAATTGAAGATGATTTCACAGTGAAATGAGTGATGTGCAGTTTGTTATAAACATCAACTTTCCTCAAGATTTCTGAAACAGGCAAAACTGACAAAGAATCCAATTAATACTTCTCAGCTGATAAAATACAAATAGGGTCGTCAGAATACAAACTACTTTTACAATCTTAACACCTTTCAGTGGTGACCTGACCTCAGAGTTTCCAGTCTGCAGTTTGGACTCTCCAGAAAATCACACAGAGACTTCACTCCTGAATCCTGCAGATCGTTGTAGCTCAGCTCCAGCTCTCTCAGATGAGAGGGGTTTGACTTCAGGACTGAGGCCAGAGAGGAACAGCTGATCTCTGACAGACTGCAGTGACTCATTCTGGATGAAGAATTAATGATAAGGTAAGGTTTATAGTAAGATTAAATTGATGGCACATATTTCTCGAATGCTTCACAACACATAACAAAACAACAACAAAAAAATCACAAAAAAAATGACAATAAAACACAGAAACAGCATAGGGGTAAAAAACTACACCAAGTGGTCAAAAGCCAATTTGAATAAATGTGTTTTAAGATGTTTTCTAAAAGCTTCCTGTAGCAGGATGAGCCCTGCACCTCACATTAGCTCTGCAATGCTGGCTTATTGCCACCTGGGGGCACGCTGTAAAAGGGAGGCAGAGACCATTCTGCTCCCTCTTGCTCTGCGGTAGGCGGATCCGCTCTGTTCCGTGTGCCTCACTTCCTGTAGTGGTCACCGGCTCAGGTACGTTAGCAGCGGGCTCTCTCTCTCTACACACATGATTTAGCCGTAAGCATGCTCCATTGCCTTTTATTTTTGTGATTTCCGTAGCTCTGAGCCTAAGGGGTAGGAAGCACGCCTCTCCCGTGTTCACACAGGAAAGCGCCGGATCGCACGAGATAAGTTTGGCCGTTTGGTTTGGGGAGCCGGAAACCCCTGCTGTTTTGCTACGCTGCTGACATCTTTCTGCCTCTTTCCTGTCACACTGAATGCCTGCTTAATTCTGCCTGTACACGGCATGTAAGCTGTCTTCCTGTCTGCCTGCCCATCTGTCTGCCTGTCTGCCTGCTACACATCCGCTAGAGCCCTGTGCGTGAGCGCGGCTGTCTGCTTTGTGTGGGTGTCCGGCGTTAACAGGACTGACACTGTTCGGTCGGGGTCCTCGCTCGCTCTGTCTGCTCGCAGGGTGAGCGGGGCTGACTGTTGCTAGCCGAGGGCTAGTAGGCTTCATCAGTGGCAGAGCCTGGTGGTGGTGTTGGTGGTCCGGATGGTGGTTCCTCTCTTTTGCATGTGTGCCCTATTTGAGTTAGATCACAGGAGTGTGTGTGTGTAGGTTCTTCACGTGTGCCTGGGGTGTTTCCAATTTGATTTTTCTCACTGGGACCCCTCCCCTTGATCCATCCCACTCGGTGAGCGTCAGCCACATTCCCCTTTATTCTCCCCCGTTCATAAGTGAATGGTTTTCTTTTGTGTTAAAGACAATTTTAATGCATTGTTAATAAAATAATTGTTTCATTGTGAACCTCGTCTCAAGCTCCTCTGTAAATGTATGTTGAATCTGCATACCGTTGGTTGGTTTAAAACTTTTCCAATATTTCCCTGGGTGAAACTCCAAGGGTGGCGTTGTCACAAATAGTGCCTTACCCTTGTGTTGCCATATTCAGTTGAAGCTTGCAGAATATATTTCACTGTGAAGAGTGTTCTCAGTCATCTGAGCAACAACTTTGACTGCATGATGGTCTTTAGCCTTTAGTCTGACCCTTTGGACACCAAGAAGACTTGGTCCTGACCTCAGGGGGTTGACTGGCAATGCAGAGAGCAAATCAGAGATAATAAACAGGAGTCTGTTTGTGCATGGCTTTATGGACCATGATGCACATCAACATGTATCAATATGTCCATAAACACACTGTAAAAACACCTTTGGCTAACAAATTTATATATCTATCACATTAATGGGGAAAAAGTACATGATGACAATGCTAGCATCATTGCTGGCCAACATTTACCTGGACATCCTTTCACTATGCTGCAGTAGCACTGCAACATGCTGTGATTTATATTTATTTAGCCTTGACACCACAGACTATCATGGTTGATTTTGTATCTATGACACTATTTGTCCCAATGTTACATTTACTCTTGAATACATCAAATGAAAATAAGCTGTCAGTTTCAGTCCAGCCTTGAATTGAAGATGATTTCACAGAGAAATGAGTGATGTGCAGTTTGTTATATATTTCAACTTTTCTCAAGTTTTCTGAAACAGGCAAAACTGACAAAGGATCAAATTAATACTTTTCAGCTGATAAAATACAAATAGGGTCGTCAGAATACAAACTACTTTTACAATCTTAACACCTTTTAGTGGTGACCTGACCTCAGAGTCTTCAGTCTGCAGTCTGGACTCTCCAGAAAACCACACAGCTGCTTCACTCCTGAATCCTGCAGATCTTTGTCGCTGAGCTCCAGCTCTCTCAGATGAGAGGGGTTTGACTTCAGGGCTGAGGCCAGAGAGGAACAGCTGATCTCTGACAGACTGCAGAGACTCATTCTGGATGAAGAATTAATGATAAAGTGAGGTTTATAGTGAGGTTAAATTGATGTTTCACATTTCTCAAGTGCTTTACAACACATAACAAAACAACAAAAACAAAAATCACAAAATAAATGACAATAAAACACAGAAACAGCAGAGGGGTAAAAAACTACATCAAGTGATCAAAAACCAATTTGAATAAATGTGTTTTAAGATGTTTTCTAAAAGCTTCAGTTGAAGTTTGCAGAATATATTTTACTGTGAAGAGTGTTCTCAGTCATCTGAGCAACAACTTTGACTGCATGATGGTCTTTAGCCTTTAGTCTGACCCTTTGGACACCAAGAAGACTTGGTCCTGACCTCAGGGGGTTGACTGGCAATGCAGAGAGCAAATCAGAGATAATAAACAGGAGTGTTTGTGCATGGCTTTATGGACCATGATGCACATCAACATGTATCAATATGTCCATAAACACACTGTAAAAACACCTTTGGCTGACAAATTTATATATCTATCACATCAATGGGATAAAGTACCTGATGACAGTGCTAGCATCATTGCTGGCCTACATTTACCTGGAGATCCTTTCACTATGCTTCAGTAGCACTGCAACATGCTGTGAATTATATTTATTTAGCCTTGACACCACAGACTATCATGGTTGATTTTGTATCTATGACACTATTTGTGCCAATGTTACATTTACTCTTGAACACAGCAAATGAAAATAAGCTGTCAGTTTCAGTCCAGCCTTGAATTGAAGATGATTTCACAGTGAAATGAGTGATGTGCAGTTTGTTATATATATCAACTTTTCTCAAGTTTTCTGAAACAGACAAAACTGACATAGGATCAAATTAATACTTTTCAGCTGATAAAATACAAATAGGGTCGTCAGAATACAAACTACTTTTACAATCTTAACACCTTTCAGTGGTGACCTGACCTCAGAGTTTCCAGTCTGCAGTTTGGACTCTCCAGAAAATCACACAGAGACTTCACTCCTGAATCCTGCAGATCGTTGTTGCGCAGCTCCAGCTCTCTCAGATGAGAGGGGTTTGACTCCAGGGCTGAGGCCAGAGAAGAACAGCTGATCTCTGACAGTCTGCAGAGACTCATTCTGGATGAAGAATTAATGATAAGGTAAGGTTTATAGTAAGGTTAAATTGATGGCACAAATTTCTCGAATGCTTCACAACACATAACAAAACAACAAAAACAAAAAACACAAAAATAAATGGCAATAAAACACAGAAACAGCATAGGGGTAAAAACTACACCAAGTGGTCAAAAGCCAATTTGAATAAATGTGTTTTAAGATGTTTTCTAAAAGCTTCAGTTGAAGCTTGCAGAATATATTTCACTGTGAAGAGTGTTCTCAGTCATCTGAGCAACAACTTTGACTGCATGATGGTCTTTAGCCTTTAGTCTGACCCTTTGGACACCAAGAAGACTTGGTCCTGACCTCAGGGGGTTGACTGGCAATGCAGAGAGCAAATCAGAGATAATAAACAGGAGTCTGTTTGTGCATGGCTTTATGGACCATGATGCACATCAACATGTATGACTATGTCCATAAACACACTGTAAAAACACCTTTGGCTAACAAATTTATATATCTATCACATTAATGGGAAAAAGTACATGATGACAATGCTAGCATCATTGCTGGCCGACATTTACCTGGACATCCTTTCACTATGCTTCAGTAGCACTGCAACATGCTGTGATTTATATTTATTTAGCCTTGACACCACAGACTGTCATGGTTGATTTTGTATCTATGACATTATTTGTCCCAATGTTACATTTACTCTTGAACACATCAAATGAAACTAAGCTGTCAGTTTCAGTCCAGCCTTGAATTGAAGATGATTTCACAGAGAAATGAGTGATGTGCAGTTTGTTATAAACATCAACTTTTCTCAAGATTTCTGAAACAGACAAAACTGACAAAGTATCAAATTAATACTTTTCAGCTGATAAAATACAAATAGGGTCGTCAGAATACAAACTACTTTTACAATCTTAACACCTTTCAGTGGTGACCTGACCTCAGAGTTTCCAGTCTGCAGTTTGGACTCTCCAGAAAATCACACAGAGACTTCACTCCTGAATCCTGCAGATCGTTGTAGCTCAGCTCCAGCTCTCTCAGATGAGAGGGGTTTGACTTCAGGGCTGAGGCCAGAGAGGAACAGCTGATTTCTGACAGACTGCAGCCACTCATTCTGGATGAAGAATTAATGATAAAGTGAGGTTAAAAGTAAGGTTAAAGTGATGGCTCAAATTTCTTAAGTGCTTCACAATAAATAACAAAACAACAAAAACAAAAATCACAAAACAAATGACAATAGAACACAGAAACAGCATAGGGTTAGAGGCCTGCACTACACAGGAGCAAGAGGAGTCAATGTCCCCTCAAATCAAAACTTTAGAAGTTGAGAAAGCACATTTCAATATACCTACAAATTCATTATATTACAAATTTTACAATACAGCTGCGTCCTCTCATTCCTCTGTCCCTCCGTTGTATCTTCACAGCCTGCGTAGCATCCCAGCACCCAAGCTGTCAGTAATCATCCAATCAACTGTTAGTATGCAAATAAGCCCAGATGGTGTCAGGTTTCAGCATGGAGCGGCAAGACTCTGAAGAAACAGCGAAGCTCTGCCAAATT
This sequence comes from Cetoscarus ocellatus, assembly GCA_037902135.1. Classification (NCBI taxonomy): domain Eukaryota; kingdom Metazoa; phylum Chordata; class Actinopteri; order Labriformes; family Labridae; genus Cetoscarus; species Cetoscarus ocellatus. The sequence goes on along the minus strand of JBAMNC010001348.1, from coordinate 166,691 downwards.
CTTCTTAGGCAGTTTTACATAACAACCAAAACGGCTGACAACGGAGAGTTGTCATTGCGTTTTTGCCCTTGTTACATGAGAACGGTGCCCGGAGGGCCTAAATCCGCAAACTTTTGAAACCAGGGTCCAGAGTGGAGAGTTTAGAAAACATTTTGGTATCTGTCTCTGTGTAAACAGGAATCAACGTTTTCAGGGTAAACGATGACGCGCAGTGCATGCGCAGTTCTCTTTCAGATGAAGGTTATGTGCGCACCTAGGAACAACAACAACAGCAACAACAGCTTGGGCCGTCTACCGAGCAACATGTGTGCTGCTTACTGTGCCCGGGTTGTCATCCAGACAAAAATACCCAGACAGATTTGTTGTTCAGACAAGAAACTCTTGGGTCGTCATGCGCCCACTTGCCACTGTTGTTTGTGAAAAGTTTGTCTTCACCGGAAAGAGCATGTCATGCTCGATGTGGATGGGACATCCATCTGTCTGTCCTCCGAGGTCCGTAACCTGAGCATCATCCTGGACTCCACCCTCTCCTTTCAGTCACACATAAAATCTGTCACCAAATCTGCCTTATATCACCTCAGGAACATCTCCAGACTCTGATCATCACTCACTGATTCTGTGGCTGAAACACTCATTCATGCCTTCATAACCTCCTGCCTGGACTATTGTAATGGAGTCCTGTCTGGAGTACCCAGCAAAACTCGGGACAGGCTTCAGTACGGGCAAAACTCTGCAGCTAGAGTCCTCACTCACACTAGACCCTGGCAACACATGACTCCGACCCTCATCCACCTCCACTGGCTCTCTATCAAGTCCCACATCAGCTACAACATCCTCCTCCTCACATATAAATCTCTCCATACTCTGGCTCCTCAGTACCTTTCTGATCTCCTGCATCCATACACACCATCCCGCAACCTTCAGTCTCCAGACACTGGTCTACTTTCCTCACCCAAAACCAAACTCCAAACCTATGGAGACAGAGCCTTCAGTGCTGCAGCCCCACCCTCTGGAACACTCTCCCTGAGGACATCCGTAGCACTCCATCTCTGGACATTTTCAAAAACTGTCTCAAGCACCACCTGTTCACCACAGCATACAGTCTTCATTAAACCATCCGTCACACTCATCTACCCCCCAACACAGATTGTCCATGTTTATGTGTCCTTGTAAAGCGTCTTGGGGTTCATTGAAAGGTGCTATACAAACTCAAGATATTATTATTATCACTATTATTATTATTATTGTATCACCGCTGTTTCTCTACAAAGCTACATCATCAACTACTGGCGATCAACTGCTGAGATCATTAATAATTTTTTAAAAAAATGAAATATAACATCTAGATTTGTTCAGTCAACTGGGGAATGGTCTTCCTGTCTTCTGTTCAGGGAGACGTTTCTCAGTCACACAAGCACAGAGATAAGTGTCCACTGCATGTGACAGACTGAGGACAAATGTCCTATCTGACAGACCCTGACTGTACTAAAGCTGAGCTGTTTAGTTGCTAACACAGAAATACATTAAAAAAAACAAGCCAAAAAAGCGAAAAAAAAAAAAAAAAGCTAGAAACAAGAGTTATAATATGGTCTGCCCTATTTATGTTCTGTTTTACAAATTAGTTTGAGAAGTGATTTTTTTTTTTATTACCTCTGCCAAGGAGGTTATGTTTTTGCCAGGGTCTGTCTGTTTGTCTGTCAAAAAGATTACGCAAAAACTACTGGATGGATTTACATGAAAATTTTACCAGAGGTGTGGTTTGGTCCAAGGAAGAAACCACTACATTTTGGTGCTGATCCCATCCAGATTGACATCACAAAAAAACATTGACGTTTATAACGGCAAATCCCATTCATTTACGGCATTATGGGAATTGTAGTTTATATGCAAACAAACATCTAGTTTTCAAGTCTATGTCACTACATTTCCCAGCTTCCCATGCAATGCCAGGGGAGGAGTTCTCCAAGCTGCTCCGTCTACTGTCTCTACTCTGTCTCCAGCATTGTCCCATCCACAGCGCCATCCGATTGGTTACACGCTCTGGTTACATGCAGAGGCACGGCTTGTGAACAGCCAGTCAGTACTGAAAGCTGTGCATGCACAGTTCTGCTCACAGACATTGTGGAGAGGAGGAAGAAATTGCTGATGGAGAAAACCCAGCGCTGTTCCTGGAGCCTTGGTTTCTAAGATAAATTAAGGCAGCAGACTCTCCTGAAATTGTAATAAACATCCCAGTCCTCTACAACAATGGCACACGCTCTGCTGCGACAGCACACACTGTAGTCTCTCCGTGTTTAGTCTAAATTGTGGGCTCGTTGACCGTTTTAAGTGTCTTATGTTAAGTGTTGCACTCTGCTGACCTAACATGGTCAGAGGCTACAAAGCGATCATCATTTTATTCAGCATTTTATGGCTGATCTGCAACAACCTTGCTCTGCTGCCTAACACCGGCAACAGGTTACTTGCCTATGACCGTGATGAACTCCTGCTCCACTGAACCTCGCTGCTGTGTAACATCAAGCCTGAAGTGGATCTACCACCAGAGCTTGGGCCAAGAAAAAGAGAAAGATGTGGAGGCATCTGCAGAAGAGTAAGGAAGCATCCATTTAAACCACTGCTTCCCTCCATTATCCTGTCCAATGTCCGCTCACTCCGGAATAAAATGGACCTCCTTCATGCCTGGTGCTGACTGGTAAGGGCATTCAGGGACATCTGCAACATCGCCTTGACCAAAACCTGGCTCGACAGGACGGTACCTGATGCTGAGGTCAGCCTGGATAACTTCACCATCATCAGGTCTGACAGGACACATCAGTCGGGGAAGATGTGGGGCGGCGGGGTCTGTCTCTACATCAGCAGGTGGTGCAACAACATCAAGGTGCACCGAGAAATGTGCACACCCAATCTGGAGATGCTGACTGTGTCCCTGCGTCCATACTATCTTCCACAGGAATTCCCAACTGTTGTAGTCAGCTGTGTTTAGGTCACCCCCAGCAAAGACGACAAGGAAGCAGCGGAGCTAGCAGTCGAGGAGGCTAACACGACGTTAGCCAAATACCCAGGAGCTCTGGTGTTCTTCCTGGGGGATTTCAACACGTGTAAACTTGACAGCATTTTACCATCACTCCAGCAGTATGTGGATATTCCCACCAGGAGAGGAAACATTCTGGACTTGTGCTGCGGCAATATCACAGACGCTTTCCGTGCTCATTCAAATCCACTGCTCGGAGATGCAGAAAACAACATCATCTGCTTACTCCCCCTGTACAAACAAGTACTCAAAAACAAGACACAATGCTACAGCACCCCACAGTGGTCGGAGGACGCCATTACACAACTCCAAGGCTCCCTGGCATGCACCACCTGGAGTATTGTTGATGAACAGCTGAATGACAAGGTTACTGTCATCACAGACTACATCAAATTCTGCATCCACTCTGTCATTCCAGCTAAAGTAACAAAAAGATACCCTAATTCTGAACCATGGATCACACCCCAAATTAAAAAGTGCCTGAGGGAAACACATGCAGCCTTCAGCCTCAAAATGGCTAATCAAAAAATAAAAAATGAGGTGTTCAAAGCAAAAGTGGAATTCAAAAATTAAATGGAACAGGAATTTGGCAGCATGAACACTAGGCAGGCATTCCAGAAGGTAAAAACTCTAACAGGAGGTGAACCCAGATCCAAACACCGTGACACAAATAACCCGGAATCTTTTGCAGCAGAAATGAACACCTTCTGCTCCCGGTTTGATAACCAGGATTTCTCTGCAGTGAGTGAGGAATGGCTGAGAAATCTTCCTCCCCTGGACCCTGACGAACCAGACCTCTTCTCAGTGGAGGAGGTGCAGCACCTACTCAACCAGTGCAAAGTAGGCAAAGCCCCAGGACCTGATGGCATCCCAACTAGGGTGCTTAAGTCCTGCGCCATGGAACTTGCCCCCATTCTCCACTCACTCTTCTGTGAATCCTATCACACAGCCACAATACCCACCCTCTGGAAAACTGCCACAATCATCCCAGTACCCAAGAAACTCCGGCCCATAGAACCCAACTATTATTGTCACATTGCCCTCACCTCCATAATAATGAAGTGCCTGGAGAAACTCTTGCTCACCATCATTCTCCCAGTTGTCACCCCACAGCTGGACCCCCTTCAATTTACCTACAAGGCGAGGAGGTGCACAGAGGATGCTGTGGCCTGCCTGCTGCACCTCCTCCTCCAGTACCTGGACTCCCCAGGCACCTTCGCCAGGATCCTTTTCGTGGACTTCAGCAGTGCTTTTAATACCATCCAGAGGCACCTGGTGATCCAGAAACTACAACACCTCAACATCCCTACACCTGATCCGTCTCCTGCACAACTTCCTCAGTGACAGACTGTAAGCTGTGCAGGTGGGCAACACTATCTCGCCTACACTCACCATCAGCACCGGAGCACCGCAGGGCTGTGTGCTGAGTCCATTTTTATTCACACTGTATACAAATGACTGCACCAGCTCTTCACCCTTTACCACCTTCCTCAAGTATTCAGATGACACAGCCATTCTGGCCCTGCTCACAGATAACCACTCCATCCTGGACTACCACAGCACCATCACACACTTCACCAAGTGGGGCAAGACAACCACCTCCACCTCAATGTCTCCAAAACAAAAGAACTCATCATCAGCCCCCCACTCCCCAGCACCCCATCACCATCAATCACCAAACTGTTGAAACAGTCGACAGTTTTAAATACCTGAGCATAACACTGGACAATAAACTTAGTTTCAACCAACACACCACCGACATCTTCAAAAGGAGCCAACAAAGACTACAAAAGACTGGCATCCGTAAACTTAAAGGACTTTATGTTTCACCCCATCTCCTCCGACCACTCTACCAGAGCATCATCCAGCCCATCCTTATGTACTGACTCCTCCTGCTTTTTCAACCTGCTAACTGTCACCAACCAGGCCAAACTCACCTGTATCACCAACACCGCTGCCAGAATAATTGGTCTCCCGACACCCAATCTGTCCACACTAAACAACAGGGCCATGTCACGCATCGCAACCACAACAGAACAGGACATTACACACCCACTCAACCAGTACCTCACCCCACTGCCTTTGAGGTGTAGGTACAGGACACTAAAGTGTAAAAGAGCTCACTGTGGGAAAAGCCTGATCCCCGCAGCCATTGCTGCTTTAAACAACAGGCCGCGCTTAGTGTGAATGTTTGTTAACCTGTGATTTGTGGTGTGATTTGTTGCTGTCTGTGTTGATGTTGTGTGAATATGTTCAGTGCTGTGAAAATGAATTTCCCCTTAGGGACAATTAAATCTAATCTAATCTAATCAACAACTCACAACTACTAGTAACATCACTGTGAGTCCATTAACATTATAGAAACAAAGGCTGCAGCTCTGCTCGCTCACAGTCCTTCAAGCCGTGCCTGTTAATCACTCCAAAACAAGGCTGCTGATAATGTCAATACAGAAATAGTCCGTCATAGCAGAAATCTCTGTGTGTGTGAGTGTAAAAACCTAACCCCCCAATTCCACATAGAGCGAACATGATGCGCACCGAAGCGCCATGGTTTTGCTCCGACTGACAGGCTGGCGACATCGCCCGCTGCAAGCGCCGCGGCGCGCACAACACCAACATCTGTACAAGCAGCAGCAAACTGGTTCAGTCAACAAGTTACAAGACCCACTACTAACTAGATCACTCTATTGGATCATATTTACATCAACAATAATCACACTTCTTGCAGATTGATATTTTTCATTCCGTATAAAATAAGTATTGGACTATAATGTTAGGTGGAAATCACAACTTATGGGTGGAGCTAAACTGCTTGGTGGAGGTCTGCGCTCTCTGAGTGCTTTTCTAGTTATTATTGATAAGACTACATTTCATCTCTGTAAATATTGTCTACAGTGTGTGAAGTCTTATTTTAGGTTCAAATTTATTTGAGAATTAGACCATCCGGTTAAGGTAAATGCTCTGTTGTTGGTTGTTAAAGTCTGTATATTTTTCTTTATTGCCACCTTATTGTGGTATGGGAGATTGCTTGCTGCAGCGACCTTAAAAGCTAGAGCTAATCCAGCAGGAGCATAGTCTTTCTTCATGTGGGAACCCAAATGGGACAGGTCTGAAGGTAGAGGCCTGACACAGTGCAAACCACTTCTCCAGGTTCGGGTTAAAAACATCGCTAACAACCAGTTTCCATGAAGAAAACACTGTTACTAAGAGCACAGAAAAAAGTGCTCAAGCATGATGTGTACGCACTACGCATGATGCCCCCTTCACATTTCTGGCTGCCCCATCATACATGTCGACCCACAACCGGCCCTGATAGGGGCAGAAAACTACACCAAGTGGTCAAAAGCCAATGTCAATAAATGTGGTTTAAGACTGTAAGCAGACACTGATGTTGGCGGGGTTCGCTCAGCGCAATAATCGCTGTCACACGATTGTATGGCAAACACAAACCAGCTTTATTCACTCACTGGTAGGTAATAAATGAAAACACACAGTCCCAAACGTGCCTGGCACTCCACAGGATCCAGTTCCGTTTTAATCACACCCAACACAAAAATCTCCTCAAGTGAGGAATACCTCCTCGCTGTCCAAGTCCAGTGAGTGAACTGCCTGCTCCAGCATGCTAATGCAGGGAGAACAAAGAGTGTAATCTGAGAACACCTTTGTCAATTAGCCTGACACTGCTTCTATACACCATCCCCACACCTCTCTCCCCTGCAGCTCAGCTCACCCACGCCCCACTACCACAAAGCTGTTTACTAAAAGCTTCATAGAAGGACATTCTGCTGTGTAGAAACAATGTGCAGGACAATACAAGCAAGTGTTAGCAAGTGATGTGTGTGCACCTTGAGATCCTTCTCCTGAAAGCAAAGCTTGGTCATTCCACAGAAGAAGAAGGCTGAATGTGTGTCTGTGGGTGATTTTTTAATGTTTAAAGGCTGAAATTTTAAGTTTGAATTTGAAGCACATGAAATGTACATTTGCTTTTTTGTTGTTTGTGGGACAGATATGGTTTGGCTGGTCAAAAGATATTGAAAATGGGGAATTTCTCCTCTCTGTGCTATCTTTTTGTTTCTTAAAATAAATACACTTTGAGTGACTCCATGCTGGCAATTCTAGCAGCTTTTTACACACCTAGCAGCCTTCAGAGTGATATGCAGAATAATTTAGAGGACTCATTATCGGTTTTTGGTAATCTTGAAAATTTTGGATCTAGATCAGACTGATACAATCCAACTTGGCTTTGCACAACTGGGATAAAGGAAGACCGATTAAGTGATCCTGGAAAGCAAAAAAGGGATTTCAAAATCCAGATAATTTTGATCAAGATTACACCTGTTGAAAAACTGGACCCTGGAGATCCTTTATCTATGCTGCAGTAGCACTGCAACATGCAGTGAATTATATTTATTTAGCCTTGACACCACAGACTATCATGGTTGATTTTGTATCTATGACATTATTTGTGCAAATGTTACATTTACTCTTGAACACATCAAATGAAAATAAGCTGTCAGTTTCAGTCCAGCCTTGAATTGAAGATGATTTCACAGTGAAATGAGTGATGTGCAGTTTGTTAGAAATATCAACTTTTCTCACGATTTCTGAAACAGGCAAAACTGACAAAGGATCAAATTAATACTTTACAACAGCTGATAAAATACAAATAGGGAATTCAGTATATGAACTATAATTACAATCTTAACACCTTTCAGTGGTGACCTGACCTCAGAGTTTCCAGTCTGCAGTTTGGACTCTCCAGAAAATCACACAGAGACTTCACTCCTGAATCCTGCAGATCGTTGTTGCTCAGCTTCAGCTCTCTCAGATGAGAGGGGTTTGACTTCAGGGCTGAGGCCAGAGAAGAACGGCTGAACTGTGGCAGTCTGCAGAGACTCATTTTGGATGAAGAATTAATGATAAGGTAAGGTTTATAGTAAGGTTAAATTGATGTCACATATTTCTCAAGTGCTTCACAACACATAACAAAACAACAAAACAAAAAACACAAAAATAAATGACAATAAAACACAGAAACAGCATAGGGGTAAAAAACTACACCAAGTGGTCAAAAGCCAATTTGAATAAATGTGTTTTAAGATGTTTTCTAAAAGCTTCAGTTGAAGCTTGCAGAATATATTTCACTGTGAAGAGTGTTCTCAGTCATCTGAGCAACAACTTTGACTGCATGATGGTCTTTAGCCTTTAGTCTGACCCTTTGGACACCAAGAAGACTTGGTCCTGACCTCAGGGGGTTGACTGGCAATGCAGAGAGCAAATCAGAGATAAAAAACAGGAGTGTTTGTGCATGGCTTTATGGACCATGATGCACATCAACATGTATGAATATGTCCATAAACACACTGTAAAAACACCTTTGGCTAACAAATTTATATATCTATCACATCAATGGGATAAAGTACCTGATGACAGTGCTAGCATCATTGCTGGCCTACATTTACCTGGAGATCCTTTCACTATGCTTCAGTAGCACTGCAACATGCTGTGATTTATATTTATTTAGCCTTGACACCACAGACTATCATGGTTGATTTTGTATCTATGTAATTATTTGTGCTTTCACTTTGCTGCAGTAGCACCAGCGTTGGCAAATTTCTTTAAAAATCTATTCTTTTATAGTTACTAGTTACTGTCCCAATAAAGTAACTGAATTACTGACAGAATTGCTTCTTCATAAATGTGCTTAGTTCTCAGGGAAAGTAATTGTTGCATTACTTTGTTGAAAAAGCTTTTTCTGCTTGAACGGCCTGGCTCTGTCTCTGTGTCCTTCCATGTCGTTTCCTGGCCTGCTACCAGCAGCGCTGCCATTATCAACAGCGTTATTTGTGTATTTGGTCACGAGCTTTTTAGAGCTACTCACAACAGACGCAGACAAACACTTTGCTCTAGGACATAATGTACACTTCACATGTATGCTCCTGCCTCATACATCATTAACCATGAGGTAGTCCTCACCATTGTTACATTCAGCAGTGTTGCCAGATTTTGCAAAAAAAAAAAAGCAATCAGGTTGATAAAAACGAGGCCAAACAAGCATTCTCCATCTATTTTTTTCCAGTGAAAAATTATACTGTATTACATTTTTTAAAAGAGAAATCTACATGGAGCGTGTTTTGATTTTAATCTACAATACATTTCAATCTCACAGTGACATTTCTTTTTATTTGGCTCTTAATTTACTTATTCAACATCCATTTGTTTGGAGGTGGAACATCATCTTCCATATACAGAAGTGAATGGAGGGGCTACTGTTATTTATAATTCTGTTTTCACTAAACAGTCTGTCTAACCTTGATTTTTTTAACCAAACAGACACAGCCTGGTTTTTATCAAAGTTTTATGTTTACAGTCTACAGATTTATTATGATGAAGACAGAACAAGCAACATTACAAATAATAATTCTGGCTATAAGGATTTCTTTTTGGTGGAAACATCAGTTTTGCCTCTTTTTACAGTAAAATATTCATTTGTGTCTAAAGTGAGACAAAATAGTCTGTGTAACCTCTGCATTGAGTTTATATTGGTAGTAGAGTGAGCATCAGATCCCTCCTGGGTTTGGGGGCACAACAAGCAAAAATGAACAACTGCACTTTGGAACAAGCCCAGAAAAACACAACCTGCAGCTGCCAATATTTACAAGCATCTTTGAATAAAAAGAAGCCCAAAGTTGCTAATAATAGGCAGACATGGCAACTCTGGCATCCAGTTCTCTTGTGTGTCTGTTTGTGGCACAGCTCCTGTCCTGCGCCTGGCTGAGCGAGGCAGGTCGGATCACAGATGTTAGACATCAGTGCAGAATAACACACCACATGTCACTGTTGGTACCGGTAATGCCGCTGTGACTTTTGAAACAGTAACTTATTAGATTACCCGCTACAGGAAAATAATAACGACGTTAGTAACACCTTTATTTTTAATGCCGTTACTCCCAACACTGAGTAGGACTGACACATGGTGTGCATTATATTTATTTAGCCTTGACACCACAGACTATCATGGTTGATTTTGTATCTATGACATTATTTGTGCAAATGTTGTGCTACATTAAATTAAAATAAGCTGTGAATGTCAGTCCAGCCTTGAATTTGAAGATGATTTCACAGGGAAATGAGTGATGTGCAGTTTGTTATATATTTCAACTTTTCTCAAGATTTCTGAAACAGGCAAAACTGACAAAGGATCAAATTAATACTTTTCAGCTGAGAAAATACAAATAGGGTTGTCAGAATACAAACTATAATTGAAATCTTAACACCTTTCAGTGGTGACCTGACCTCAGAGTTTCCAGTCTGCAGTTTGGACTCTCCAGAAAATCACACAGAGACTTCACTCCTGAATCCTGCAGATCGTTGTTGCGCAGCTCCAGCTCTCTCAGATGAGAGGGGTTTGACTTCAGGGCTGAGGCCAGAGAAGAACGGCTGAACTGTGGCAGTCTGCAGAGACTCATTTTGGATGAAGAATTAATGATAAGGTAAGGTTTATAGTAAGGTTCAATTGATGGCACATATTTCTCGAATGCTTCACAATACAAAACAAAACAACAAAAACAAAAATCACAAAAATAAATGACAATAAAACACAGAAACAGCAGAGGGGTAAAAAACTACACCAAGTGGTCAAAAGCCAATTTGAATAAATGTGTTTTAAGATGTTTTCTAAAAGCTTCAGTTGAAGCTTGCAGAATATATTTCACTGTGAAGAGTGTTCTCAGTCATCTGAGCAACAACTTTGACTGCATGATGGTCTTTAGCCTTTAGTCTGACCCTTTGGACACCAAGAAGACTTGGTCCTGACCTCAGGGGGTTGACTGGCAATGCAGAGAGCAAATCAGGGATAAAAAAACAGGAGTGTTTGTGCATGGCTTTATGGACCATGATGCACATCAACATGTATGAATATGTCCATAAACACACTGTAAAAACACCCTTGGCTGACAAATTTATATATCTATCACATCAATGGGATAAAGTACCTGATGACAGTGCTAGCATCATTGCTGGCCTACATTTACCTGGAGATCCGTTCACTATGCTGCAGTAGCACTGCAACATGCTGTGAATTATATTTATTTAGCCTTGACACCACAGACTATCATGGTTGATTTTGTATCTATGTAATTATTTGTGCTTTCACTTTGCTGCAGTAGCACCAGCGTTGGCAAATTTCTTTAAAAATCTATTCTTTTATAGTTACTAGTTACTGTCCCAATAAAGTAACTGAATTACTGACAGAATTGCTTCTTCATAAATGTGCTTAGTTCTCAGGGAAAGTAATTGTTGCATTACTTTGTTGAAAAAGCTTTTTCTGCTTGAACGGCCTGGCTCTGTCTCTGTGTCCTTCCATGTTGTTACCTGGCCTGCTACCAGCAGCGCTGCCATTATCAACAGCGTTATTTGTGTATTTGGTCACGAGCTTTTTAGAGCTACTCACAACAGACGCAGACAAACACTTTGCTCTAGGACATAATGTACACTTCACATGTATGCTCTTGCCTCATACATCATTAACCATGAGGTAGTTCTTGTTCTTCCATCCTGAAAACATCAGTTTTAACTTCACAGACCGCTCTGGACTCACCATTGTTACATTCAGCAGTGTTGCCAGATTTTGCGAAAAAAATAAGCAATCAGGTTGATAAAAACGAGGCCAAACAAGCATTCTCCATCTATTTTTTTCCAGTGAAAAATTATACTGTATTACATTTTTTAAAAGAGAAATCTACATGGAGCGTGTTTTGATTTTAATCTACGATACATTTCAATCTCACAGTGATTTTTATTTGGCTCTTAATTTACTTATTCAACATCCATTTGTTTGGAGGTGGAACATCATCTTCCATATACAGAAGTGAATGGAGGGGCTACAGTTTATTATAATTCTGTTTTCACTAAACAGTCTGTCTAACCTTGATTTTTTTAACCAAACAGACACACCCTGGTTTTATCTAAGTTTTATTTTTTAAGACACCACAGACTATCATGGTTGATTTTGTATCTATGACATTATTTGTGCAAATGTTACATTTACTCTTGAACACATCAAATAAAAATAAGCTGTCAGTTTCAGTCCAGCCTTGAATTTGAAGATGATTTCACAGAGAAATGAGTGATGTGCAGTTTGTTATAAACATCAACTTTTCTCAAGATTTCTGAAACAGACAAAATTGACAAAGGATCAAATTAATACTTTTCAGCTGATAAAATACAAATAGGGAATTCAGTATATGAAGTATAATTACAATCTTAACACCTTTCAGTGGTGACCTGACCTCAGAGTTTCCAGTCTGCAGTTTGGACTCTCCAGAAAATCACACAGAGACTTCACTCCTGAATCCTGCAGATCGTTGTAGCTCAGCTCCAGCTCTCTCAGATGAGAGGGGTTTGACTTCAGGGCTGAGACCAGAGAAGAACAGCTGATCTCTGACAGACTGCAGTGACTCATTCTGGATGAAGAATTAATGATAAGGTAAGGTTTATAGTGAGGTTAAATTGATGGCACATATTTCTCGAGTGCTTCACAACACATAACAAAACAACAAAAACAATAGTCACATAAATAAATGACAATAAAACACAGAAACAGCATAGGGGTAAAAAAAACTACACCAAGTGATCAAAAGCCAATTCATCAATAGATCCTTTCACTATGCTTCAGCAGCACTGCAACATGCTGTGATTTATATTTATTTAGCCTTGACACCACAGACTATGATGGTTGATTTTGTACCTATGAAATTATTTGTGCCAATGTAACATTTGCCCTTGAACACATCAAATGAAAATAAGCTGTCAGTTTCAGTCCAGCCTTGAATTTGAAGATGATTTCACAGAGAAATGAGTGATAATAATAAAATAATAATACATTTCATTTAAGGGCGCATTTCATGACACTCTAGGTCACCTTACAAAAGTACAAATAAAAAAGTGCATTAAAACAGGTATAAAAACAAGCAATACAATACAACAGACAGTGCCAGAGATCAGAGGGAGTAGGAGAGCGTGAACAGATGAGTTTTGGGTCTGGTTTTAAAGAGGGGTAAGGAGTCTGTGTTGCAGAGATCAGGGGGGAGTGAGCTCCATGACTGGGGAGCCGAGCAGCTGAATACTCGGCCCCTCATGGTGACAAGGCGAGCGGAGGGGACAGAGAGATGGACAGATGAAGGGGATCAGAGGATAGGGGCAGGTACAGAAATGTTAATGAGGTCAGAGAGGTATGGAGGGGCGAGGCTGTGGATGGCGTTGTATGTGTGGAGCAGGATTTTGTATTTTTTGTATTAGATGCAGTATGTGATGGGGAGCCAGTGGAGCTGCTGCAGGATGGCTGTGATGTGATGAGTGGATGGAGTCCTTGAAATGATACGAGCTGCTGAGTTCTGGACCAGATGAAGTTAACGAAGGATTTTCTGAGGGAGACCAAACAGAAGGGAGTTGTAGTAATGGAGTTGGGCGGTGACTAAGCTGTGGACCAGAATGGCGGTGGTGTGAGGGGTGAGGGAGGGGCGGAGGCGGTTGATATTTCCAAGGTAGTAGTAGGCTGACCGGGTTATGTTGTTGATGTGTGAGGTGAAGGAGAGTGTGCTGTCGAGGATGACACCCAGACTCTTTACCTGAGGGGAGGGGGAGATGGAGGAGTGGTCAAATGTCATGGTAAAGCTGCAGTCACACAGAACACGACTTTGCGACCATAATCCCATCGCTTACTGAAGTCGCGTCACATGTCCATAAATACCTCATTTTGGTCACCGTCGCCGTTGCTTGGTGACGTCAGGTCCACTTGAGTTTCACCGCGATCATATCATATATCATATAATAGGATGTATAAGCTGACATTATTACAACTGTATCCTTTTCACTCACCTACCAACCACAAAACACTGCAGCATTGCCCTGCAGCAGCATCGTCTGTGAGTTCTCTGCGGTCCGTCTAGGCGAACCTAATGTCCTCACTGACTAATGTTTCCCACACAGACATGGATTGTTACTCTGGAAGCCTAAATAAAAACTGTCTGTCACGGGTACGGTCACACACCCACACAACACTGATTGGCTGTTGCCGCACAGCCACACACAACATCGCCTGAAGAGTTCAACTTTACAACTTTGGCGTTGGAGCGATATGGATGCCTTGGTCGCGGCCGTTTCGTTGCCGGAGGGTTAACCCCGCCCCATCGCAGCTGTACATTGAGTTTACATGGAGAGTGGTCGCCGAGGACGCTCAAGTCACGTGTACGCACCTTTAAACTGTTAGATTTATTGAGAATGGATCTACTGCCAATCAATAACATTTCTGTTTTATTACTGTTTAATTTGAGGAAACTGAGTGTGAACCAGGACTTTATTTCAAGGAGACAGTTGGTGAGGGAGGAAGGTGGGAGGATGGAGTCAGGTTGAGTGGAGATGTGGAGCTGGGTGTCATCCACATAGCAGTGAAACTGAATGTTGTATTTTCGGAGGATGTGGCCAAGTGGGAGGATTTAAATGATGAAGAGCAGGGGCACCAGGACAGAGCCCTGGGGCACACCTGTGGTGACTGGGAGTGGGGTGAGAAGTGAAAGATTTGAGCTGAATGAACTGAGTGCAGCCAGAGAGATATGATTTAAACCAGCTGACGTTAAATGATGTGCAGTTTGTTATATATTTCAACTTTTCTCAAGATTTCTGAAACAGGCAAAACTGACAAAGGATCAAATTAATACTTTTCAGCTGATAAAATACAAATAGGGTCATCAGTATATGAACTATAATTAAAATCTTAACACCTTTCAGTGGTGACCTGACCTCAAAGTTTCCAGTCTGCAGTTTGGACTCTCCAGAAAATCACACAGAGACTTTACTCCTGAATCCTGCAGATCGTTGTAGCTCAGCTCCAGCTCTCTCAGATGAGAGGGGTTTGACTTCAGGGCTGAGGCCAGAGAAGAACAGCTGATCTCTGACAGACTGCAGAGACTCATTCTGGATGAAGAATTAATGATAAGGTAAGGTTTATAGTAAGGTTAAAGTGATGTTTCACATTTCTCAAGTGCTTCACAACACATTACAAAACAACAAAAACAATAATCACAAAAATAAATGACAATAAAACACAGAAACAGCAGAGGGGTAAAAAACTACACCAAGTGGTCAAAAGCCAATTTGAATAAATGTGTTTAAGATGTTTTCTAAAAGCTTCAGTTGAAGCTTGCAGAATATATTTCACTATGAAGAGTGTTCTCAGTCATCTGAGCAACAACTTTGACTGCATGATGGTCTTTAGCCTTTCGTCTGACCCTTTGGACACCAAGAAGACTTGGTCCTGACCTCAGGGGGTTGACTGGCAATGCAGAGAGCAAATCAGAGATAAAAAACAGGAGTGTTTGTGCATGGCTTTATGGACCATGATGCACATCAACATGTATCAATATGTCCATAAACACACTGTAAAAACACCTTTGGCTAACAGATTTATTTATCTATCACATTAATGGGAAAAAGTACTTGATGACAGTGCTAGCATCATTGCTGGCCAACATTTACCTGGAGATCCTTTCACTATGCTTCAGTAGCACTGCAACATGCTGTGATTTATATTTATTTAGCCTTGACACCACAGACTGTCATGGTTGATTTTGTATCTTTGACATTATTTGTCCCAATGTTACATTTACTCTTGAACACATCAAATGAAAATAAGCTGTCAGTTTCAGTCCAGCCTTGAATTGAAGATGATTTCACAGTGAAATGAGTGATGTGCAGTTTGTTATAAACATCAACTTTTCTCAAGTTTTCTGAAACAGACAAAACTGACAAAGTATCAAATTAATACTTTTCAGCTGATAAAATACAAATAGGGTCGTCAGAATACAAACTACTTTTACAATCTTAACACCTTTCAGTGGTGACCTGACCTCAGAGTTTCCAGTCTGCAGTTTGGACTCTCCAGAAAATCACACAGAGACTTCACTCCTGAATCCTGCAGATCGTTGTAGCTCAGCTCCAGCTCTCTCAGATGAGAGGGGTTTGACTTCAGGGCTGAGGCCAGAGAAGAACAGCTGATCTCTGACAGACTGCAGCCACTCATTCTGGATGAAGAATTAATGATAAGGTAAGGTTTATAGTAAGGTTAAATTGATGGCAAACTTTTCTCAAGTGCTTCACAACACATAACAAAACAACAAAAACAATAATCACAAAAATAATGATAAATAATGATTTCACAGAGAAATGAGTGATGTGCAGTTTGTTATAAACATCAACTTTTCTCAAGATGTCTGAAACAGGCAAAACTGACACAGGATCCAATTAATACTTTTAGGTTGATAAAATACAAATAGGGTCGTCAGTATATGAACTATAATTAAAATCTTAACACCTTTCAGTGGTGACCTGACCTCAGAGTTTCCAGTCTGCAGTTTGGACTCTCCAGAAAATCACACAGAGACTTTACTCCTGAATCCTGCAGATCGTTGTTGCGCAGCTCCAGCTCTCTCAGATGAGAGGGGTTTGACTTCAGGGCTGAGGCCAGAGAAGAACAGCTGATCTCTGACAGACTGCAGCGACTCATTCTGGATGAAGAATTAATGATAAGGTAAGGTTTATAGTAAGGTTAAAGTGATGTTTCACATTTCTCAAACACATTACAAAACAACAAAAACAATAATCACAAAAATAAATGACAATAAAACACAGAAACAGCATAGGGGTAAAAAAACTACACCAAGTGGTCAAAAGCCAATTTGAATAAATGTGTTTAAGATGTTTTCTAAAAGCTTCAGTTGAAGCTTGCAGAATATATTTCACTATGAAGAGTGTTCTCAGTTATCTGAGCAACAACTTTGACTGCATGATGGTCTTTAGCCTTTAGTCTGACCCTTTGGACACCAAGAAGACTTGGTCCTGACCTCAGGGGGTTGACTGGCAATGCAGAGAGCAAATCAGAGATAATAAACAGGAGTGTTTGTGCATGGCTTTATGGACCATGATGCACATCAACATGTATCAATATGTCCATAAACACACTGTAAAAACACCTTTGGCTAACAGATTTATTTATCTATCACATTAATGGGAAAAAGTACTTGATGACAGTGCTAGCATCATTGCTGGCCAACATTTACCTGGAGATCCTTTCACTATGCTTCAGTAGCACTGCAACATGCTGTGATTTATATTTATTTAGCCTTGACACCACAGACTATCATGGTTGATTTTGTATCTTTGACATTATTTGTCCCAATGTTACATTTACTCTTGAATACATCAAATGAAAATAAGCTGTCAGTTTCAGTCCAGCCTTGAATTGAAGATGATTTAGCAGAGAAATGAGTGATGTGCAGTTTGTTATAAACATCAACTTTTCTCAAGTTTTCTGAAACAGACAAAACTGACAAAGTATCAAATTAATACTTTTCAGCTGATAAAATACAAATAGGGTCGTCAGAATACAAACTACTTTTACAATCTTAACACCTTTCAGTGGTGACCTGACCTCAGAGTTTCCAGTCTGCAGTTTGGACTCTCCAGAAAATCACACAGAGACTTCACTCCTGAATCCTGCAGATCGTTGTAGCTCAGCTCCAGCTCTCTCAGATGAGAGGGGTTTGACTTCAGGGCTGAGGCCAGAGAGGAACAGCTGATCTCTGACAGACTGCAGAGACTCATTCTGGATGAAGAATTAATGATAAGGTAAGGTTTATAGTGAGGTTACATTGATGGCAAACTTTTCTCAAGTGCTTCACAACACATAACAAAACAACAAAAACAATAATCACAAAAATAATGATAAATAATGATTTCACAGAGAAATGAGTGATGTGCAGTTTGTTATAAACATCAACTTTTCTCAAGATGTCTGAAACAGGCAAAACTGACACAGGATCCAATTAATACTTTTAGGTTGATAAAATACAAATAGGGTCGTCAGTATATGAACTATAATTAAAATCTTAACACCTTTCAGTGGTGACCTGACCTCAGAGTTTCCAGTCTGCAGTTTGGACTCTCCAGAAAATCACACAGAGACTTCACTCCTGAATCCTGCAGTTTGTTGTAGCTCAGCTCCAGCTCTCTCAGATGAGAGGGGTTTGACTTCAGGGCTGAGGCCAGAGAAGAACAGCTGATCTCTGACAGACTGCAGCGACTCATTCTGGATGAAGAATTAATAAGGTAAGGTTTAAAGTAAGGTTAAAGTGATGTTTCACATTTCTCAACTGCTTCACAACACATAAGAAAAAAAAAACAATCACAAAAAAAATTGACCATGATGCACATCAACATGTCAGAAAATGTCGATTAATACACTGTAAAAAAAACTCTTTTGGCTAATAATCTATCACATTAATGGGAAAAATTACATGACGACAATGCTAGCATCATTGCTGGCCTACATTTACCTGGAGATCCTTCATCTATGCTGCTGTAGCACAGCAACATGCTGTGCATTATACTTATTTAGCCTTGACACCACAGACTTGTGACAAGTCTTCGGTGAGTGACCTAGTTTCTGGTCACATTTATAAAGCTTGCTTACCATAAATGGAGCTTGAAAGTGGCGTAAGTCACTTTCCACACAAATGTTGTGATTTATAAAAATAAACTTGTGTGCAACGGTACGTCAACTTTTATTTTACCTTTATTTAACCAGGAAGTCCCATTGAGATTAAAAATCTCTTTTACAAGAGATACCTGGCCAAGGTAGCAGCCAGTACAGTGTTACAGACTTAAAAAACAAGACAAAACGTTAACAACACAACTCACATTTTAAGAGCAGCTTACAAAATGTACAGTGACCTTTCATGAGAAGCAGCTGCACTTCTCTGTCACCACACTCTTTATTATCCTTCTAAATTTTCTCAGCAAGATCAGTGACACTATCTTTAGCTGTTTTTGGAGGTTGTTCCATGCCCAAGGTGCTCTGTGGGAAACAGCAGTCTTTCCAAGATCTGCAAGAGCTCTGGGAACTGTACAGAGCAACAGATTAGAGGAGTGCAGTCAGAAACATGAAGAGCTGAAACAGAGGAGGCTGCAGAGCTATGATGGTCATTCACCAAGTATTGCTTTGTAGATAAAAATGTACCGGTGCTGTTGTCTGTGAACTGATAAGGATGTCCAGCCTACCAGATCATAAAGAGTGCAGTGATGAGTGAGGGATTTAGCATGAGCAATAAATGTATGATAGACTGAATCAAGAGTTCGTAAAACTAATGAGGATGCATGCATGTACATGTCACCATAATCAATCACCAGTGTTGGGAGTAACGGTGTTAAAAATAACGGCGTCAGTAACGCCGTTCCTTTTTCCCAGTAACGGGTAATCTAATTAATTACTATTTCAAACGTTACATCATTACCGTTACCGACAGTGAAATGTGGCGTGTTACTTTGAACTGATGTCTAGCAGCTGTTATCCGACCTGCCTCGCTCAGCCAGACACAGGGCAGGAGCTGCACCGCTAACAGACACACAAGAAAACTTGATGCCTGAGTTGCCAGGTCAGCTCATTATAAGCGACTTTCAGCTTCTTCTTTTTCTAACTTGCAGGTGTATATTAGGAGTTGTGGGTTGCAGTTTTTTGGGCTTGTTCCAATAGTGCAGTTACTCATTTGGACTTGTTGTGCCCCCAAACCCAGGAGGAATCTGGCACATGATCTACCATCAATATGAACCCAATTCAGAAGCTGTAAAATTATTTTATCCCACTCTAAACACAAATTTAAATTTTACTGTAAAAATGACATTTTCCACCTAAAATCCTTATAGCCAGATTTAATTTTTATTTTCTAATGTAGCTATTACTGTTTTCACCATAATAAAGCTGTAGAGGATTAACATTAAACTTAGATAAAAGCCTGACTAAGTCTGTTTGGTTACAAAAAAAAATCAAGGTTAGACAGACTGTTTAGCAATAACGGAGTTACAAATAACAGCAGCCCATCCCTTCACTTCTGTATAACGAAAAGGATGTTCCACCTCCAAACAAACAGGTGTTGATTAAGTAAATTAAGAGACAAAAAAGAAGAAATATCACTTTGAAATTGAATGTAACGTGGATAAAAATTAAAACACGCTTCATGTAGGTTTCTCTCTTTAAAAATGCTTATTTCAATCGCAAAATCTGGCAACGCTGCTAGATGCAGCAATGGCGAGTCCGGAGCGGTCTGTGGGGTTAAAACTGGTGTTTTCAGGATGGAAGCACGAGAAATAAAAGGCAAGAACAGACAGTGTACATTATGCCCTAAAGCTAAGTGTTTGTCTGTTATAACTAAATCTAAAAACCAGGTGACCAAAAACACTGAGAACTCCGCTGATGATGTCAGGGCTGCTGTAGCAGACCAGGTAACAACAAGAAAGGACATGGAGACAGAGCCACACCGTTCAAGCAGCAAAAGCTTTTTCAAAAAAGTAACACATCAGTTACTCTCCCTGGTAACTAATAACATTTATGAAGGAGTAATTCCGTTAGTTATTCAATTACTTTTTTGGGAAAGTAACCAGCAACTATAACTAATTACTTTTGAAAAGTAATTTGCTCAACACTGTTGATCACAGACAGCAAAGTAGCTTCAATCTTTTTCACAGCAGAGTTAAAGCAGGTACTATAAACAGATCTAAAACCAGACTGGAAATCATTATGGATATTTTTGTTTTGTAGAAATTTCTTTCACTGCAAATCTACCAGGCTTTCTAAGATCTTTGACAGGACTGAGAGTTTAGAAACAAGGCAATAGTTATTGAGCTCTGAGGGATCGTCATTTTTAAATTATGGTACAACATATGCAGCTTTCCAAATTTTAAGGATTGAATTGGATAAAAGACTCAAATTAAAAATAGAAGTTATAGGCTCTGCAATAATATCAGCAGCAATTTTTAAAAGATCACGATTGTCTGGGCCTGTAGACTTTTTGTGGTCAAGATCTCTCAGAGCCTTTAAAACCTCGACAGTTGGAACAGGTTGGAAATCAAAGACATTCACATTGTCATTATGTGCAGTAGAGTCAGAACTAAGGGTAGATAACTCTGCATTAGAATTGTCAGAAATACTTCCTGTGTGGATGAAATGTTTGTTTAATTTATTGACAATGACATTTTTATCATATATTTCATCTGAGCTACCACTATGTGACCAGGAAGGCTTGAAGCAACATGTGACCCTGACAAGGATTTAATTGATTTCCAAAATTTTGAAGGCTTATTTAGGTTTTCTTTGACTGATTTTAAATAAACTAAGATTTAGATTTTCTTATCAAGAAGGTGCATTTATTCCTCAGTGTTCTAAATGAGGTCCAGTCAGCAGGAGATTTTCACAGCCAAGCTTTTGCCCAACATTTATTTCTTGCATGAATTAGCTTTGAGAGGCTGTCTGAAAACCAGGATTTTCTCTTCCCTTGACCCTTAACTTCTTAATAGGGACATGTTTATTTGAGACTGATAAAAAGACTGAACTAAAATATTCCCAGGCCAGTTCAACCTCTGGCAAATGGGAGACTCTGCTCAGCACAATATTGTATAAATCGTGCAGGAATGCCTGCTCATCAAAGAATTTAGAACATCTTTAAAAAATAAAATGGGATTTTAACCTTCAAATGATATAGAGCAGTGGATAGCACTGTTTGATTAGTATTAGTTGTGTCAATGTGCATAACAGTTTAATTGCTGAGTAAGCATTCTGCAGTGACACTCGAGTGCAATGCTGTGCAATGGATGCGCTGGCACTGCTGGAAGATCACGCAAATGGTCGGATCAGGATGGAGAGAGTCTTTAGGGACCACAAAGATTTCCTGGCCCATGATGATGACTGGCTAATGAGCCAATTTAGATACCACAGAGCAGTGCTTTTGGACCTATGCGCTGAACTGGACCCAGTGTTAGACAAAACCACCCGCCAGAACCGGTGCATATAAAAGTGCAGACCACTCTGGGGTTTCTGACAACCGGCTCCTTCCTGCAGGAATAAGCCAACAGGTATGTGTTTGATATGATTAACAATAGCTATATAATGTTACATTTCTGTCTAAGTCCCTTTTGGATATGATGTAATTCTGGGATATCACATCTATCCTTCAGCACAATAATGCCAGCCATGTTGGATGCCATTATAAACATGACCAGTCGATACATCAGGGCTCCTTACACTGTGGGTGAACACGCCAACATTAATAGGCAGTTTGTAGCAACCTCTGGTTTCACAAATGTAATTGACATAAATGACAGTCTGCACTTACGTTGCTATAAGAGCTCTGAGTGAAAATAAATTTGTCTATGTGAACCAAAAAATGTGCATACAATCAGTGTAAAAATTATTTGCTCCTCAAACATGGTTCTGACAAATTTAGTGGCACAGTGCCTGGATCAACACATGACTCATTCATCCTGACACACAGCTCCTTCGTCTTCTTTGCTTTCGGCAGACTATACGCATCCAAGTCATACCGCTGCCTCCTCTGACGCTCAGCAGTGCTGGTAACAGACTGCAGGCAGGCAATGCATTAACATTCATGAGGTACTTTGCATTGACCATTCATGGTAACGTGGGTGTGTAGAGGGCGGGATGTGAGGTAAATCCAATTGCGCGAACTTCCAGGTGGACTGGGATTTAAAAAGGGAAAAGTGCTTGCAGGTGTGGGCACACATGGTTTTATAAATCAGATTGTTTTTTGGCGCACGCCATTTTCAGCTATCTGGTGCACAAACACTTTTAGTATGGGTCCTACGCAATGTTGTTGAGGGCCCTGGTCCTGATCACCTAATCCTCCACCTTTACTTAAGCCTCCTGAAGAATTGTCAAGGTGCCAGATTATTCCCGCATCTCGTGTGGTAAAGTTGGTCATTCCAGTGTTTGTTTGAGCCCTTGTTCCCCCTTGCTTGATTTGCATCAAGTCAGAATTTTTTATTAATTCATGCCTCTGTTTTCTCTCCTCCAGTGCCTCCACGTGCTCACCTCTCACAGCCACACTCTGGTTGCCTCATCACCCTCAGCTTTCCCTTGCACCCCCCCCAAATCCCCATCCCCAAACCCTCCTGGTTCGATAAACGAGTCTTGTTTGTACCTTACTGCTCTCTGTGCTTGCTCTTTGGGTCCTTGAAAAGACCTACCTTTTCCTACCGTCACAGAAATGATCTGGCCTGATGGATCCAAGCAAACCCGAGGTAATAAGGGAGGCTTTGACAGGGCATGGAGTTTTGATCTGTCATCATGACTCCATGTTGGCTAGTGTTCTCAATTTCCCCTTGCACTCTGGGAGGGGGATTCGCAGGTCTTGAGATTGTTCAAATTATTCACCTCCGAACTCCACAGGGTTTTTGATCACCTGG
Organism: Cetoscarus ocellatus; assembly: GCA_037902135.1. Classification (NCBI taxonomy): domain Eukaryota; kingdom Metazoa; phylum Chordata; class Actinopteri; order Labriformes; family Labridae; genus Cetoscarus; species Cetoscarus ocellatus. The sequence continues at coordinate 143,353 of JBAMNC010001348.1, read as the reverse complement.
TTCAGGGTTCCAAGGTGGAGAAGCGTCTGCTCTCTCTGAGCCAAGGTTCCCAATCTGTGGCAGAGTATTCTATAGAGTTTAGAATTCTAGCTAGTGAGTGTGGCTGGGAGGATCGCTCACTGCAGGCCATCTTTGCCAGAGGACTTTCAGGGAGATTACAGGATGAGTTGGCCTCGCAGGATGAGCCCCCCTCTCTCGAAGATCTTATTTCCCTCTGCATTAAGATTGGCAATCGTCTGAGGGAGAGGTGTCAGGGGAGGGTGGAGGCGTCTCATGGAGACGTTCTGTGGGGCAAAAGTTCTGTTTTGGTTCCAGTTTGTATTGACTCAGGTGCACATGACAATTTAATCCACGAGGAATTTGTCAATCAAGATTCCGCTTGAGCTCTTGTCCCGACCGAAAATTGCTAACGACTTGATTTCCAAGGTCTTCATGACATTAAAGTGAAAGATAAATACTTCTTCCACTCATGTGACCCCTCCTTCGAGCCCCTTTGTCATGCTAACATTTTCACCAAGCTTGATTTATAAAACGTGTACCATCTGATACGTAGGAAGTCTACATTTAACATTCCCTTGGGTCACTTTGAATAGAATAGAATAGAATAAACCTTTATTCGTCCCACACAGGGAAATTTGCATTGTTACAGCAGCAAAGGGGACAGCGTTGATAAAGAATAAGTATAAAAATAGAATAAAAATAGCAGTGTGTACATTATTCTACCAATATAAATATAAAAAGGGCTTGAATACAGAAACTAAAAAGCAAATCCTATAAGGATTATTTACACATTCACAAGATAATTGCACTGAATGTAAGTGATTGTACATGGATGAATTGCACATTGTCAAGAGAGTTAGCACAGTAATTGTACATTGTAATTGCACATTAGATAATTGTTCAGTTTATGGTGACTGGGAGCAGTGCTGGTTTTAAAGTCTAACAGCAGCAGGAAAGACCTGCGGTAACGCTCCTTCATGCACTTCGGGTGACGCAGCCTGTCACTGAAGGAGCTGCACAGGGCTGTCAGAGTGTCCTGCTGGGGTGGGAGTCCCTCTTCAGCATGGACGCTATCTTCATCAGCATCCTCCTTTCTCCCACCACCTGCACTGAGTCCAGGGGGCACCCCAGGACTGAGCTGGTCTTCCTGATCAGTCTGTCCAGCCTGTTCCTGTCTGCAGGCGAGATGCTGCTGCCCCAGCAGACCACTCCATAAAAGATGGCTGATGCCACCACAGAGTCAAAAAAGGTCCTCAGGAGAGCTCCCTACACTCCAAAAGACCTCAGTCTCCTCAGCAGGTACAGTCTGCTCTGGCCCTTCCTGTAGAGAGCACTCGTGTGGTCAGACCAGTCCAGTCTATTGTTCAGGTGAACACCCAGGTATTTGTAAGAGTCCACAATCTCAATGTTCCCGGATGCTCACCAGTGTTGGTTGGGGGGGGTCTACGCCTACGGAAGTCCACCACCAGTTCCTTGGTCTTCCTCACGTTGATTTGGAGGTGGTTCCGTTGGCACCAATCCACAAAGTCCTGGGTCAGTCCTCTGTACTCCCGGTCATCGTCCTCGGTGATGAGGCCAACAATCGCAGAGTCGTCAGAGAACTTCTGCAGGTGGCAGCTGTCTGACCTGTACCTGAAGTCCGCCGGTACAGGGGGAAGAGGAATGGAGCCAGGACTGTTCCCTGCGGTGCCCCTGTACTACAGACCACCATGTCAGACACACAGTCCCGTGCCCTCACAAACTGTGGTCGGTTTGTGAGGTAATCCTGGATCCAGCCCGATAGATGGTGGTCCACCCCCGTGTGCTCCAGCTTGTCCCACAAGAGAAGAGGCTGGATGGTGTTGAAAGCACTGGAGAAATCAAAAAACTTAATCCTCACAGAGCTCTCAGGCTTCTCCAGGTGAGACAGAGCTCTGTTCAGGAGGAAGATGACAGCATCATCCACCCCGATGCCAGGCTGGTAGGCAAACTGAAGCGGGTCCATTGATGAGCTCACCAGAGGCCGGAGGTGAGAAAGAACCAGCCTCTCCAGAGTCTTCATCAGATGGGACGTCAGTGCCACCGGCCTGTAGCTGTTCAGGTCCTTGGGGTGCGGTGTTTTAGGTACTGGTACCACGCAGGATGTCTTCCACAGCTGTGGTACCCTCCCCAGCATCAGGCTCATGTTGAAGATGTGCTCCACAATCCCACACAGCTGGCCTGCACAGGACTTGAGGAGCCTGGAGCTGATGCCATCCGGACCTGCAGCCTTCTTGGTCTTAAGTTTCCTGAGCTCGTGTCTCACCTGGGTTGACGTGAGGGACAGGTGGGAGGAGGGGGGCTGGGGGCTGGAGGGTGTGGGTTGGGGTGTTGGACTTCTAGCAGGAGTAGCAGTGGGGGGTGGTTGAGGGCTGGAAAGGCTGGGGAACGTGGAAAGGGGGGAGGAGGTTAGGGTGGGACAGCGACCTAGAGATGCAGATGAGGGTAGCTGCAGCAGGTTAGGGGTAGGGGCAGGTGTCTGGTCAAACCTGTTGAAGAACAGGTTTAGATCATTCACCCACTTCTGGTCCCCCACAGCTGGAGAGTCTGGCTCCTTGTGGCCTGAGATGGTCTTCAGGCCCCTCCAGACTCCGTTGATGTTTCTTTGCTGCAGCTGGTCCTCCATCTTCTTCCTGTAGTTGTCCTTCCCCTCTCGGATCTTCCTCCTCAGCTCCTTCTGCACAGCCTTCAGCTCCTCCTTGTCTCCTGACCTAAAGGCTCTCTTCTTCTCCTTCAGGAGAGCGTTTATGTCTGGATTAATCCAGGGCTTGTTGTTTGAGAAGCACCGTACAGTCCTGGTGGGTACAATGTTCTCTACACAGAAGTTAATATAGTCAGTGATACAGTCCATAAGGTTATCTATGTCCTCCCCGTGAGGATCACAGAGCTCCTCCCACACAGTCGACTCGAAACAGTCCCTCAGAGCCTCTTCAGTCTCCTCAGACCATCTCTTCACTGTACGGGTCAGCTGGCTGCCTGTGGACAAGGGGTTTGTACACAGGCTGGAGATAAACCAAGTTGTGGTCTGATCTCCCCAGGGGAGGGAGGGGTAATGACTTGTATGCATCCTTGGTGTTTGCATACAGTAAGTCCAGTATTTATTGTCTCTGGTGTGGCAGGTAACATACTGGGTAAAAGTGGGCAGAGTGGAGGATGGAGGGGCATGATTAAAGTCACCAGAGATGAGGAGGAGGGCCTGAGGGTGTTTGGTCTGTAGCCGGCTTACTGCAGAGTGCAGGATCTCACACGCGGCTACGGCATTACCAGACGGCGGGACATATGCAGCTATCGCGATGACATGCGAGAACTCGCGCGGGAGGTAATATGGCCGCAGGCTAACAGCTAACAGCTCAATGTCTCTACAGCAGATCTGCTCCGTGACAGTGATGTGCCCCAAGTTACACCATCTATCATTCACAAATACTGCCAGCCCCCCTCCTTTCCTCTTACCGCTCTCCACTGTCCTGTCCGCCCGCGAGAGATGGAAGCGGTCCAGCGTAGCGGCCGTTTCCGGGGTTAGCGTGGTTAGCCATTTCTCTGTAAACACCAGGATGCTACACTCCCCGATACTCCGATTGATGCCGGGTCAGCGCCGCTAGCTCGTCCATCTTATTGGGGAGAGATCTCACATTCCCCATAATTACGGACCGGAGGACGGGTCTGTATCTTCTCCTCCTGGCTCGGCGACGGACTCCGGCACGGCACCCCTGTCTCCTTCTCTTCAGCTCACGGGGTACGTCGGGTCTCTCCTGGGGCAGCACCGCTGTGTTACGGAGCGCTAACAGCTGATCCCTACTGTAAACAATAGGACCATGGCTCCTCACGGTATCTCCAGACATGGTGAAAAACAGCGAAAAGCACAGTAGAACCACCAGAGTAAGCCCGAAAACTCTGGTTTCCATTGTGGAAACTTTGAGACAGTTAATAAGTTAAAAATAATTTACAAAAAGTAGCTAAAAACACAGGGAAAAAACTCAAACGAGCAGGACCTGCTGTAACCAGCTGCCACTCGAGCAGCGCCGGAAGTAGTCTGAGTATCTGGTCATGCCATTCAGACTCACCAACACCTCAGCCGTTTTCCAGAGTATGACGAACGACATCTTCCACAATATGATGAACAGGCTTTTGTTCATTTATTTGGATAACATACTCATCTTTTCCCATTCCCCTCAGGAACATGTTCAGCATGTGCGGATGGTGCTTCAGCAACTATTGAAAACAGGTTATTTGTTAAAACCTGAGAAATGTGAGTTCCATATGTCCTCTGTTAAATTTCTGGGTTATAGTTGTCATAGCCGCAGGCCAGCTCAAGCCAGATGCTAACAAGATCCAGGCCGCTACTGGTGGCCCGGCCTGGCTAAGGATGCTCAGGAGTTTGCGGCTGCCTGCTCCGTCCGTGCTCGTGGTAAATCTTCTCACCTTCCTCCAGCTGGTCTAAATCTTCTCACCTTCCTCCAGCTGGTCTACTGTGCCCTCTTCCTATTCCCAAATATCCCTGGTCACACATAAAAGTGGACTTTATTACCGGTTTGCCACCCTCTTAAGGTAACACAGTCATCCTTACCATCGTTGATCGTTTTTTCAAAATCAGTGCATTACCTACCCCTACCCCTACCCAAGCTGCCATCAGCCCTGGAGACATCTAATCTTCCAGTTGCTAATGTTTTCAAGTTACATAGACTACCTATGGACATTGTCTCTGACAGGGGGCCACGGTTGTCTTTGTAAGTGTGGAGAAAGTTCTGCCAAGTGGTGGGGGCAGTGGCCAGCTTGTCTTCTGGTTATCATCCCCATCCAAAATCCTGCATCCTGGAGCCTCCACCTTCCCTGGATAGAGTATGCTCACAACTTCCTCACCTGTACAGCCACAGGTATGTCTCCTTTCATGGCTTGCCTTGGATATCAACCCCCCTATTCCCTGAGCAGGAGACTGAAGTGGCTGTACCTTCGGTGAGGGACCATCTACGGTGCATGAGGGATGTGTGGAGGAACGTCTGGGCGACTCTATCTCCTACTGCCGAGAGAAACAAAGGTTTGGCAGATCTACACCGGTCACAAGCTTCTGAGTATCGTCCCGGACTGATGGTTTGGCTGTCCACTCGGGACCTCCCACTCCAGGTGGAGTCTAGGAAGCTGGTGCCTTGCTCCAGTGGTCCCTTTCCCATCACAAGATGATAAACCCCTCAGCAGCAAAACTCAAGATTCTGGACTCTCCCTGTATCCATCCTACCTTCCACTTCTCTCTCCTCAAACCCCTAACATCTTTGGAACTGCACCCTCCTTATGAACCCCCTCCACCCCCCCTGCTCAATGATGACCATCCGGCCTTCAGGGTCTCTAAGGTCCTGTCAGACCTCGGGTCAAGGGGTTTCAATATTTGGTTGATTTAGAGGGATATGGTCCAGAGGAGAGGTAGTGGATCTCGAGGTGGCTGATTTTGGAGGACTCTCTGCTGGAGGAATTCTACAAGGAGCATCCCCTCAAGCTGGTAGGACACCAGAAGGAGTTCCTTGAGGGGGGGTATTTTGACAAGTCTTCGGTGAGTGACCTAATTTCTGGTCTGTTCCAGCTCTCCTGTCTCCCGGCTGCTGCAGCCTCCTCACAGGAGTGAGGTGGCGTGTCCTCTTGCTGCAGCAGCTCCCCGCTGCTACAGACCTGGTCCTGATCACCTAATCCTCCACTTTTACTTAAACCTACTGAAGACTTGTCTCGGTGCCAGATTATTCCTGCATCTCGTGTGGTAAATACAGTTGTTCCAGTGTTTGTTTGAGCTCTTGTTCCCTCGTGCTTCTGCTAGTGTTCTTTGATGTGCCTCAAGTTTGCCTTTTTTGATTAATTTGTGCCTCTGTTTTGTCTCTTCCAGTGCCTTAACGTGCTCACCTCTCACAGCCACACTATGGTTGCCTCATCACCCTCAGGTTTCCCTTCCCTACTGAATTTGAAGATGATTTCACAGAGAAATGAGTGATGTGCAGTTTGTTTTATATATATCAACTTCTCTCAAGTTCTCTGAAGCAGGCAAAACTGACAAAGGATCAAATTAATACTTTTCAGGTGGTTAAAATACAAATAAGGCAGTCACAATACCAACTATAATTAAAATCTTAAGACCTTTCAGTGGTGACCTGACCTCAGAGTTTCCAGTCTGCAGTTTGGACTCTCCAGAAAATCACACAGAGACTTCACTCCTGAATCCTGCAGATCGTTGTAGCTCAGCTCCAGCTCTCTCAGATGAGAGGGGTTTGACTTCAGGGCTGAGGCCAGAGAAGAACGGCTGATCTCTGACAGACTGCAGTGACTAATTCTGGATGAGAATTAATGATAAGGTAAGGTTTATAGTAAGGTTAAAGTGATGTTTCACATTTCTCAAGTGCTTCACAACACATAACAAAACAACAAAAACAATAATCACAAAAATAAATGACAATAAAACACAGAAACAGCATAGGGGTAAAAAAAACTACATCAAGTGATCAAAAGCCAATTTGAATAAATGTGTTTTAAGATGTTTTCTAAAAGCTTCAGTTGAAGTTTGCAGAATATATTTCACTGTGAAGAGTGTTCTCAGTCATCTGAGCAACAACTTTGACTGCATGATGGTCTTTAGCCTTTAGTCTGACCCTTTGGACACCAAGAAGACTTGGTCCTGACCTCAGGGGGTTGACTGGCAATGCAGAGAGCAAATCAGAGATAATAAACAGGAGTCTGTTTGTGCATGGCTTTATGGACCATGATGCACATCAACATGTATCAATATGTCCATAAACACACTGTAAAAACACCTTTGGCTAACAAATTTATATATCTATCACATTAATGGGAAAAAGTCCATAAAGACAATGCTAGCATCATTGCTGGCCTACATTTACCTGGACATCCTTTCACTATGCTGCAGTAGCACTGCAACATGCTGTGAATTATATTTATTTAGCCTTGCCACCACAGACTATCATGGTTGATTTTGTATCTATGACAATATTTGTGCCATAAACCAAATGTTATCACCTGTATGCACTTGTTCAAATCCACAGAGTTTAGTTACAGATTGAGGATCTTACTGCAGTCTTTCATTGGAGTATGGAGATCAAAATAAACGTAAGCTGACAGAGGTGTTTATTACTTCTGTCATGCATAAAGCCAGAAGAAATGAGAGACAAATGAGTATTTTGATGTTCACTGAGAAGTCTTCAAATTTTATACTTTTGTAACTGAACACTCACGTCGACTCTTTAAAGGACAGAAATGTTCAAGACTTGTTCAAGTTTCTTAAATTTCAAAACAAGAGATAACAAACAAAAAAAGATATTACCAAGTCCATTAGTGGTCAATCATTAAACATGTTTGTCACTTCTACAAAACAAAGAATAATTATGTGAGCTACAGCCAGATGTCTGACCTCAGAAATTCCAATCGGCAATTAGGGCTCTCCAGTCCAACACACAGCTGCTTCACTCCTGAATCCTTCCAGCTTCCGCTCAGATCCAGCTCTCGTAGATGTGAGGGGTTGGACTTCAGAGCTGAGGCCACGATTTCATAGTCACCTTTTAGAAGGTCACAGCCCTTCAGTCTGTTGTGATGCATATGTTGGGGAAAAAAAGTTAAACTTACAAATAAATCTGTTGACATGTAATGCTTTTAAATGTATTATTTTGTATCAATGTCTGCCTATGACAAAATAAAAAGTTTATTTCTATGTTTGAATATGATAACATTTTGTTTAAATTACCCCCAATTTCCAGTTAATTCCCATAAATTTCCATATTTTCAACGTATAGTTTCCAATTTGGTATATTTCAAAATTCTACAGCTGAACTTCCCATGGACATTTTCTGGAAAGTTCCTGGAAATTTTCCATCCCTTTGAAACCCTCATCATAGCCATTGATGTTGAGTACTTTCTGACAGCCAGCGTCCCCAAAAAAGCTAAATTGTCTCATTTATTTGCATCGGCCTTGGTGTGTGAAGGCCTTAAAAGTGTAGAAATTCTTAAGTATCTCTTTCTGCCATCACATCCTTAGCAGAAACAAGACTTTGTTGTGATTTTTGTGCCTGCAGATGCTGGAGGGCAGAGCTTTTAGAACTGAAGCTTCAGAAAACTAAGGAATGAACGACCCAAATCATTTCTTTGTGAATCACCGGATGGCTGAGTTGACTCTTCATATACAAGAACGTATTAACTGTAAAAAATGTTTTCAACAAAAAGCTAAAATACTTCATGAGAAATGTTGGACTCTTTTTGATTGTGAAATCAACTTGCACATGACTAATGCTTAATGATAATGTTATGAGATGACTTTTGTGATCACTCAAAGTAAGGACAGAGACTCTTTACTTCAGTTGTGCCCCACTCCATGACTTTTTAACCTCTAAAGGATTCATTGTCTGCAACACTCCAATTGGCCGGAGACAGGAAGAACCTGGGACAGGGGACAAAAAGTCATTCCCTTTATGACCATAAGACCCTAAAACAGGATTCATTAACCAAAAATCATCTATTACAGTCATTGTGGGAGGAAGCCTTGACCATCTGGTAGCCTCCTCACAGGGCTTGCAGTTTTACCTTTTGACATGCCTTATCTTGCCTGAAAGCAATCAGCAGCTCTGAGAACATGCCTTTATTTTAATGCTTAATCTTGTCATGGACCAGCGGCGCCCCCCTTTGGAATAACTGGTGAAGGACAGTATTTTCTAAGACTTACATGTTACATCGATACATGATATCTGTTCTTGTTTTATTTCATGTTTAGAATATGATTTTTATACTCTCGGCTTGACAGTATAACCTATACATTTAAAGAAGCCCATGAATTAAAGCTTAATTAAATATATTGCCTGTTTTTTTGTGTTTTGAGACAGTATAATGGTTTTTAATGTTTTTGTTATTTTACCATGAGTGTTTAGTCTCAAATTATCCCCCATGAGATTGTCTTTCTTTTTCTGTTGGTTTTATAAAGTGATTCTCAAGTTTGAGGTGTTATCGGCAAAACTTAGTTGATACAAGTTTTGAAAAGGAATCACACAGGCCTTCCTCCGATGCAGTAATATATACCGACTTAATGAAGTTTAAAACCCGGAAACAAAGTTTCTTTGTTCTCTTCTTCTTCAGACCTCTTCTCGTCTGTGTCCCTTTTGTCTTCATCCTCTGTGTCAACACGCCTTTTCTCCTGCCCGATATCTAATTTGTGAAGTTTTTAACGCTGTCCAGACGATTTGAATTTTATGGTGCAAGTGAGTTCAAAGACTTTTATAGTTTTATCCCATAACTCATTGATTTTTGGATTATTAACTTCGGAAACAGCATCGTCTGGCCAACAAGTACTTTTCTGAGTTAATTCAAGAACGGTCTTCTTAGTTGAGAATCTCTGCACCCAATGCATCTCTGCTGAGAGGAACCCAGAGAGTCACATGAGGAGCTGCATCTCTAACCCTCACCGCGCAACCTGTCACAAGATCTACAGGAGCGCCAGTTGGACCGTGGCCCATCTTCACAAGGCCGCTGAATAAAGCTCTTCTTTGCTGTGACTTTGGACTTGCTAGAGATCCCCACTGGGTCAAAAGTAAGGATTCTACTGGACACCCTCTTTCAGATGGGTCTGGTGTACTTTGACAGTTCCAATAATTAGATTCCCCTTTCTATCTCCAAACCGTTAGTAGCCCTCCATTCAAATCCTGCTGTTTATTATCACTCATTCTCACCAGTTTAAATATATATACATACATACTCACTTTCACTGCCTAAATTTAACAACATTAATCAGGTTCCATTTAATTTCTTGTCCTTTCAATACATTAAGTATGTTATTCACCATACATTGTGTCCAATCATTTAACATTTATGTTGTTAATAATTCTTCTTAAATTTAAAGTTCTGTCTGCTGGGGTCTGTTTGAAGATTTGATATCCCTGTAAAGAGGACTTTCACTCAGATTCATGAGATTGATTCAATTTAAAGGTTTAGCGTCAACGAACAAAAAGACTCATAATTAATAGTCCATTTATTAAGAAACATCAGAATAGTACCAGGAAACCTCTGTGGTGCCCCATGAACGAGTGCAAATTGGTTATTAAATTAACATTAATTTTACATTAATATCTAGCTATATTCAATAAATTATCACAACAATAATCACTTCTGGACTTACACAGCCTTCCTGCAGTTTCTCACAGCAGGAATCAGTCTTCTTCTTCCCACCTCTGATGTGTTGTACTTCTCCAGGTCCAGCTCATCCAGAACCTCTTCTGACATCTGCAACATGTAGGCCAGAGTAGAGCAGTGGATCTCTGAGAGTTCCTTCTCTGATCTGTTCTCTGACTTCAGAAACTCTTGGATGTCCTGATGTACTGAGAGGTCGTTCATCTCCATTAGACAGTGGAAGAAATTGATGCTTCTCTCAGGGGAAATAAAGTGATTCTCCCTCTTAAGGTTTCGGATAACTTTCTGGATCACCTCTGGACTGTTGTCTGTCTGACCCAGAAGATCTCCTAACAGTCCTTGATTTGACTCTACAGACAGTCCATGAAGGAAACGAACAAATAGGTCCAGGTGACCGGTTTTACTTTCCAAGGACTTCTTTAATGATAGCCAAAGGAAATCATCCAGAGTCAAATCAGCATCCCTAAACCCCAGAAATGCCTCCAAAACTGTTGTGTTGTTGCTTGTTAGGCAGTTGAACATGTAGACTGCAGCCAGGAACTCCTGAACGCTCAGATGGACAAAGCAGTAGACTGTTTGCTGGAAGATCACAGACTCGGTATTGAAGATCTCAGAACAAACTCCCGAGTACACAGAGGCCTCTGTGACATCCAGACCACACCGCTCTAGGTCTTCTTTGTAAAACATGACGTTTCCATCATCCAATTGTTCAAATGCCAGCCTCCCCAGCTTCAAGAGAACCTCCCTGTCAGATATGGTAAGTTCCTCAGGATGTCCCTCATCATACTTTTGCTTCTTCCTCCTCATCTGAACCATCAGGAAGTGTGAGTACATGTTGGTCAGGGTCTTGGGCAGCTCTCCTCTTTGCTCAGTGCCCATCATGTGCTCCAGGACTGTCGCAGTGATCCAGCAGAAGACCGGGATCAGACACATGATGTGGAGGCTCCTGGATGCTTTGATGTGTGAGATGATTCTGCTGGACAGAGCCTCATCAGTGAACCTCTTCCTGAAGTACTCCTCCTTCTGGGCGTCAGTGAAGCCTCGTACTTCTGTCACCCTGTCAATGTATTTAGGAGGGATCTGACTGGCTGCTGCAGGTCGAGAAGTGATCCAGATGAGAGCTGAGGGAAGCAGATTCCCCTTGATGAGGTTTGTTAACAGCACGTTAACTGATGATTTCTGTGTCACATCAGACACAACGTCACTGTTGTTGAAATCCAGTGACAGTCTGCTTTCATCCAGGCCGTCAAAGATGAACAAAAGTTTACAGACAGCCAGTGTTTCTGCTCTCATCTGTCGTAACATTGGATAGAAAACATGGAGCAGCTGGAGAAGACTGTACTGCTTATGCCTGATCAGGTTCAGCTCCCTGAATGAAATCAGAATCACCAGACTGACGTCTTGGTTTTCTGAGCCCTCTGCCCACTCCAGAGTGAACTTCTGCACTGAGAAGGTCTTCCCAACTCCAGCAACACCATTCGTCAGAACCACTCTGATGGGTTTGTGTTGGTCAGAGAAGGTTTTGAAGATTTCATGGCACTTGATTGAAGTTTCATGTCGAGCCTTCTTGAAATCTTCAAGCTGTCTCACTTCATGTTGGGTGTTCACCTCTTCACTCTGTCCCTCTGTGATATAGAGCTCAGTGTAGATCCTGTTGAGGAGGGTTCTACTTCCTGTTTCTTCACTTCCTTCAGTAACATGTTCACATCTGCTCCTCAGACTGACCTTATGATCATCTAAAATCTCCTGAAGACCGCCTGTCACTTAAAAGGAGAAATGAGTATGAACAAAAACAAAGAGACTTTGGCAATATGATCAATGTTGATACCAAAATATATGAGAATAAAAATCAGTAAACAATAAAGAGCCCAAATTTCACCTTAAAGGGTTAGTTCTGCTTTTTTTGAGGGGAGACACCCAGGTATGGATGCTAGTCAATACATAGCAAGTCTGATTAATCAATTTTACATTACAAGGATTCTGCATTCATGAAATGAGCAACACAGCAAAAGGTGTGGGAGGTGTCCAAAGAAAAGCGTCGGCCCTGGTACCAATTTCAAACTCAGGACCAAGTTCAGTGAGACTGGAGAAGTCAAAGACAGACCGTGAAGTGGATAAGGAAGACAACACCCCAAGAATATTGGTTTTTCATCCTTTCTGCACTGAGAAACTTTAGGCTTTGTTTCAGAGGTGGGGGGGATTTTTTGCACATTTTGGGGGGCACTTCTACACTTTTATCTGTGTTGCTTATTCCAAGAATGCATAATCCTATCAAGTTGTACCTCGTTGTAAAGGTGATTAATCAGGCTCCAATACAACACCAACTGGTGTTAATAAAGGGGAGAAATAATCAACTGAAACAACCTTTCCAAACTTTTTTCTAGGAGCGTATTTCAGGAGTCTGCCTGCAGCTTGCTGCTTTCCTCTTATCAGCTGTTCAGGTCAGAGTGCTGCAGTGGGATCAGTTTGTGGTCACTGAAGCACAAACTCTAACTTTCCTGGATATGACAAAGATGGGTAGCTCCTGTTTTTATCCCAGATGTTCAAAGAGGCAAAACAAAAGTGGAAAGTACTTCAGATTACAAATTCCACAGTTGCACCATCTACCCACTCCCCAATCTGGAATAACCCTGACTTCACAATCAACAATAAACCACTGAACTTTCCCACTTGGAAGAATCATGGAATCATGCACCTTGACCACATTATCCAAGACTAACATTTTATTCATTTCCACCTATTGGTCCTGAAGTTCGGCATTGGCAATAATCAGTTCCTCCAATACCTTCAATTAAAACCTACAATTAGGAAATCATTCAATATCTTTACAAACAAATCTCATTCTGCCACAATAAAAAAAATCTTCTTGAAATAAATGGAATTTAAAAAATGCTGTAAAAATTTACATTCTCCTCTCCACTATAGATACCTCAATTTCACTCCCAACACTCAAATGGGACCAGGACCTATCAATTAGCATCAATGCTGACTTCTGGACCCAAATCTGTAAAAACAATTCTGTCTTCCATAAAACCACAAATTTACAACTGATCCAGTATAAAATCCTCCACAGAGCACACTACACAGGTGATAAACTATATAAAATGGGTTTCAGCAAATCTGATAAATGCACTCACTGTTCACTCAACACAACAGACACACTCATGCATGCTTTCTGGCACTGCACTTCAGTCCAGCACTTTTGGGTTCAAGTCACAGATCACTTATCCTCCATACTGGGCTGCTGCATCCCTTTATCCCCCAGCCTTTGTATTTTAGGAGATTTCTCAACATTACAACTCAATAACCACACCTCCAGTTCCCTTTCTACAGCTCTGGCTATCGCCAAGAAAACAGTCCTCCTAAACTGGAAATCCAAAGCCCACCTCAGTGTTACACAATGGAAAAACCTTTTAACAGAACACATGTCTGTGGAAAAAATGACTTCCTCTCTCACCCACAGATCAACTGACTTTAACGAAACCTGGTCCACATTCATCAATAAACTAACCCATAATATCACCTGATTTCCAACACCATCCCATAGCTTGTGATTATTCAGTTATTATAGTGGGATAATGATGATAATTATTATCATCATTATTGTTACAATATCCTTTTTTTTTCCCCTCAGTTGTCATTATTAATTTATATCTGCCTGATATTTACACACCGTCATTTTTATTATGGTGGTATTTTTGCTGGGTTATTTAATTGATACTATTGGAATAACCATTAGGTTATATCTGTGTATACATGTGATCATGGGTACATGCATGATATATAGGTATATACATGTGCATATTTAAATATATCTTCAATATCTTCTTCTGATTGTTTAATTAACGTACTACTTATTTGTTTTCTTTCTTTATTTTTAATTTATTTTATTTTAAATTTCCTCCACTACCTTGGTTATGATATGGTCATTACGATACTGCTTTCATTATGTCATTATTATATTAATTATCATTATATAACTTTTGTCTTATTATTGACATATTATCACTACGTCATTTAGAGCATATCTCACAATGGTTATTATATTAATATTACATTATTATATAACTTAGAACGCTATTTAACCATGTATATTATATTCACTCTACTCTATTATTATATCATTCAGATTATTAAACAATTAATACAATGTTTGAAGAAGATCGTAGTGATTACATATCGAAGGTGTTGGAATAGCAGTAAATAATTATAGCGATAAATTTGAAATCAAGTACTACCCTGCAAACTATTACTGTCAGAGTTACTACTAATTTAATTAATTACTATTATATGAACCCAAAACTAAGGGGAAAAAAGGTGAATACATTATCGGCATTAAAATGACTACTTTCAATCATCAATTCTGTATTATTATTTAAATAATTTTTTAAGCATCTACTATTTTTACTATTGCCATTACCAATATTTCTGACTAATTCGATACAACATACAGCTATACCAGTGTAAACACTCATTTTTTCCCCCTTTATATTTCATTTAAAAACATATGTCTATTCTCTCACTTCTCTCCTTTCTTCTTTTCTCCTATTTATTTTTGCACTTATTTATTTACCATTATTTTATTGTTGTTATTATTACTACTATATTATATGTATATATATATATATATATTTTATTTTATTTTAATCTTATGTTATTTATTATCATTATCATTATTATTATTATTATTATTTACATTTACATTTAAATGTATATTTGTTATTATGTATTTAAATGTACCTTTTCTTTCCCCATTAAACATTTGCTGTGAAGGCTACATCACAGTAGTACATCACTACACTTCATAATTATGCTCAATCCCTCCCTAAACACTCCCGCCTGAACCCACTCCCTTACCTACTTTGACTACTCTCAGTTGGTGCAGTCAATGAAGAGGCCAGATGTCCGGTATGGGCAGACTTCCTCCCACTGGGTCTGGGAGTTGCTCTGCTAAATGACACATTGGGCTCTAATTTCCTGGCGCAACTCAGGGTGGCGCAGGGTGGCGCAGCCTGGCGCAACCAGCCAGTGGTAATTTCGTGCAGCGCACCTCCGTGCGCAGCCAATTTGGTAGACCGGCTGCGCCGAGATGGGTGTGACGGCGCACCAGGGGGAGGTGTCCACTGATTCAGCTTGGCGCAGTGACAATTTGGTGCCAAAAAACCGCTTGGAAGGTGCGCTGAAAGCCCGCCAGCTCCAACCTGGTCTATTCTCGGCGCAGACAAGGCGCACCCCGGGCAGTGGTAATTTGGCTGACAGGCGCACAGGGCGCACACGTCACCAAAACCTCACAGGCAGGTATCCAGAGTGTCATGCACATTTCAATGCAATAAACAATCACAGTGACCACTATTTAATGTAACCGTCTGAACCAGCATATACATTTGTATCTATATTAATTGTACCGTCACATCTGATGTCAGATCAGAGACGTTTGTCATACCTAATGAGTTCACATCTCTCAGCCAACCACAAACAGCCACATCATCCGATAGGGAGTATCCGGCTTCTCTCATCTCATGAAATTAAATAGAAAGGAAAAAAGAGAAAGACCCTTGCTGAATAAATAACTCGGTGTCTTAAGGATTTACCTGTGATTGCCCATATTTCTCTGTTTTAATCTTTATTCGTAACGTGATCTAAAAAGATGGAGTACATTATTGCAAGGAGGATGAGGAGGAGATATATTTTCACCTAAGGCGCTGCTTTTTGGCGATGACAGACCAGGAATGCAGGTAGATCACAAGCATGATGAATGGATTAGCCTGCTGCTGTGTTTAAATGTAATTATCACTTAATTTTGTACTCATATTTATGAGACAGGAACAGATTACATCTGTCCCGTGAGGTGGTCCACACGGTGACGCGCGTCGTGTCCTCCGATGCGCAGCCTGGTGGTCCCTGCGCCCTCCCAGTTGCTGTAAAGGTGACAGCGGCTCTGACCTTCTTCTCCACCCAAGTGAAATTGTCACTTCGCCTCGCCCGCGGCGCATTCAAAGGCGAGGAGAGGCGTTCATTTGATTGGTGAAGATCACACTCGGCAGTGTTAAACTCCCCTCTCCTCCCTCTCGGCCATTTGCACCAGTGGGAGAGACGGAGGCGTGGGTGCGTCTCCCTGCGCCAGACTGCGCTGTGCATGAAACTTGCAAAATGCCTTGGACACACCCCGTTGGCGTGGCGCAGGCGCGGCGCAGGGCAGGTGCGCCCTGCCTGCGCCTGGTGTACGAAATTAGAGCCCATTGTTATAAACAGGTGAACCAACCAGCCGGCTCCCTCCGCAGGGTCTGGGAGCGACTGGGGTTGGACCACCTAAGGTTAACATATCTGCAGTCCCCCTCCCCCCTCTCCCTCCCCCTGAGGATCCGGAGGAGGGGGGGTGGGGACCGTGGACAGTGAGGGGAGGGTGGATGTGACGTTGGGAGATAGATGAATCATAAATTACTTTAAAGAAAAGGGAAAAAAAGGGATTATTATCATTATTTTTATTTTAGATATATTATTTTTATTTATTTATTTTATTTTTCTCATTTATTTTTTATTATTATTATTTCTATATTTTTATTATTATTTTTTTCTTCCTTATCTCAGTCTCTTACATATATTACAATTTACTTCTATCACTGATTTGTTCTTTTGTTTTTTCTTTCTTTCCTCCCACCTCCACTTTGTTTACCTCCTGTCATGTGCCGACCTAGATCACTCTATGTTGCACCCCTGCAGTGTCCCTCCCTTCTTTTTTTTTTTTTTTCATATATTTATGCATTTCATTCTCAGCTTGGACTTTTAGCCAACCAGCACACCTCTCTGTCCGTAGTGTTTCCCAGGAAACAGATGATCTCACTCACACACACACACCACCCCCATACACACACACATACACACATATATACACACACCCTCTCTACAAGTTAAAACAGAACCTTCCAACACCTTCAAACAGAATATCTAAAGAGTTAATGAGTTCCTGCTTTGCTGTTGTTTTTTTTTTGGTTTGTTTGTTTGTTTGTTTGTTTTATTATTATTATTATTGTTATTGTAAATTTTGGTAATATTTTATTATTATTATTATTCTTTCTTTCTTTTTTTCTTTTTTCTTCCCCCTTGTCTGGGTGTATCTCGTGTTCATTGTCCCACTTGTCAAGATTTGCTTTGCTTCACTTAATTTAAAAAAAAAAAAAAAAAAAAGAGGCAAAACAAATGGTCACAGTGCTGATTTCCATCACTTGACGAGGGCCTTCACCAACTGTGTCTTGTTGTTGTGAATATGAACATCAGGACATCATCAGTGTTCTTTGTTTCCTGTGCAGACCGATGGCCTGAACAGCTGATATGAGCACGTCGCTGGCTGAAGGATACGTAGCCCATATGCTGCATCACCAGTCTGAAACACAGGGACTAGTCGAGTGACATGCTGTACAGAATCTTATTGTAGCGTCAAGTCAAGCCAACATAGTTTTTTGTGTAGGGCAGTTACAAGACTTTCAGAGGCACTAATGACTGCTAGGTATCACCCAGCGTCCAAACCCAGCTATCTCCCCTCAGGGTCAGAGCGTTAAAGTTCCCTTATTGGCAATTATAGTGCCATGGACATCGAGCAACCCCGCTTCAAAAAACCTGAACTATCCCTTTGACTCTGGTTCATATATTCAGTTTTGAACACTGCTTGAGTCAGTTTATGTGGTCTTACTTTGTTCAGTGCTGGTCTGACTGGCTGTCTGCGGTTCATGTCCTGTTCTGGATCCTTCTCCACACTGTGGACAGGAGAAGTCTCCTGATACTCCAGTCTGGTCCCAGTGTGAGGAGATACACTGTCTGCAGCTCCAGTGTCCACAGCTGCTAGAGACTGGATCCTTCAGGACGTCCTGACACACTGAACAGCCGTCTGGCTGCTCCTCTGTGGTAACACCTCTCTGCCTCTCTCTAAAAGAAACACAGTTTAATTTTGTGTTTAGCCAAATATGACCTTATCGGTCTGAGGACGTCTGTATTACAAGTAACACAGACCGTTCAACAAACAAAGATCAGTTTTAGATCAAAAGATATACCTGTCACTACGATCAGTTCATTATCAGCTCTCTTACATTGAACATTAAACAGCACACACACAGTGTGTCCCAAATCACATACTTCCATACTCAATACCTAAAATTTTGAGTATACTGCGTCAAAATGAAAAAAAGTATGCGAAAAAATGAGTATGCAAAAGTACCCGGATGACGCACTCAAATCGGTCAGGATTTTGAGTATGCAGCTGTGGACACTTAACGTACTCATTCCTTCAGCAGCAGTAGAGGCAGATAGCTGTGGCCCTGTGCTATCTACAGTGGATGTGGAAGCGCTGTACAAATGTAAGTTATAAATGTTGTTTTACATGTGTTGTTTCCACCAAGCACCATCAGCTGTTGTCATTTTCAGTACATTTGTGGTGTAGCTTGTTTTTTATTTGTTTGTTTTGTGCAGTGAATGGTAGGCTATCACGAATGCTAATGCTAGTTGGGTTAACAGCTGCCGGGGTTCTAGTATTACCCGAAGAACCGGGCAAATAAAAATAACCAGCGGGTCAGCAGACCCCGCACAGGGACTATATGACCATAAGCACCACTCAGACATTTTACTTTATCTGTGTATTTTAACTGCAGCGTTGCCCCGTGTAGCTCTCTCTGTCGCCTCAGTCAGCTGCACCGATCCCCGCAAAACGTCTAACTCTACACCGCTAATTAAGACGTGGTGAATATGGGGTTAATATTCGCCTTCGCTGTAGAGGATGCTGGTATTAGAAGTGTGGAGAGGGCTTGATCATTCATAGATACTCGCTAAATACGGCAGCTATTAGCTAGCTTTAGCTCGGTAGATAGCCTGTGAATAAGGCAGTATCAGCTACGGAGGTTTATCTGCAGCATATCATGTCATTATTGTCATGTTTTCCCCTTTGTTATATGTACATATAACATATAACATAGGGTTATATGTTTTGCTCTTTTGCAAGTCACTCTGCCCGTCAAAGTACATTGCCAGGAGTGGCACTGTGGCATTAAGCTGGCAGTACAGCCTGGGGTTTGGAGGCTGGGAAATGCAGAACAAATGTCTTTTAAATAAAATTTAATTTATATTAATGGTGGTGTGTTTTTTGTTATATTTTTGTTGTACATGTAACATGCTGATCTAACACTGATGCTTTTAACTACCAGCTCAACTGTTCAGCAGAGGTCATCAATAAATTCAGGGATATATAATGTTTTAAAAAACAGAAAAAATCAAATTATTGTTTGATCCTGTTAACATCTCGGGGAACAGAGAAAACTACAAGCAAACCAAAAATCAGATATTTTCTTGCTGTGGGATTTAAAGGTTTTAAAAGCTAACAGTTGATTACGTGATGACATGAAAAAATGCACAAATATTTGGGACAAAATCAATTACAAAAGGCAGAAATGTTTTTAAATAAAATAGCAAAAAATAACTTGAAGTGATGTGTGTAATGTGTATAGCAAAGCGCGATGAATATTCATTCATCGAATATAATATTTGATATGATATGTATTTGATACATGATTCAACAGTCTGTGAAACTTCGTGGGCAAATGCTGGTGGTATTTGGCAGTAATGCGCTGCAAGCCGGTCACAACTTGACGTAGAAGAAGAAGAGGTCGCCATCGTGACATCATTTTTGGGTGAGTATGCTGCTCGGCAGTATGCAATTTGGGACAGCACTACACCCTCATAATTCACGCACTCAGCCAGTGAGTATGTAGTATGCTTAGTACATTCAATTTGAAAATTTTAAGTATGGAGTATGGAAGTATGCGATTTGAGACACACTAACAGTTTACACTGATCACTCTTCATCTGCTGACGTCTCTTATCTCATTCATGTTTCAAATTATTGCAGGTGTTCAATGATTAACAGTTGTTGACAGTTGTGCTGTTGAGCACATACAGATAAATAATCAGGTTAGGTATTAACAGTCAGTCATGGTCATAATCAGTGGTGTGTATGAACAGAAACTAAACTAGTTTTCCCATACTGAGTATCCCTGATCCACCTTCATTCTCCCTCAGTCTGAGGCTATGTCCACATGGCAGGTGTAAAGAAAATGTTTACATCTATCATCATCATGATTATACATGTATTATGGTCCTCATATGTTTGTGCGAAAAGCCGTCATGCTGAAACTAGAAACTGGAAATGACAATATCTTGTCTCTGATAACAGAGGACTGTGCCGTCACATCAGCAGAAGAACTCAGTTTCTGAATGTGAAAGATGACCACTGTTGTGACACGTTTGTGTAACTCTGAACTGCAATGTTATTGGGTGATGCTTGTGTGATAAAGTGTACTTTGACTGTTTAAATATGAGAAGTTTAGATGCACAATTCAGTGCATGAGGAAGTTTCCTTTGCTGTAAACTGCACGTACTCCTTCAAAGAAAATGATCAAAAGACTCCTTTCTCCTGTCGTTCTTTCCACATGGGCTGCCGAGTCAGGGGCAGTTTGGGAAATTTTCCTGACAGCAGGTACTTTCAGAAACTAAAGTTTTCCTTTTTCAAAAATCTTGCCCATGTGTGAGTTTTTAAAAACATCTCCGTCAACATGAAAATGCAAAGATGCACTGTGAAACGTTGTTTATCAGCACGTGTCAATGTCTATGATCTGCACAACCTTTTTTTTTTATTTCTACTATAGCAGTGTTATTTATTTATTTTACTCCACCCAACAGTCTGACTGGTATTATGGATTATTTTGGTGCTATATTAACTGGTGTTTGCAGGTGTGTTGAGTGAATACTTCTTACTTTGTAATTCAATTCGAGACATAGCTGATGGTTTTGCTCAATTTCTGTATTTAAGACATTTTGTGGTAAGTGTTCTTGGCCTCAATATCTACTGTAACCATGGCAACCACAGGCATGTCCACAAGTCAACACAGCCACCTGTGACCCAATGACCAAGTTTTGTTCAAAATGTCCGAGTGTTTTCAAACAGCACCATAGCGAGGAAGCAACAAAAGCATGTGTTAGCAAATATAAATAGTAAATTTAAAAAACAGACAACTGAGGCCACCACTGACACAGGCTCACCAAAACTGGACAACAGAAGATTGTAAAAATGTTTCCTGGTCTGATGAGTTTGGATTTCTGCCACCGCATTCAAATTTGGTGTGAGCATCATGAAAGGTTTGTATCAACGGCTCAGGCTGCTGCTGGTTTAATGGACCGTTTTGGGCCCCTCAGTATCACCTGAGCATGGTTTTAACCCCTCAGCCTACCTGAGTTTTGTTGCTAACCACAGTGCACCCATCTTCTAAAGGACATTTCCAGCAGGATATCGCTCCATGTCTCAAAGCTCAGATCATCTCAAACTGTTTTCTTCAACATGACAGTGAGTTCACTGAACTCCAGTGGCCTCCACAGTCACCAGATCTCAATCCAGCAGAGCACCTTTGGGATGTGGTGAGACAGTAAATTTAATCTATGACACTTAGGGTCTGATCTACTAAGATCCAAAATAATGAGTGCTAAATTGCGTGTGCAAACTAAAAAATTGCACGTGGTATTAGTGGGCGCGTTGCGGGTGATCTACTATCACTGCGTGCAATTGATAACAGGTGCAAAAGTGGTGCGGATCGCCCCCTTTATAAGAGGATTTTCTGTGTGCTACCGGCTGTCACCATGGAGACACTGACAGCTCCTTTACTCGCGGTCAGTGCGTGGAGAGTGTGATGCAGTCAGCTCTGAGTGTCAAACGGAGGGATTCTGGCTGTGAGGGTTTTTTTTTTTTTTCTCCATGTAGATTAAATGATCTCCTCCATGGGGTAGAGTGCAAAACAGAGAGGGTTTACTTTACGTGTGTGTCTGCATGGCACACTGGATCGTCCCTCTTTTTCCAGTCCTTCATAGTGACAGACAGCCTCCAAATCTTTCTGTCATTCATCAAAAAATTCAGTCACTGATGGAAAATATTCCGTTAGTGCGACCACTGTTTTTTGCCACCATGACCACTGCCCTCTGTGCGTAACGCTGTAACTGTTTTGCACCTGCCTTCAAACGTGCTAAATTGAGACGCAAAAACACAGCAAGCAATCAGTTGCAGGTTTGATAAATTACATTGCGGGTGCTAAAGGATTACATTTGCATCTCCACCTCCCAGTGTTTTGCCTGTTATGATCATCTGCATGTATTCTGCGTATTCATGAAGGCAAACACGCTAAATGGATTGTGGGTGCTATTTTGCTCGTTTGACAGACACAATCCTCAGTGCACCCTGTTAGTAGATCAGCTTTCAAGTTTGCACATGTTTTTATACACGCAAACCTTTAGTAGATCAGGCCCTTAAATTTTATCGAGCTGGTCTCTATAAATCTTTTTAAAGGCAGATTGAACACATTAGAGAAAGATGCTTCAGGTTCTAGATGCTTTGAGTCTTGACTTCCTGTTTTGTGACTCTGAATTGTTCGTATGTGTTTATCCGTGTTTGTTTTATTTCTGTAACTTGTTCTTCTGTATGTGTTGGCTGGGACACTCATGTAAATGAGATTCTTAATCTCATTGAGGCTTTCCAGGGTAAATAAATTTGAAATGACAAATAAATTAAAAAAAAATAAAGAGCTCTGAAAGCAGAAGGGGGTCCAACCTGGAGCTGGAAAGGTGTACCTTATAAAGTGGCCAGTGAGCGCAGCTACACTGTCTCACATGGAGCTGATTGGTTCTGACCAGCTTCTTGTTTTTATTTTTGGAAAATACTTTTTATTGATTTTGACATAGAAAAGGACAACATTTAGCATAAAAGTCCCAAGTCTTATTGAAAACCTCTAAATTACCCCAAATAGGATATTTCATTTTCTGTAAGGGGGCACATGAGTTGATTTCATTGATCCATTGAGTAATATTTGGGGGGTCTTCGTGATTCCATTTTGATGCAATGCATCTTTTCGCAGTTGTAATAGCAAGGCTGAATGGAAGGAAAAGTTGTGAATAAGAACTTTTGTCCTCAGTACTCAACCACCACTGTCAAAGCTTAGAACAAGACCATATCATATGAGACAACGTCACTGTATCGAGTTCACAGCGGGGGCAGATGGGAGATAAACAGGTTTAATTAAACTCAACCTCTCAGGTGTAAAGTATGTCCTATGTATGACTTTATAAGTGCATATTTTGTATCTAGTACTGATGAACACCCTTTGTGATTGTTCTTATTTTTTTCCAGTGTTCCTCTATGATTTGTATTTCCAAATCCCTGTCCCATTTATTCTTCAGTGCTTTTGTGTTTATCTTTGAATGTTTTAATAGTACATTATATATCTGCTTTCTAAAATTATCTCCCAACAATAATGATTCTAATGAAGAAAGCTTTGCTTTATTCAATGATCCTTGAGGACCCCTTGGATAGAGGCTCATGTGTAAATGCTGTATGTATGGTATTATTTGGTTTGAAATCTTCTGAATTAAAATTTAGACATGCAAGCATATCAAAGAGGATACCACAGTAAACTTGACTTACAGTTTCCATTCATTAATATTATACACTGCTAACATGGATCAAACACTGTTATTGCAAATCAGTGCGGAAGTGCATTGGGGAAAAGGCTGATTAAGACATTTCACACTTTTACACACAGGGTTATTAAGATGACTACACTGCACACAGAGACAATCAGGGGCTTGTTCAAAAGATCTTAAGCTGTAGTTTAATCAGCAAAAAAACAGCAAGTCACGAACTTCAACCACTGAATAATAATGATGCTGTGAAGACGGGATAGTATTGGGGCGCACATGCTCAGTGCGCATCACGGGGATTTTTTTTAGGACAATTACACAAATACATTTACTGACCAAGAAGCTCCTATCATGCACAGTGCCAGCTTGTAGTCTGTTCCCACTCATGCTGTTACTCAGAATGTATGAATCGTGTGTTGAACCAGGCCACCTCGCCACAATGTTGGTTAACTGTTTTTTCTCATCACATATGATCTGTACATTGATTGAATGAAAATGTTTCCTGTTGACACAAATTTATCATGTGATAGTGCTTTTATAGAGCAATGTGTGTGCAGTCCATAGCTCTGATCACATTAAGAAAATTGGCTCTGCAAGTTGTGCTTTAATGTTGAATGTCGGCCGCGGCTCTGCGCATAGTTTCAGGAGGATCGCCCTAAGGATCCTAAAGCGGCTGATGATCCAGTCATCATCATGTGTCAGTAAATCTTTTCTATCGCTGAACACACGCTCTCTTCGTATTGCACCATTTACAATGTCTGCTCGTACTGCTTAAGCAGCCGTTGTGTTTCACGGTATTTTTTTCACCTCTTTGTGTGTACTCTGATATCCTCTCAGGTAATTGCAGACACATGGGTTGGTTTATTAGTCATCAGTGTTAAATGTTCTTTTGTCTCTGATGTGCACATCACTCAGTCTGAGGACTAATTGTTTTCACATTTATTTATTTAACAGTTTCCCTGCATCACCTTTAAGTGTCGCCAAAGGACCAACAGCTGTAGAAACGTATGTACGCCAGCCATGAAGCTGGCATGAGGCACCACACATCTCCACAGTCATTTCACTCTTTATACATCTGAACTTTGCCGTGAAAAAGAGCGTACGCACTTTTTGTACACATGGCCCCTGATCTCTTAGAGCTGATGGTAAAGTGACGTTGTGGGTAATGGGGGTTATGAGGAAAAGGAATTCAGTTGTCCAAAGTATTTATGTGCATCCTCCCGTATTTTTAAAGAATGAGTAACAACAGGATTAGCAGTGAGAATCTTAATAGTTTTTGTTGCAAAGCAGTAGGGGGTTTAAGACAGATCAAGTATTTCAGTATATGTCTTTCTGTTTGAGTCCATGCGGGCTCTGTTCTCTTTCAAACCAATAGCATAAGGGTCTAATTTGGGTGGCAAGGTAATATAGGCCCGGATCGGGCAGACCTTGACCTCCCCTTTCAAGAGGCAGCATCAGAGTACTCCTCTATATTCATGGAGTCTTACCATTCCATAAAAATGTGTTCACTAATGAGCTGTATTTTTTCAATAAATGACTTGGGGAGCCCTGTTGGTATAGACTGAAATAAATACTTGAGTCTAGGCGTGATATTCATTTTTTCGACATTTCCTCTCCCAATGAGCCAGATTGGTAGATTTGCCCATTTAGTTAAGTCTTTGTCAATTTTTTTTAATAATGGGACATAGTTTAATTTAACAAGTTATCAAGATCACTATCTATCATGACACCTAAATATTTGACGCATCTTAAAAGGTAAATATGATCAGGAAGAAGAGGGGCTGAATTAGACTTTGGGAGAATTTGTTCTCTTTGGTTTATTTTAAATGTGTCTATTTCTCTTAACAGTGCTTTCAGAGAAGTTTCAGGCCTTATCAGATATGACAAAATATCATCAGCATAAAGTGAGAGCTTGTGCTCTGACCCTCCCACCAAAATCCCTGCAATCTGAGTTTCCTCTCTTACCCTCTGAACAAGTGGCTCTAATGAAAGTGGACTCAGAGGGCATCCCTGTCTTACTGATTGGCTAATGGAGAAGGGATCTGATATCATGCTATTTGTGCTCACCCTTGCTTCTGGCTTATCATATAAAAGTTTTATGCAAATAACAAATCTCCTCCCAAAGTTCGAGTGTTCTAAAGCTTTAAACAGGACTCCCCACTCCACCCGGTCAAACACCTTTTCGGCCTCCAACGACACTGTACTGCTATAACAGGGTCTTTTAGTTGTTTGCTTCAGATATAACATGGAAATGACATCTGAGATTGTTCGTAGATTTGAGTTTTAGATCCACATTAAGCAGAAAAACTGGGCAATATGAACTGGGTAGAGTCGAGTCCTTTACGGTTACAAATCAATGATATCAGGGCTTTGCCCAGGGTAGGAGGCAACTAACCTTTATCAATGACAGATTTATACATAATGATTAATGGGTCTATCAGGTGTTGATATATATTTTTTTAATTTGGTTGTGTATCCATCCAGTCCCGGCGATTTCCCAGACTGAATGCACAGAAGTGCACTTAGGGACTTCTCGATGATCCAACTCTTCCTTTATCTGGCGTGATACTGTTGCTTTGGGAGTTTAAATGAATTCAGGAAACTTTCAGTTTTTGCAGGGTTGCATTTGCTCTCTGATTTGTATGAGTTGCTTGTAAAAATGCTTAAAGAATTCATTCATCTCCTGGGGTCACAAATCAATGTTGAGTCTTGTTTCTTAACTTGATGAATGGAGCATGTGTAACAGAGTTAAAAAAAAAAAAAAAAACACTTCATTTTCAATACATATATTTTCAATGTATTTTTTAGAATTTGTAATTTTATTTGAATATTTTATTGGGTATTTCTGAATTTTATCTCGATTAATTGTTTTTATTTGTGGTTATTTAATTCTCCTGTGGATACTGACATTTTTGCCCTTTCATAGCTCCTGTACCTCCTGGGCTTCCGTAGCTCCTCCGCTCACAGTGCTGCTCCGCTTTGATGAGAGTAAGCTGTGTGTGAAAATGCTCCAATATTATTTTGTTGTGTACATTATAAAATGAGCTATATAAGCCGTAACCCTTGGTGTGTGGTGGTAACTGTTGTCAATATAATGGAGTTTGGACGATGTTTTCATGAAACTTTTTAGGCACGTTTTGCAATGCATACCGCCAGAAGTCATGTCCTCATGTAGAGCAGGAGATTTTCACCTTATTCACTGTTGTTTAGGAGCTGAAGTACAGGCAGAGTAACAGAGGGCTAATTATGTGTGTTGTGTCTTCTGCAGGTTTTTGTTTGATTACGTTGTGTTTTCTGTTGCGTCTGTTTAGTTTTCCTTCCATGTGTGCCTTTTTACTTTGTCATCCAGGTGTCACTGTTTGTTTCATGAATATACTGCACTTTTTTTGTGTTGTTTTTTTGTTTGTAATTTCTTTATATAATTCGTGTTAAAATGTATGTTTTTCAGCAGTATTTGGTATGAGTTGGTAAATAATTTAATAAGCAATTTGTATGTTTTACTAATTACATATCTGTATGTAATTTTGTTGCATTTATACATATTGCTAATAGACAAATTAGCTCAGACAGTGCTGCTCAGCATTGCTGAAGGACCTGAGGTGCAGACAGAGGAATAGAGGGAAAATTATGTGTTTTGTGTCGTCCACAGACCAAATTAAATGCTGAAATCCAGTCCCTGTGTTGATCTCCATACGTGACCCTGCCACATCTCTTACACATGCAGGAGTGAGAAAAGGAAGTAATGAAGCTTGTTCTGCTTGTTTGACTGCTGTTTCTGTAACTGCAAAGCTAAAAGTTTGTCCCCTAGTTCATCAAAATGTTGTTTTGTTCTTAACAGGGCTTCCTCAACTTTGTAAGTGGCAGAAATGTGATACTGATTCCTCTTTCTAATAAAAGTTTTCTGTAAACCCACTGATCTGATTTGAAAGTGTTCTTTTTCTAGTTTATTCTGATTTGACCAGCTTCTTGTTTAACCTGAATTATAATCCCATGTGTGAAGCAGGAATACTTTTAGGAAGCTCTGACAGAATAAAAACTGGACAGCACCAAATCCCACTCTGAGCCGTCTTACCTTTTGTCTGAGACCCCAGGTTTACAGCTCTGATCTGGGGGTTCTTCCCCGGACCACTCACTCTGCAGAGACTTGGCACCGTCCTCCTCTTCCTCCACACAAAAACTCATCTTGTGTCCTTCATTCAGTCAGAGAAACAACAGCCAATATGAGCTCGTGACAGGAAGTTACAAAGAGGAACACTCGGTCAGAAGGAGCACACAGGAGCGAGAAAGTGAAGTAATGAAACTTGTTCTGCTTGTTCTTGAGTTACAGGAGGTTTAAAGTTTTTTCTTTAGCCTCCAAAACTTTGTTTAAATATATTTTCCTCCACAGTTCAGAGGTAGAAGGTACAGACAAAGACACTCACCCTCCTCTGCTCTCCGGTCTCTCCTGTGTTGTTGTCTGTCTGTCTGTGTGAAAAAAATTCAACCCCTTCACAATTTATTGCTTCATCTCTGTTATTGGACCAGCTTTCAGTGAAGCTCCGCCCCTTTGATTCACAGGTCATCACATGCCCAGGTGTGTGTTTGCTCTGGGGTGTATCAGTCTCTTTTCGTGTTTAACTCTGTCAGGGTTAAAGTGTTGCATTACGGAAGAACTTAAAGTAGAGCTTGCTCTCCAAAATCTCCTCTTCATGTTTGTAACGACATCAAAAATGCTGCTTTATTTTTCAGTTCTGTTTGTCATGATCACAGTTTCTAACAGTGAAATGAGTCAGAGTCACAGATCATACTCTTTAACCATCCACACCCACAGAAAAAAATTCCCAGGAGCTGCTTCTGTCACGAAACATGGCACAACAACACAGGACACAAATGCTCGACACTGACACCGGTTCACACCAGGCAGAGTTTGGTACACAAAAATCAAACCAAGCAAAGGTATCTGAGACTTGAGGCAGAAAGGCAGAGTCCAAAAACAGGCAAGGTTCTTAACTTTGAAACAAGACTATGAAAGAGTGCTGGGATGATGACTCTGAAGAACAACGAACTGGCACATGACAAGGGGAGACACAAGGTTAAAGACAGGAGGTAATGAGGGGCGATGAGAAAAGGGTGGGGGAAACAATCAGGAGGCAGGTGTGACAAGACAGGGCAGTGACAGGAACAAGCCTGCAGTGTTATGCTGTTTTAGAAAACAGCGTAGTACTGTTACTGCTGCTTTAAAGGTTTTAAATGATTTTATTCATGTTTTAGATTGTAATAATATTGTGTGGCCCTTTTTACTGTCTTGTCTAAAGCATTTGATACTGCTGATCACACACTTTTAATTGATACACTGTGCAAGATCGGCATCTCAAGACGGGCTTCCACTTGGTTTGTAGATTATTTAACAAACTGAAAACAGTGTGTCCAAGTGGTTGGTTCCTCCTCCTCTTTTCTTAACGTCACTAAAGGAGTACCTCAAGGTTCAGTCCTGGGACCTATTTTATTCACTATTTATACCAACAACTTATGTGATAAATGACACTAATTTATTGCTGCTCGTCCTCTCTTGCCCAGGCTTTAGAATTTTTCCCAACTGTCAAGATATGTTAAAAATTAAACTAACAAAAAAAAGTTGAGGACCCAAAATGCAGATAAACAAAAATGTTTTATTGAACAACTTAAACAGGATCTAAAAACTCATTTCCAAAAACTCAAATTAATAAAACAAAAATAAAGCTCAAACAAAGAAACAGAAAAACACAGGTGGACAAATGGGGAATGCTCTAGAAGAAAAACTTAAACTATCAATAAAAGTAACTTAAAAGTACAACAAAAGACAAACTACAAACACATGGAAACACTAGAAGCACTGGAGACACTAGGTGTAAAAGAACTAAACAAACACGGGGGGAAGAACCCAAATGTAAATCTAAACCAAAATGTATAAATGAAAAACTAACAAAGAGCGATCAAAAACAAACCAAAACTAATCTTTTACAAAAAAGGACTGAAGTACAAAACAACAAACTCTACAAAGTGTCAAAGAAAACAGGCTACAAACTCTTCAAAGTACAAATCAAAATCACTGCAAAGTACAACACAAGAAAGAAAACTAACAAACAAGGAGAAACACGAATTACCAACAGGAGGACACTGGAGGCAAAAGACATGCTCAGGCAGTGTGACCCAACACTGAGAACAGGGAACACAGAGACTAAATACACCGGGGAAACATCGAGCACAGGTGAGACAATCACACAGGTGGAGGGAATCATGATCAGGGAGACACACAGAGGGGAGGGCAGGAAAACACCACAAGGAACACAGGGATTTCAAAATAAAACAGGAAACATGAGAGAAAAGGGAAACAAGACATAAAACGGGTAACTTAACTAAGATCAAAAACAGGATCATGAGAGGAAAAAAGGAAACACAAGAGGTCTAACCAAGAAACATCATACAAAATAAAACAGAACTACAAGTACCATGACACAAACAGCCTTTAATAAGTTCAGGCTCATGTATAATCACTAGAATTGGTTTTAAATGCAGAGAAAACTAAAATCCTGTTTTTTTAACACAAGCATGAAATAACAGAGCCGGTCAAGACCAATACAACTATTAGTGTCAAACAGGTAGAGCCGGTCACCAGTTATGAGTACCTCAGCTTTCTGCTTGACCAGGAGCTCTCCTTCAGGCTCACACTACCAACCTGGTCCATAAACTGAGGGTGAAAGTTGGATTTTATTATCGGAATGAATCCTGTTTTTCCGTCAGAGCTTGGACATATCTTGTCCCTGTAACATTTCTGTCCTAGATTGATTATGTCGATGTCTTGTCCATGAGTGCCTCGACCAAGTGTCTCCGGACTCTGGACACTGTTTGTCACTGTGCACTGCGTTTTGTGACTGGCTGCGGTCGCTTCACTCCCCGCTGTGAGCTCTATGCCAAAGCTGAGTGGTCCTCCTTGAGCTCCTGGAGGTATACCCACTGGATGATGTTGATTTATAAATCTCTCCTTGGATTGGTTCCATCCTACTTATGTTCTCTTCTGCAGAGATCTAAGAGCACCTATGCCTTACACTCTTGTGCAGTTTATCACCTATATGTGCCCAGAGTCCAAACTGAACTGGGGAAACAGGCTTTGTCTTATTCAGCCCCCACAGCCTGGAACACTATACAGACAGAACTGAAAATGTCAGAACTGGTTTCATGTGAAGCTTTTTGAGCAATGCCTGTGTTTTTAAATTGTTACTGTCCCTAAAACTGACACACTTTCACTGTAAATTTGTTGAACTCTTTCCCATATTTATTGTTTGTTATTTATTGCCTTAAACTTTCATCTTGAATTTGTATTTATTATGATGTGTGCTGCTGACCTCTTGGCCAGGTCACGCTTGTAAATCAGATCATGATCTCAGTGGGAATTACCTGGTTAAATAAAGGTTAAATAAAATATAAAAAATAAAACAAGTAGAAACAAGAATCAGTCATTTTAAAATAAAACAGGAAGCAGGAGACATGACAAATCAGTGAAAAATAAAAGTGCGCATGACAGACATGACAGCTTCCTGCTTAAGCCCTTACGAAACCACCACTGACGTGCTTGTAAGTAGGTCAACAAAACAGAACCACTGTTTGCGAGTACTAGAAGATAAAGGGCTCTAATTTTGTAGACCAGGCGCAGCCGCGGTGCTCCTGCCCAACAGGGTGTGTCCAGGGCATTTTGCAAGTTTCGCAGTGCGCGGCGCAGTCCGGTGCAGGGAGGTTTTATATGGTATTATTTGGTTTAAAATCTTCTGAATTTAAATTTAGACATGCCAGCATATCAAAGAGGATATCACAGTAAACTTGACTTACAGTTTTCCATTCGTTAATTCTATACACTACTAACATGGATCAAACACTGTTGTTGCAAATCAGTGCAGAAGTGCGCCAGGGAACAGGTGAAGCTGATTAAGACATTTCACACTTTTACACACAGAGTTATTAAGATGACTACACTGCACACAGAGACAATCAGGGGCTTGTTAAGATCTTAATCGGGTGCTGGTTTGTCAGAGTGGTGAGCAACCAGGCACAACCCATATACATGCTTCTGCTGGTCCGGGTTCAAATCCAGCCTGTGGCCAGTTTGCAGGGTGTCTTCCCCTACTCTCTCTCACCCCCTTTCAAAAGCCTATCCACTGTCTCTCTCTCCTGCAATAAAGGAACAAAATGCCCAAAAAATAATCTTTAAAAAAAAAAAAAAAAAAAAAAAAAGCTCTTAAGCTGTAGTTTATTCAGCAAAAAAAACAGCACATCACTAACTTCAACCACTAATTATTAATGATGCTGTGAAGACGGAATAGTATTGGGGCGCACATGCTCAGTGCGCATCACGGGGATTTTTTTAGGACAATTACACAAATACATTTACTGACCAAGAAGCTCCTATCATGCACAGTGCCAGCTTGTGGTTTGTTCCCAATCACGCTGTTACTCAGAATGTATGAACCGTGCGTTGAACCAGGCCACCTCGCCACAATGTTGGTTAACTGTTTTTGCTCATCACATATGATCTGTACATTGATTGAATGAAAATGTTTCCTGTTGACATAAATTCATCAAGTGATGGTGCTTTTATAGCAATGTGTGTGCAGTCCATAGCTCTGATCACATTAGGAAAACCATTCCTGCAAATTGTGCTTTAATGTTGAATGTCGGCCGCGGCTCTGCGCATAGTTTCAGGAGGATCGCCCTCGGGAACCTAAAGCGGCTAATGATCCAGTCGTCATCATGCGCCAGTAAATCTTTTCTATATCTCTCAGCACACGCTCTCTTCGTATTGCACCATTTACAATGTCTGCTCATACTGCTTAAGCAGCCATTGTGTTTAACAGTATTTTATTCACCTCTTTGCTTTTATATACTTTCATGTAATTGCAGACACGTGAGTGTGTTAATTGTTCATCAGTGTTAACTGTTTTGTCTGTGATGTGTACATCGCTCAGTCTGAGTGTTAACTGTTGTCACATTTATTTATTATAACAGTTTCCCAGCATCACCTGTAAGTGTCACCAGAGGAACAAATGCTGTAGAAACATGTGTACACCAGCCATGAAGTTGGCGTGAGGCACTGCACATTTCTATGGTCATTTCACTCTTGATACATCTGAACTCTGCCGATCCAGGATCCGTGAGGGATTGCCCGTGAGGAAGGTGAGTGATAAAGGTGGTTGGCGTGGTGAGGGCTCGTGAAGGCACTGGAAAGAGAAGGAGCAGAGGCACCAGGTAAGTTCCAGGGCAACAATCCAAAAACACACAGAGTAACATGGAGGCAAAAAACTCCCAACAGGAGACAGAGAGTTAAGCTCAAAAGCAATTCTTAAGAAAGGAGTGATGGCCAACAAACCACAGTAGATGTGGAAATCATCTGGCGCTGGAGAGGAGTCAGAGTGCCAGCTTTGTAGGTGCAGGTGATTGGAGTGATTGAAGGCAGGTGAGGAGCTGCAGTGGATCAGTGCCACTCCCAGTGCAGCAGAGAGGCAGAGGATCAAAAATGCCTCCACAGAGGCAAAAAACTGTCCAAAAACCACAAAAACAGGCAGAGAAGGGAGGATCCCCACAGAAGAATCAATAAAGACAAACTTGAATACACATGCTGATCTACACCCCCCATAAAAAATTTACAACCAGCCACCACTGCTTCTCCATAAATATCGTAAAAAGTTGGCCAGATTTGTCCAGCACTTTTTCCTGGACCGAGAGGTGAGCTTTATCTTTTTGTAAAATGTTATACACCTACACCCTAGATGGGTACTGGCAGCAAGATCTGATAATCCTGACCAAATCCTGTTCATAAAAAGTTTTGTTGTTACTCTGTTGGTTTCAACATCTGTTGTTACAACAGCAACCACAGGGGCAAGCGGCATGGGTCCCCTGTCAACACGGTCATATGTGTAACAATAACAACAGGGTTTGTCCAAAACGTTGGCAGTGTTTGTATTGAGTGTGGAGTGTTGGTCAGGGACATGATGGACACCATGCCACGTTACTATTTGTCAGATACCCTCATGCTTCGTGTGAAGATGGAACCACTGACCTCACTCTGGTTTTGTCCAATCCTCTCTACTGCCAATAGGTGGTGGGCCAAGGCTGCGTATCTGCTTTAGTTTTTGAAAATAATGATCTCCAGAGTGGGAGGACCTCAATTTTTAACATATTAAAACTTATTTTTTTCTGAATCAGATTCGTTTTGTTGCTACCTGAGATTTTTGCACATTTTTTTTACAATTAAGTTTAAAGTTCGGTAAAATTGCAGGCAAACACCGCAGCCTGCTAAGTCACTTAAACCTATCACACACAAAGCCACAGATCACCTGATCGTATTCAGCCAATCAGACGTAGCTGTGTGGGGAACGGCTAGTGTTTACAAGAATCAGCTGGAGGAGACGTCGTGGAAACAGCGAGAATCCACTCGACAACCGACATACAACCAGCAAAAGAAGCTTCTACATGTAGAAGTAAGTAGTCAATGAATGTTGTTGAAAGATGCTAACTTTGCTAAACGCATGGCGACTTTGTATATCGTCTGAAGTTAGCGCTAACCGTTAGCTGTATGTCAGCTGTTGTAACACTAAAGAACTAGCACTAGCTTGTTAATATCAAGCAAACATTAGATGTAAAAGACCTGAATCGAAGTTCATTTTTATTGTAATAGTTTTATAACAACAATTAATCTGTTAAAGTCTTGGAAAATGAGGGTCCCCAAATTGGAGAACTTTGAGAGGCAAACACAGCGAAAGATAAGGTGCTAATCACGATGCTATACAACAAATTAAACAGCAGAACCTGGGCAACAAGATGATATAAACCTTTTTAGACACCATAAACACAACTCAAATAACAACCAAATGAATAACAACATATCAGAGATAGACCTTAGACTTAATAGACCTTGTGGTTGCAGAGGTATACCCATTTCATTATGGGTATGCAATTGCCGGGCAGAAATCTATAAAATAGACTCAGGCAACAAAGGTTTAAGGAATATGTTCTCAAGAACAAATTAAATGTTCCAACAAAAACTGATGACAAGCGTTGTGTCAGTGTCGTTCCTGTTCATCTTAATTTCATGACAGTAGTCCTCATGGCCTATAATGATGTTGTGTTTCTAATTGTGGTTTTTGCAGATGTGCTCCAATGTTGAAGAGATACTCCAGCAAGTTTTCTTGTTTTTGCACCCATGCCAGGAGTTTTCTCCACTGTTCTGGTGTTTTCTGATCAGCTACGTATATTTTAAGTTTTTGAAAACCTTGCTCCACCTGCCTATTTCTCTCTGCATGTTTGATGCTGTAGTGTCAGCATGTGTTTGCAAATAAAGGTGCTTTTTCACTTCTCTGTGCTCCTTTTATTCTTGTTGTGTTTGTAAAGCTGCAGTTGGTCCCTGTGATAGGCTGCTGTCAAGCTGGAATCACAGCAGGTCGCTGAAATCTGAAGGATAAAGTTTGCTTACTTGTAAAGGACAACGTGTATCAATGAACATATCAGTGTTGTAGTCGAGTCACCAAAGCTTGAGTCTGAGTCGATTCCGAATCCTCAGTATTTGGGTCCAAGTGACGTCCGAGTCACCAAAAAGAAAATCCGAGCTGAGTTCGAGTCAAGTCCTCTCACCTGAGTTGAGTCCAGGTCGAGTCCTCAGTACCTTAGCCCAAGTACTAGAAAAGTTCCCCGAGCCTAAGTCTGAGTCCTCAATATTGAGTCTGAGCCAAGAGGCTAGATGCTCTTCAGCTCTCAACTTTTGCAAAGCCTGAGAAATCACACGCAAATTAAAAATGTCTCCATTAAAAAAAAAATAATACAGTTTTCTCCATTTCAACAGAATTTTATTAGCTGTCAGAGGACTGAAGATTTAAGCAACAAGTGTTGTGAGTTTGCTTTTCTTTTTAAAGAATGTATTAAGTTGAAAAATGTGAAATAAACTTAAAATAACATTTCCATATATTTATATATATATTTATATATATATATTCCTTAAATTTATTCCTACCCTCCCACTAAAGAAGGAAAAAACAGCTATCACTGAAATAAGTTGAAATTGACAAAAGATATAATAAATAAAAAATTTATGAAAATCATGACATTGCTTTTGAATTGTGGTTCAACAGAAATACATAATATATTGGGCAAACAGGCATGATGGGACCTGTAAACTAATATTTTATTGAATAACCCTTAGAGGCAATCACTGCAATCAAGTGTTTTCTGTAACTCTCCATCAGGCTTCTGCACCGGTTGACAGGTAATTTGGCCCACTGCTCATCAGCGTTGGAAGCTCATTAAGTGCCTTAATTTGTCCAGGACGGTGTTATTTTTATTTTTTTTAATTGTTCTTTTTAACCACAATTCAAAAGCAATGTCTGGGCTAAGCCCCGGATCTTCTTCAATCCTAAATCCGCCCCTGCTGATATGAGGACCTTATACCAGAAGAAATAATAAATAAAAAAATAATAAAAATACAAAGGATTCATTGATTAATAAGACCGAGTCCTCCCCCTAATGCAATCCAAATGCAGCCAGAGCTCGAGTCCAAGCCATCAGCGCACGAGTCTGAGTCAAATCACGAGTCCGACAAATCAGGACTCGAGTCGGACTCGAGTCCAAGTCCTGGACTTGTCGTTTCATTTCATGTCCTCATTTTGTCTCAACTTAACTGATTGTAGTCTGTGTTTTAATTCCATTTGGGGTTGATTGTTGTTGTCCATTTTAACATGAAGTTTACAAAGTAATGCGTTACAGTAACGCGACTACTTTTTTCGTGTAAAAAGTCAAGTAACACAATACTACTGAAAATGTGGAAATGAAACGTAGTTCCTATTTTAATTCAAAACGTTACTTTACCCACAGACAGATCTGACACCAATGCTGCCTTCACAGCTGCCCTCAGACACGAGCAGTGTTGCCAAGTCTGCTCATTCTAAGCGTCTTTGGGCCTGTTTTTCTCTAAAATTGTTAACAAATCTCATGATTCGTGGCCGCGGGTTTCAGTTTTTTGGCCTTGTTTCGTAATGTGCAATTGTTTATTTGGGCTTTTCTCTGTGTAAATCCCCCCTGATTGTCTCCCAGCTCCCCACAATAAAGCAAAACATGAGTGCAGTAGCTGGTTTGTCCTTTCCACTTCCTCGTTTCCTGGTTATTGCGCCCGCCCCCAAACACCCTCACGCACATGACACATGCGCCAGAGCCATAGTTGCCAGGTCTGCTTACATGTAATGCAGATGAAAATTAAAACACGCTTTATGTAGATTTCTTTTTTAATAAAGTAATATATCACAATAGAAAAGGAAATAGCTGTAGGTTGCTTGTTTTGGGCTTGTTTTTATTGACCTGGTTGCTTATTTCAGAAGAAAAATCTGGAAACACTGGAGAGAAGCTCTTATTACACACGGTATGTGACATGATTTTGTATGATAAAGAGCACAAAAGAAACACCTGTTATGTTCTCTGTAGTAGAACTTCATGTAGGCCTACACATTTTTTTTTACCTTTTAATTAATTTATTTGAACATAATCAAAACATTAAACATGACAACATAAAAACAGCAACCAAAGTGCAAAACAACAAAATTTGTCATTTGCATGTTCAAGAAGGAGTAGGAGGAAGTCGAAACTTATCTGGTCCCACCCCTTCACTTTACACAAGCAGTCAGTAATTAACCAACTTCAAAATAATAACGATAATACTGATAAAAATAATCATACATAACAAAATAAACCAAATAGTAATAATATAATAACACAAATCATAATCAAGGAAAAAAGAAATAAATACTAAATCCACCTGCAGTGATCTTTATACAGTTTCATCCCTGTACCTTTCCCAAATCATGGTTTTATAATTTTTCTTAAACTGCTCGATGTTTGGACATTGTTTTAATTCATCCCTCAGATCATTCCACAGTTTTACACCACACACAGACACACAAAAGCTTTTCCTGGTAGTTCTCACTTTAACAGTCTTAAAATGAAACAATCCCCTTAAGTTATAATTCCCCTCTCTTTGCTTAAACATGCCCTTTATATTTCCAGGTAGTTGATTATTTTTGGCTTTGAACATAATTTGAGCTGTTTGATATTTTATTTGATCAGTAAATTTTAACAGTCTTGACTGCAGAAACAGTGAATGTGTGTGGTCTCTATATGCTGCTCTGTTTATGACCCTAACTGCCCTTTTTTGTAGAATGATCAGAGAATTGAGTGAGCTCTTATAGGTGTTGCCCCAAATCTCAGCACAGTAGGTTAGATATGGTGAAACTAGAGAACTATACAGAATGTGAAGTGATTTATTGTTCAGAACCTGCTTTGCTTTATTTAATATGGCAATCATTTTTGCAACTTTGGATTGTAAATGTTTTATGTGTGGTTTCCAGTTTAGATTTTCGTCGATTATTACCCCAAGAAATTTGGTTTCTGTTACCCTGTCAACGTCCACCCCATTAATCAGAAATTTTGTTTGTGTACTTTTCCTGCAATTTCCGAATAACATTATTTTTGTTTTGCTTAGATTTAATGACAGTTTGTTCATGTTAAACCAAGACATTAATTTAGTGATTTCTGAGTTAACCATTGTCATAACCTCATTTAAACTATTACCTGAACAGAATACACTTGTATCATCCGCAAACAAAACTGGTTTTAAAACATCTGAAACATTACACAGGTCATTGATGTATAAGAGAAATAGTTTGGGGCCCAACACTGACCCCTGGGGGACACCACAAACAATGTCCAAACATGAGGAGCAGTTTTGCCCTAGCTGGACATACTGTTTCCTATTATTCAGGTAGGACCTGACCCAGTCCAGAACCACACCTCTGATACCATATATTTCAAGTTTTTTTATTAATATGTTGTGATCTATTGTGTCGAATGCTTTCTTTAAATCGATAAATACTCCAACGGTCTCTGCTTTTTGTTCTGCTGCACTTGTGACATGCTCAATGGAATCTAGAATTGCAAGTGATGTAGACATTCTTTGCCTAAATCCATACTGACTGTCGCTAAGTAGATGATGTTTGTCTATGAATTTTTCTAATCTGCTATTGAATACTTTCTCCAGAATCTTTGAGAATTGTGGAAGAACTGAGACTGGTCTGTAGTTTGTGAATAAATGTTTGTTGCCTGTTTTGTACAGAGGAACAACTTTTGCTATTTTCATTTTATGTGGAAATGTACCAGTTTGAAATGATAAATTACAAATGTGTGCTAATGGTTTGGCAATGTATGTGATTATATTTTTTAGTATGATCATATTAATGTCATCACAATCTGTAGACCTTTTATTTTTACATTTTGTAGTTACTTCAACAATTTCCTTATCATTTACTGCTGTAAGGAACATTGAGTGCTGATTTCTTTTTATAAATCTTCCCACATCTTCCAGACCACCCTGATCAGGGATTTCTCTTGCAAGGTCTGGTCCAACATTTACAAAGAATTTATTCATATTATTTGCTGCAATATCCATATCATATTCTTCTTTATCACTGTCATAAAAATAGGTGGGATAACTTGTCCTTCCTGACCCATTTTTTATGACACTATTTAAAATGCTCCATATTCCTTTTATATCATTTCTATTGTCATCTAACATTTTTTTATAATATTCTTTCTTGCTGTTTCTTAAAATATTGGTTAATTTATTTTTATATAATTTGTATTTTATCTCAGCCTCTTTTGTTTTCTTCCTTATGAAAACTCTATATAATTTTTTAAAAAAAAGTTTTTTCTTTTTACATGCATTTATTAAACCTGCATTTATTAAACCTTTTGTAATCCATGGACACTCTGTTTTTTATATTTTCTATTGCAAACTATCAATGGACAGGTTTTATCATAACATTGTGTGAATATTTTTAGAAATTTCTCATATGCAGTGTTGACATCATTTTGCATGTAAACACTGTCCCAATCCTGTGTAAGTAGGTCACTCTTTAGGGCCTCTATACATACTCCATTTCTTAGTCTTCTGTACTCTTGTCTGTTTTGTGCTTTATTTGTTTTGAAATTGCCATCAAAGACTGCAAAGACTGGTAGGTGATCACTGATGTCATTTATAAGTATTCCGCTCACTGTGGTGTTATTTAAATCGTTTGTGAATATATTGTCAATAAGAGTTGCAGAATGTGATGTAATTCTGGTGGGTCTTGTTATTTTTGGATAGAAGCTCATACTATACAAAGTGTTTATAAATTCATCGGTCAGTTTATGGTTACCAGGGTTTAATAGATCAATGTTAAAATCTCCACAGATGAAAACAGTTTTATGATTAGTCTTTGAATACAATTCTTCCATCCAGTCATTAAATATTTTAATACTTGAGTCAGGGGCCCGATATATACAACTAATTATTACATTTTTATCTTTTTCCTTACAGATTTCGACTGTAACACTTTCAAGCACATTTTCAATAACTGTTGACATAGACTCAAGCACACTGAATTTCAGGTATTTGTTTACATATAAGGCCACTCCCCCCCCAACTTTATTTTTTCTGTTGGTATATCTAAGTTCATAACCCTCTATCTCAAAGTCCAATCCCTTATCTGTATTAAACCATGTTTCAGAAATTGCAATTATGCTAAAAGGTTGTGAGAATTGTTGTAGATATAGTTTTATGTGACTGAAATTTGCATACAAGCTTCTGCTATTAAAGTGAATAATTGACAGTTTGTCCTCCATAACAATGCTACAGTTGAATTGTCCAGTAGAGAAGTAGTTACAGTTATTTGAGATTGATGAGAAGAAGTTATTATCCGGGTCTAATTCTTGTTCTAAATCCTGTGAATTATGTTCGGTGTATTTAAATGTCTCCAGTCTCAGGTGATTGTGATCCATAGTCTGTTCTCCAGGTGCTGATGAGTGATAATTCTCGGTGTGTGGCATTGTGTGTGAAAAGTTTTTACCTCAGGTGAGTTATTGGTACTTGTCCAGCTCCTCCATGCTCCTGATTACCAGCACTTTGGCCTCCTCGGGTGTTCCTTTTAACTTTATAAAGATTTTGCAGTTTGTGGTCCAGGTTTGTTGAATTTTATTTTGTTTCCTTAGGTAACGCGCTTTCTTGGCGATGTCGGCGTTATGCTTTGTGAGGTGCTCATTGATGTAGACATTTGATCCTTTTAATTTCTTTCCTTGTTTCAGCAGGGCATTCTTGTGTTTTCTGTTTACAAACCTGAGGATGGCAGCTGGTTTGTTTGTCGGGTTTCTCCCTGACAGCGGATGGCATGCTTCGATTTTGTCACAGTCCAGGTGTATTCCCCTGGACTGCAGGAATGCAGCCACTTGCTGCTCCGTGGAGCAGGCATCCTGCTCATCCGGCACAGCGTCGGAGTCGGCGGTCACCGCCCGAGCGTATGACCTCGGTTTTATATGGAGACCGGTGATGATAACATCATTTCTCCTGGTATACTGCTCCAACTCAGACATTCTGTTCTCCAAATAAGCGAGACGTCTGTCCTTTTCCACATTCTGTATTCGTAAAACTTTCACCTCCTCCACCAAATCTATAATACATCTCTGCTGTACTCTGACAGCAGGGATGTCCTCGGCGAGTGACTCGAGCAACTTTTTTATGTCGTCGATCTCCTCTCTCGTCATTACTTTCGTTGGCCCCATGACAGATGGCAGATTGCCTGGATACACCAGTTGCTGTCAGCTGATGCCTGTCAGCTGTGAGCCTCGGCTGCGTCAATAGTCCAAAACTAGCTCTATCTCCGAATTATATTAGCCTGTTGTTACAGATATGATCGTAACCATGTAGAGGTCTTCACAGAGATTTCTGGGCCAGTGCTTGTTGAGTAATCAATGATCAAAAAGACGTGTTTTACTCCGAAAAAATGTAAAAAGCCAGGTACTAAACTCACGAGGTAACTCCAAACGCTCTGACAGGAAGCAGGAAGTTTTTGGAACAGATATGGGGTTCTGCCCCAAGTCGAGCAACATAAAAGTAATGAGTAACGCAAAAAATTAGTTCAGGTCTGACCAGAAGTTTGAGTTTGAGGGCTCTAATTTCCTGGCGCAACTCAGGGTTGCGCAGCCTGGTGCACCCCACGCAGTGGTAATTTTGTCCAGCGCACTGCCGTGCGCAGCCACTTTGGCAATTTGGTAGACTGGCTCACCAGGGGCAGGTGTTGAAAGATTCAGCTTGGCGCAGTGACAATTTCGTGCCAAAAAAACACGCAGACGGTGCACTGAAAGCTCGCCAGCTCCAACCTGGTCTATTCACAGCGCAGACGAGGCGCACCCCGTGCAGTGGTAATTTGGCTGACAGGCCCACAGTGCACACACGTCACCAAAACCTCACAGGCAGGTGTCCAGAGGGTCAGGCACATCTCAATGCAATAAACATTCACAACAACCACTATTTGATGTAACCGTCTGAACCAGCACATACATTTGTATCTATATTAATTGTCCCATCACATCTGATGTCAGATCAGAGACGTTTGTCATAACTAACGAGTTCACGTCTCTCAGTCAACCACAAACAGCCACATCATCCGATACGGAGTATCTGGCTTCTCTCATCTCATGAAATTCAAAAGAAAAGAAAAAAGAGAGAGACGCTCGCTGAGTAAAAGTAAGTCACTCGGTGTCTTAAGGATTTACCTGTGATTGCCCATATTTCTCTGTTTTAATCTTTATTCTTAACGTGATCTGAAAAGATGAAGTACATTATTGCAAGGAGGATGAGGAGGAGATATCGGGCAGGGCAGGTGCGCCCTGCCTGCGCCTGGTCTACAAAATTAGAGCCCAAAATCTCAACAGTTGAACGTGTTCCTGGAAGCTTAAGGGGAAAATTCTCTTATTCCCAGGTCTCCAGGTCCTTGGGAAAGGCCCTTCTCTGTTTTTCACATTCCTGTCGTAAGTCCTCATATATCATGTAAACATGTGTGTGTTTTTGGGGCTGGGGGGCCGGGGGGCCGGGGGGCCGGGGGCGTAGTAAGATCAGCGATGAACGAGAGACTGTGTGTCCTGATGAAAACAGAGGTGAACCTGGCTCCAGCTGGCTCCACCCTGTTTTAATCATGGAAACAATTAAACAGATGCATATGAAGGTCAAAATTTAAACCATAGCTGCAGCACTGTATAGACGCTTTACTGCTCTGATTGATTGTTCTGTATTTACGTGTCATGCACACACAGAGTGCCCAACCCTCATGTGTTTATAAGACACCAAAAACAAAGTCACACTGGTTCACCAGTTCATGTCAGAGTAAAATAAAGTTGCATTTTGTCTTTATTATTCAGTCTTAAACATTGCGGTCTGCCTTTCCTCCCATCATGCTCTGCAGATAAAATCTGACACAAAAAAGTTCCTCCTCTGAAGCACAACTCAAGCTTTTCATAATCATCCAACTGAAAGTGATCAACAGCAACAGAAGACATGTATGATTCTGGACCATAATGGTAGTTAAGCTCGAGGGTTTGTTAATCTGTTCACTGTTGCAAATAAGACACACAAGTTGTTACTACAGTTTCCAATATTTCAGAAAAGTACCTCTCCCTTGCTCTACGTAAGATCTGATTGAACATGTACAACTTTTCTTTATACACTTCATAATGAACATGAAGCTTTGACTTGCACCATTTCTGCTCGGCCCTCCGGCACTCCCTTTTCTGTGCTCTGACCAAGGCGTCATTCCTCCATGGTGCCTTCTGCTTATTTTTAACCATACTAACCTTCACAGGAGCAATGGTGTCCAGAACATTCAAAACACTCAAAGTAACAGAGTTCAACAAATCATCAACATGAGAACATGAGGCCTTTTCAGAGTTTATCATTTCCATGAACAGAGCACCTGTGCTGTTATTTATGTGTCTCCTCTGAACAACTGCAGGACCAGCCGGTGGTTTGGGACAAAC
Organism: Cetoscarus ocellatus; assembly: GCA_037902135.1. NCBI lineage: Eukaryota > Metazoa > Chordata > Actinopteri > Labriformes > Labridae > Cetoscarus > Cetoscarus ocellatus. The sequence continues at coordinate 99,799 of JBAMNC010001348.1, read as the reverse complement.
AGACAGATCAAAGAAGACACAGAGATGATCAGACAGAGCAACATCAACCACATGGACATCTGAAATATTAACCCCCTTTGTAATGAGCAGGCCCAGAGTGTGCTGTGCTCTGCTGTGGGTGGGATCACACACATGCTGAGTCAGGCCAAAGGTTTCAAGGACAGCACTGAGCTCTTTAGCATTTCTGTCACAGACATTATCCACATGTACATTAAAATCACCTGTAATGACCAAACCATCAAAGTCTGTGCATACAACTGAAAGCATCCTGGTAAAATCATCAATAAAACTTTGACCGTGCTGGGGAGGCTTGTATATAACTAGAGAATGGAATTTGAAGTTGGGTGGAGCTGCCCAGAGTAAAATTTTACTGCTCAAAGTTTGCTCTTCTATGGCTTGGGAGACAAATTTAAGATTCTCATCTCAGCCTCATTTTAGTTTCTATTTCATCTAAACTGTTTCTCCAATGTTTCTCCTAAAATTCACTAGGAGAAATAAGTGAGACCGAATAGTTAGAGGGAGTCAGCCTTGAGACTTGATGGAGATACCTTGTTAATCTCAAATAAGGGCTTTTAATGGCTCCTTTTTTTCTCTTTTGGAGAAGAAAATGAGCAATACTTGAGCTACATATGAGCACAAAGTAAGATGTTACCCAGAGACAGATTTGAACTCACAACCTGTTGATCACTGATCATGCACACTAACCACTACACCACCAAATACTTTTGTTGGTTACAGAGATGTTCTCCAATCAGTTATTACCAGGATATAGACTTAACTTCCTGAGGCATTTAAATAATATAAGACTTCATACATGTGACCCTCTTTGTTTTATGTGGGCAAAACTATTGTCTCACAAAAAGGTCACCTTGGACTTCAAATGAGAAGATAGCCTACAGATGAATGTATTACATTAACACCACTAATGGCCTGAGGTTTTGGCAGTTAAATTTTGATACAGCTGAAATGTTGAAATACTAATTTGCTGTCAAGTTACAAATAAATTGCTGCTGTTTTGATTTTACAATGTGTTTTATGTGGTTCATTATTAAAACTGAATTACATGCAATGGAGTACTTATTCATAAAAAATATAAAAGCTGAAGGCCTTTGCAGCCTACAATAATACATTTTCAATCAATTCATTTGTTCATTTTCTATACCGACGATCCCTTTCGGGGTCGGGGGGGGGGGGGGCTGGAGCCTATCTCAGCTGTCATTGGGCGAGAAGCGGGGTACAGCCTGAACCGGTCGCCAGTCGATCGCATGGCCACGTAGAGAGACAGACAACCATTCATGCTCACACCTAAGGGCAATTTAGAGTCACCAATCAACCTAATGAGCATGTTTTTGGTCTGAGGGAGGAAGCCGGAGTGCCCAGAGAGAACCCACTCATGCACGGGAAGAACATGCAAACTTCACACAGAAAGGCCCTGCCCGACCCGGGGATCAGACCGGCGACCTTTTTGCTGTGAGTCACGTGCACTACCTGCTGCGCCACCGTGCCGCCCTTTCCATCAATTCATTTCACATAATTAAAAAATACGTGGATTACAATTAAGTCAGTCTGAGAACTAAAAGAGACCTTGTGGAGAGCTCTTCATCTGCTCTGCCTGAGATGAGATGCATGAACTGAAGCTGGGGTGAGAGTAGACTGAGCTCATAGAGAGAGCTCTCTGATTTCTCTCCCTGAGGTCACAAACAGACACACTAGCTGAGAAACTCTGAGAAACAGATTAGAGCTTGTTGAGATCTCTTCTAAAACTTAAAAGGAGACTAAATTGAGATTAAGTGAATCTTATTGCTCAGGAAAAAAAAACAAGACACAGGAGCAATAAACCTTATTCTCAGTTTGGTGTCACACAGATCTCATAGTTGTCTTGGAGAAGTAAATGAAACATTTTTGAGATCTCTTTTCAAATTTTCTTTTCCTCTGGGTGATTCCATTAGAACTGCATTACCTGTGTTTTTGTCAAGCCATGTTTCAGTTAAAAACATAAAATCAAGATTATAAGAAGAGATCAAATTATAAATTAAAATGATTTGTTAGACAGGGATCTAACATTGAGCACAGCAAGTTTCAGATTAGTTGCAGTAGGACTGGACATTATCCTTTTAAAAGCGATATGGATTAAATTTCTCTGATTGGATATTCTAACTGTCCTTCTGTAATCTAGTCTATGTGGTGTGACTGTAGATATGGCACTAGGGGAGAATGTTGTCTCACAGGACCCCAGCTTGATACTACACCTTTGTCATGACTGTAAGTCCTGGGACAGCAGAGGCCCCGTGCATCCTAGCTCATCCTAGTAGCCTATTTTTTTTTTTTTTGCAACTTTATTAGTGAAATCAAAATCTGGCAACATACAATTAAAATATTTCCATAGAGAATATCTTTTTATAAAGTCTGAACAGAACAGCTCTATATTTTTACATATATATCTATATCTATCTATATATATATATAAATAAATATATATATATATATGTGTGTGTTAGTGTGTGTGTGTATATATATATATATATATATATATATATATATATACATATCATAATTCTCCAAAATTCTAGAAAAACTTTTCAATAACAGATTAGATAAATTCATAGACAAACATAAATTGCTTTCCAACAGTCAATACGGATTTAGAGCTAACAGTTCAAATCACTGGCATTAACAGAATCAATTGAGGAGATCACAAGCGCTATAGATCACAGATTGCATTCAGTTGGAGTATTCATAGACCTAAAAAAAAGCTTTCAACACAGTCAATCATGACATTTTAATCAATAAACTTGAACAGTATGGGATTAGGGGCTTAGTATTGCACTGGGTGAGAAGTTATTTAAGCAACAGGAAACAATTTGTGAAGTTGGGGGACTATTCATCGTCATGCTTGGACATTGCTTGTGGTGTCCCCCAGGGGTCAGTATTAGGTCCAAAGCTATTTGTAATTTATATAAATGACATATGCAAAGTTTCAAAAATATTAAAACTAGTATTATTTACAGATGACACAAATATTTTTTGTTCTGGGAAGGATTTACACAAACTACTGGGGAGGATCAGTGCTGAAATGTGCAAACTGAAAATGTGGTTTGACAGAAACAAATTATCATTAAACTTAAGTAAAGTCAAATTCATACGACCGTGTATTAAGGCCACTTTAAGAAATGAAAAAAAAAAATGAAAACCTGAAATTTTGGAGAAAAAACTTGAAATTTTTAGGTTTATAAAGTTGCAAATTTACGACTTTATAAACTGGCAAATTTACTCATTTATAAAGTTGCAAATTTACGACTTATAAACTCAAAATTTTCGAGAAAAAACATGAAATTGTCGAGTTTATAAAGTCACAAATTTACGACTTTATAAACTCGTCAATTTGTGACTTTATAAAGTCATACATTTGCGACAAATTTGCGACTTTATAAGCTCATATTTCAAGTCCGTAACTCATCAATAAAACAACGTAGTTTTCAAACCTGAAACCTCCTTTTATTCACTGTCATGAAGACTGTGAGCTACAACCTCATTTTACTCCAAATGAGCCGTCCTACGAACCAGACAGCATCACTTGGTGTCAATACGCTGCGGGTGAGGGCTCAGCGGCTTAGGGCCCGTCAGCAGGTGACCAAACTCAGCCTGATGATCACACATCTCTTCTAGTTTAAACTACGATATTTGATTTTTTTAATATTGACGTATCTTTATTAATAGATAATGGCTATAAAAACTGCAATAACTGTACTGTTGTTGACTGTAGTGACACCAAACTCATACTAATGATCAAACATCTCCTCGAGTTTATAGGCCTACTACAGCTCTTACTTTAGAGAAATATTATTTAAGATTGAAGTATGTTTATCAGCAGGTAATGACTATAAAAATTGTAATAACTTAACTGTTGTTGACTGTAATGACACCAAACTCAGCCTGGTGATCAAACATCTCTTCTAGCTTATACTTTAGCTCTTATTTAAGAGAAATAGGTTTTAATGTAATATATATGATTTTTTGAATATTGACATATATATGATCATCAGGCTGAGCCATTACCTATTTATAAAGATTCTTTACTACATAAAAATCTTGTAAATTAAATATAAACCTATTTCTCTTAAATAAGAGCTGTAGAACAAACTGGAAGACGTGTGATCTTCAGGCTGACTTTGTTGCCACTACAGTCAACAGCAGTACAGCAGTTATTTCAGTTTTTATAGTCATCACCTATTGACAAACATACTTCAGTATTTAGGAAATCATATAAATTACATTAAAACCTATTTCTTTTAAATAAGAGCTATAGAATAAACTAGAAGATAAGTGTGATCATCAGGCTGACTTTGGGGACACTACAGTCAAAGTTATTTCAGTTTTTATAGTCATTACCTATTGCTAAACATACTTCACTTTATTAAAAATCATATGACTTAAATTTAAACATATTTATCTTGACTAAGAGCTGTACTATAAACTAGAAGAGATGTGTGATCATCAGGCCGACTTTTGTGCCACTACAGTCAACAACAGCACAGTTATTACGGTTATTATAGTCATTACCTATTAATGAATATATGTCAATATTAAAAAAAATCACATAAAACCAATTTCTCATAAATGAGAGCTGTAGTATAAACAAGAAGAGATGTTTGATCATCAGGGTGATTTGGGGGTTGCTACAGTCAACAACAGTACAGTTATTACAGTTTTTATAGTTATTACCTATTGATAAACATGTGACAATAATAATAAAAAAGTAATATAAATTACATTAAAACATATTTCTCCAAAGTCAGAGCAGAAGTAGTATAAACTCAAGGAGGTGTTTGATCATTAGTAGATTAGACGTATTAGACGTTACATCTCTTTATGGTGAAGTTATTGAATTTTCTTTCACACCATTCCTCTGAGATGGTAACTTGCAAACAGCACAAATCATGTAAAAAGCAATTAATCTACTTCCTGGAAATATTAAAAAATTGTTTTTTAACAGAGCTCTTGGTTATAACCTGAGGGGGGAGCTCAACTTAAAACATCAGCGGGTATGTACAACATTAAAAAGCTCTTGTGTTTCTGTTTGTGGAGTGAGGCTGTGGAACAGATTGGGTGTGGAGCTCAAGCAACGTCCAAGCATGACCCGGTTTAAAAAGCAGTACAAAAACATGGTTTTCATGAGGTACAGGGAGGAAGAGGAGCTTTAGTGACCGGGTCTTTTCATAAATGATTTAGGTATTTTTTTATTTTTACTCTGTTTATTTTCTGGTTCTTGTAAATGTGTATTATGTAAATATGTATGTTCGGCAAAGACTGCCTGTTAATTGAGTATTGGAGAAGGGGTAGGTTTGAATAAGCTTATGCTTCATCCTACTCCTTTTTGGACATGTTGGGTTAATAATATTATTATTTGTTGTTTCAACTATTCTCATTAGTTTTGTTTGTTTTTTTCAGTCCACTTTGTGTGATACTAGCACATTATACATTTTGTACTGCTCTTTCATACTCCCATACATGAATTACTGTGTGGAGGTGTGGGGGAACACATACAAAACAAATACAGAGCCTATATTTATCCTACAGAAAAGAGCAATAAGAATCATAAACAAATCCACCTACAGAGAACCAACAAACCAACTCTTCATCAAACTTAGTACATTAAAATTTAAGGATCTGGTTGACTACAAAACAATCCAAGTTATGTATAAAGTTAAAAATTTGCAGTTACCGAATAGTATCCAAAGGTTTTTTCAACTGAGAGAAGGCAAACATCATCTCAGAAGAATTTTTATGTTCAAAAAACAACCAGATAGAACTAATATGAAACTTCACTGTGTCTCAGTGAAAGGAGTGTCACTATGGAACAGCTGCAGTGATGAACTGAAGTCATGTAAAACTATAGGTAGGTTTAAAACATCTTTAAAACTGAAATACTAAACAGATACAGAATAGAAAAAGAATAGAGAAACAGGGATAAAATAAGTAGCATCATGGGTGTTGTGTATCCAGTGATGCTATTTTTTTTTTGTTTTTGTTTTTGTTTTAAATTTTGTGGTTTATGATGTTATTCGTTTGATTTTACTGTTGCTTTTGTTGTTAACTAAATTATTTGCTATGACCTGAACAGGGCTTCAGGGTGAATTTAAGCGATACATTTTGATAAGGAATAAGAGGTGGGACTAGATAAGTTGTTTTTACTTCTTCCTACACCCTTTTCGAACAGAATCTGGTTTTGAAATTGCTTACTGGTAGTAGAGTAAAATGCTGTTATAGCTACAATTTTATTTTATCCTGTTGTATATGCATAAATGTATACATATATATGTATGTATTTTTTTTCTTTTCATCCAAGTTTGAAATAAATAAATTTAAAAAAAAATGTTCGAAATAAAGCATTCATTCATTCACATTTTCACATAGGGTCATGTAGGTTTGGAAAGGTAGGTCTTTATGGACCTTGCTTTGTGCACTGGTGCACAGTCATGTTGGAAGAGGAAGGGGCCAGCTCCAAACTGTTCCCACAAAGTTGGGAGCATGGAATTGTCCAAAATGTCTTGGTGTTCTGAAGCATTCAGAGTTCCTTTGACTGGAACTAAGGGGCCAAGCCCAGCTCCTGAAAAACAACCCCACACCATAATCCCCCCTCCACCAAACTTTACACTTGGCACAATGCAGTACGATAAGTATCGTTCTCCTGGCAACCACCAAACCCAGACTCGTCCATCAGATTGCCAGATGAAGAAGCGCGATTCGTCACTCCAGAGAACGCGTCTCCACTGCTCTAGAGTCCAGTGGCGGCGTGCTTTACACCACTGCATCCGACGCTTTGCATTTCACTTGGTGATGTTTGGCTTGGATGCAGCTGCTCGGCCATGGAAACCCATTCCATGAAGCTCTCTGCGCACTGTTCTTGAGCTAATCTGAAGGCCACATGAAGTTTGGAGGTCTGTAGTGATTGACTCTGCAGAAAGTTGGCGACCTCTTCGCACTATGTGCCTCAGCATTCACTGACCTCGCTACGTCAGTTTACGTGGCCTACCACTTCGTGGCTGAGTTGCTGTAGACTGTAGAATATTTAGGAGCGAGGAAATTTCACGACTGGATTTGTTGCACAGGTGGCATCCTATTACAGCTCCACGCTGGAATTCAGGAGACGGGTGAGCGAATACTTTTGGCAATATAGTGTAACTATATATATATATATATATATATATATATATATATATATATATATACAAATATACATACATACATATGGTGATGCGAACAGACCTCCACAGGCTGATGATGCAAAAACAGCCTGAGAGGCCTCACTTTGAGCTCAGCAGAGGAGATAATGTCCTCCACACTCTCCATGATAAGTATTGAGGGTTTTGGTGGGATAGAAGTTGGGATTAAGGGTAAGCCTAAAAAAAAAAGAAAAAAATTAAAAATATAAAAATAACTTGCAAAAATGTACTACATCTTTTTAGATCATGTTTAGAATAAGGTTGAAAACAGAGAAATATGGGCAATCACAGGTAAATCCTTAAGACACCGAGTGACTTACATTTACTCAGCGAGCGTCTCTCTCTTTTTTCTTTTCTTTTAAATTTCATGAGATGAGAGAAGCTGGAGTTATACTCCCTATCGGATGATGTGGCTGTTTGTGGTTGGCTGAGAGATGTGAACTCGTTAGTTATGACAAACGTCTCTGATCTGACATCAGATGTGATTGGACAATTAATATAGATACAAATGTATGTGCTGGTTCAGACGGTTACATTAAATAGTGGTTGCTGTGATTGTTTATTGCATTGAAATGTGCCTGACACTCTGGACACCTGCCTGTGAGGTTTTGGTGACGTGTGTGCACTGTGCGCCTGTCAGCCAAATTACCACTGCACGGGGTGTGCCTCTCCTGCGCCGAGAATGGACCAGGTTGGAGCTGGCGAGCTTTCAGAGCACCTCCCGTGCAGTTTTTCGGCTTGACATTGTCAGTGCACCAAGCTGAATCTGTCGACAACTCCCCCTGGCGCTGCCACACCCATCTCGGCGCAGCCAGTCTACCAAAGGTGCACCTGAGGAAATTACCCCTGCGCCACCCTGCGCTGCGCCAGGAAATTAGGGCCCTAAATGTTCATTACAGCAGGAGGATCTGCATGACAGTGTCACAGACTGCAGATTTACACACATCAGCCGCTGCTGTCCTCTGGTCCTGGAACATCCTGCAGTGTTTTTAGCAGGTCATTCTGATATTTCACTGAATTTAATAACATCAGCCCCAGCAGAGCAGTGGGCACTTCAAAAGTCACCCCAAGCTGCAGTGATCAAACAGCACTGATTGGTTTAGTTTCATGTCTTACATTTATGTTGTAAATCAGCAATTGGTGAAACAGCTACAAAAACCCACCTCCTCGGGCACTTTCTCTGTTGCCTCAGGCTGTTTATACACAGATTAGAGAAATCTGCTCTTTTATATCAGATTTTTTACAGAAAATAAAACAAAGAATTCAGGGCTCATTGTTATTTTGTTGGTATAAATGTATTGGAAATCATTACAGTTTATTAATCAACTTTATAAAACTTTTCTGTGTCAGGGCCAGGGGGGCGGTACCCTAGTGCCCTCTATTGGCCAGCTGCCACTGCATTTTGGTCCTTTTGTCAAAGCTTCCACATGAACCCAGGCCCAACTAGGGCAGGGTCATATGGATTTAATTCATATCTGTGTCGGTGGCGCAGCTGGATAGTGTGCTTGGTCAGTGATCGGGAGGTTGCAGGTTCAAGCCAAGCTCCGGGTGACACATGGTGATGTGTCCTTGTGCAAGACAATTATCCCCAAGTTGCTCCCACTGCTGCGTCAGTGGCATGTAAATGGACATGAAAGGGCGTGAATGTGTTAGTTGATACTGATGGATAACTAACATAGAAAACTCTGAACCATCAGTGAGTGAATGTGAGAGCGAATGGGTGTGAATGGGTAAGTGTGACCTGTGGTGTAAAGCAGCTTTGAGTAGTCAAAAGACTAGAAAGGCGCTATATGAGCTCAAGTCCATTTACCATTTTACCATCTTGATAATTCCTGGCTGAATGGTGGTATTAGATAAAAATCTTCATATTTTTGCAGATAAATGATTTTAAAAACACGATAAAGAAGCTTGAAGAACTGTTTTGATACAGAGAGCTGCAGCTCACCTTTTTATAGTCATCATACTGCACTTTGAGTCGCTAAAGAAAAATGTGGACAAGATTCATTATGTTCAAACTTTTAGCTTCCTGTTAGGTATTCTCAGAAAAGAACGTCCATCTGCTATTCGTCTGCAATCTGGAGCGCAAAATGCAGCATTTTTCCATTTAATCTTTCAGCCTCAGTTTTGAGCCACAACAGCCTAAATGAATATGTAGTTTGAAAATATACTGATATTTTTAAAAACTCAGATGGTTTTCTCACCTACAGCTCATTTACTTTGTTCTTATTCAATAAAAAAAAATAATCTACAAATTTATATATATTATTTTGATCATATCACGTTGACACTGCAGTATTCTGAAGCAAGTTGAGTCCAGACTGAGGGGCCGGAGGTGGCCTCAGACCAAGGCAAACCTCATTAATGCTTAAAATCTCCAGGTAAACTGTCAGGATCAGACTTCTACGTGTTTATTATAGACCTGCTTACTGAACATCACTGGCCAGCCTGTTTTATTATCTGTGAGCTTTATTACCTCCGCCAAGGAGGTTATGTTTTTGCTGGTGTATGTTTGTTTGTTTGTCCATTTGTATGTTTGTTTGTCTGCCCGTTTGTTTGTATGTTTGTCAGCAAGATTATGCAAAAACTACTGGGCGTGTTTGGTGAAATTTTCAGGAGAGTTTGGTAATGGTCCAACTTAGAAATGATTAGATTTTGGTGGTGTAATGGTCATGGTGTTTATGTCTGTTGGTGTGTTCAGGATACCAGTTTATCCACAGGAGGGTGCAATTACATTGTGGGCCATTAATGACTGTGTTTGTGCATTTAGGTAGGAACCTTTGTTAGATAAGGTGTTGCTTGACGGTGGGAGCACATATGGTTTCTGACTGCAACGCCGCACAGTAGGAGACGTGATTGTATGAAATTTGTTTTGTTGAATTTATGGACTATGTTGCTTGAACGAACACTGTTTTTGGACTCAACTGGGTGAGCAAAGTAAATAAGAAAGAACCACAATTTACGAAGTCAGACATCATTTAAAGGATAAGGTCAGTTTTTTGACACCTGGACCTTATTTTTAGGATTAAATACGCTCGTAGACTCACCCAGACAATTTTGGCGGAGCTCAGAGCCGTTTTCGAGCAATTTAGATCTATCCAACGGCATTTTTCCTCATGCTGTAGTAGCAGACGGGGCCAGAAATCAAAGCCCCTAAATTAGTCATTATCTGCTGCGAAACTCGCTCATTTCAGCTACATTTTATAAATGGATGGCCAGTGTTATCACCATGTCAGCTCAACTTTGTTGTTATGGTCATCCGGGGCTTTACAAGGATGGGTAACTTTTGGTGACGTCATAGACAAGAACATGAGTAGAGCCGCTGTTGTTGCTAGGCTACACAGCTACACGGCTATTTTTGTGCAACATGGCGGAATATTTATCCAATGTAGAAGTGTCTGACAACGACTTTGAGTATAATGGATGCCCGTATCGTTTTGAGCCAGAATATACTGACGAGGAGCTATTTGAAAGGAGGATGCAGAGGGAAAGAGCTGAACAGCTGGCCAGAGAACAAGCAACCACTGTACGTCCACAAATGGGGGCTAACTGGTGGTGTTGTTGTGGACATTGCACGGCAATGGCAACAGAGGAGTGAGTTTGCTGCTCAGGGTGGGACTTGAGACCAGAGGAAACATGTATTGATGCCCCCCAAAATACAATTTCTGGCCCTGTCCGCTACTACGGCATGAGAGAAAAACGCCATCGGATGGATCTAAATTGCTCGAAAACGGCTCTGAGCTCCGCCAAAATTGTCTGGGTGAGTCTACGAGCGTATTTAATCCTAAAAATAAGGTCCAGGTGTCAAAAAAACGAACTTATCCTTTAATGCAAATCACAGTACAGGTGTGGAGGGAGCAGCGTGTCAGTCACTCAGCTTTGGTAGCCGTCAAGATAGCTTTTAGCATTGGGCTTAGCTGTTATACAAGTCAGAAACCCGCTCTAGCAAGCTGGAGGACATTCATCACAGCGTGGAAAAGGTTGTCTGCTGTTTGAAGGCGCGAGTTTTGTACCCATTCACTGGAGCACACCTGCAGTCAGCCAGCTGATCACCATCGGCAAGGATCGGCGAGAGGACGCTGACATTTGCTCCAAGTATGGCCACATGGGTGTTGGTTTCTTTGGGGGACGACAACATCTGCCAGCATGAGGACAGTAGGATCTACCTACTCTGCAGACATCCACGGAGGAGGATTCAATATCAACGGGACGGTTCGGGATCTATGGCACCCAACACGAGGTATGTGTAGTGCTACAAATCAATAATGGCCATTTGTTTTGTGTGCAACCTTTGTCTGGCGTAAATCCAATGCATTGATGGTCGAGGATAAATGACAATTGAATTAAGGGAGAAGCTTTTCTTGCGATCGTTTGTGTTTGTGTGAGCTGAGCAATGGACGCACGTGAGTTTAAGGAGAGATCTGCGGATTTTAATTCGCAATCGACCACTTGAATAAAGTTAAGAAGATATTCACAGATTCGTACTTTGTGGGTCAATAACTCATCAATGGAACAAGGTACAGTGCTGTGAAAAAGTATTTGCCCCCTTCCTGATTTTTTATGTTGCTGCATATTTGTCACACTGAAATGTTTCAGATCATTACACAGATTTTAGTATTGGGCAAAGATAACCAATATAGTCAATACAAAATGCAGTTTTTAAATAATGATTTTATTTATTAAGGGAAAAAAGCTATACACACACACATATACATATATATATATATATATACATATATATATACATATATATATATATATATATATATATATACACATATATGTATATATAAATGTATGTATATACACACACACACATATATAATATATATATATATATATTTATATATATACAGATATATATATATATATATATATATATATATATATATATATATATATATATATATATATATATATATATATGTATATATATATACATATATATATATAAATATATATATATATCTGTCCATGATGAGGTGAAACTGTCACTGCCCCTCGCCCGCAGCTCATTCAAAGGCGAGGAGAGCCGTTCATTTGATTGGTGAAGACTTGGCTGTGTTAAACCCACTCACGCCTTCTCTCCTCCCTCGTTGCCACTTGTGCCAGTGGTAGGGAAGGAGGCGTGGGTGCGCCGTGCAGGAAACTTGCAAAATGCCCTGGACACACCCTGTTGGAGCGACCAGGTCTACAAAATTGAGCCCTTATACTTAAACAGACCTTAATTAATGCTTTTAAAACTGTAAAGACAAACCAGAGGAGCTGAATGAAAGATTATCTTCAGAGTAAGTTTTCGGCTCACACTGACTGTTATTGGATAAAGACACAGCCATGTTTTTAATAAGCTTGACAATTGCTGGCAGTAGCATTAGCACATGAAGTGTCTCTGCTGCATATGATGGTTTAAGATATGTAAAACTTTGTAGCGAGTATCATTAAACTTGGCACAGAAAAGGTGGACAACTCAAACCACAGTTAAAAAAAGGCAAAAGGGTTTATTGTACAAACACGCAAGGGTTTGGTACACAGTGAGGCAGTCAGTTAAGGCATCAGTATCAAAAAGTCAGTGAGGCAAAAATGCAGTTAAAAACAGGCCAAGTAAATAGATAGGGCAACAGGATCCAAAGATGTGAGACAAAAACAGGGTCTGAAAAACAGGCAGGGTCTTACACAGCAGAGCATACAGAGAAGGCAACACTAGGCCTATCCAAAAACGTGAGGCTAAAGGTAAGGACGAAAGCCAGAGTAATACAAGGCTTGACTATAGACAGGAATGCTGGGACAAAGACTGTGACGTGCGATGAGACACTGGCACGTTTACATGCAGTCATTAAACCTTTTACAACCGGAATATTAGCAAAAACCCGGTTGTGTGCAGCCATGTAAACACCAAAAACCCTTTGAAAAACCAGTATATGCTCATATTCTGGTTTTTAAAATCACCCCTGGGTTACTCCTTTTCTAACCCGAATATTTGGTCATGTACACGCCGATTGGGATATCCTCAACGAAAAGAACATTAAGTTGTGTTCTGCGCATGTCCTTTTCGCAAGGAATCTTGGTCTTTTGAGTACAGGAAGTACTTGTTACATGGCACAGCTCTGGCTCGATTTCCTAATTCTTCACGTTCTCATCTTCCATTAATGAAAAAACTGACAAAGAATAGTGTCAGGTACTGGTGGTGGGTCAGTACCAGCACCAAAGCGCAAACGAAGCCCACTGTTAGCTGCTCCCGGGCCATTCATTATCTGCTGTGCTGCTGCTGTTGTTGCTATTGGATACAGGAAGAAGAAGTGGAAATGACGCACACTGACGTTCTCTGTGCGTGGTGACGTTCTCCGTGTGTCGCCGTTTGGTTCAGGATACTATGCATAGAGGAATAACCCTGTTTGCTCACGCATGTAAACTGGGTCAATCCAAATGTTTCAGAACCATAATATTGATCTTAACTCGAATATTGACTGCATATAAATGTAGCCAATGAAAGACATGAGGTGAAATACAACAGGTAATGAGGGGTGATTAGAGACAGGTGGGAAGAACACGCAGCATGCAGGTGTGACAAGACAGAGGCAGGACAAACAGGAACACGTGCCTGAAACATAGACATGGGTGAGTTTCAAAATAAAACAGGAAGAACCAGACATGAAACAAAAATGTGCAACAATAAAAGGGAACAACATGACAGTGAGATGGCTTTTCAGATTATAGACAGAAAGCCTCACAGCGCCCCTTTGTGGATAACTGGTGAAAGACAGCCTATTCCAAAATACAAATCTTCACTGTTGTTTTCTTTTAAAAGGAAGGTTTAGAATAGATTTTTATACTTTAGCCTTGGTATTATAACCTATTAAAGGTATGTAAACCTACACCTTGATCCTCTCAAACTATCATTAATTTATTTTTTTTCCTTCTTCATAATCACTCATTATAAATAGACAAATCTCTTCATTGTTCTTAACTTCTTTCATTATTTGAGGGCTCCTCTCTCAGCAGAAGGGAAACAACACTGGGGGCAGTTAGTGGACAGTTTCTGTTGATGGGACACTGTTCACCAGTCATGGTTTGTTTTTATCAGAGATGTAAGTGACATCCTCAGCAGGAGAGACTGCCCCTTCATCTGAAGGTAAGACCACTTTAAAAGCCTTTGGAAATGTTAACACGTGCAGTGACTTAAGACCTCGGAAACAGTCAAAGACAGTGAAATCGAATAAAATTAAGCCTGAAAGACTATGATCAATCATATAATGGTCTTGTTGCCTGAGCCTTCTAGTAGCCTACAATAAAACTGCATATATTTGTGTCGTGATTTTAATGCAAACAGATCAGAGATGCAAGAACTATTGGACCCACCAGGCTGCTAAAGACATGAAATAAAATGATACCATACCCTAAACAAAGCACAAGAATGTAACATAATCACTACAAAAGGCCATTTCAACAGAAATTTTATTTGGAAATTGATTTAAAAAAATGATCTTACTGCAGGTAAACAGAAAATTAAGACAAGAAATTTATGAATATTTAAACAAGACTGAAATTTGTAAGCATATAGCAAAGGCTACAGGAGAAAACAACTGCAAATAAACTAAAACTGAACTAAAACAAGCAAACTAGCATTTGAGAGTTTAAAACTCTTGAAAACTGTGCTAGGCACACCAGTTTACACATTCACACATATGTATACTTACACACACAAATATATATCTAATATTTATATAGAGCAGATTTGTTCTCTGACAATCAGTTTAATTCACTTGGACGGGATGGTTTCTATGTTTTTTAACAGCATAAGTCTCTTTGCAAACGTTAATCAAATCAAAGACTCTTTACAGTCATTAAAGCACAAGTTTCAAGTTGTGGCTATTAGTGAGACTTGGCTGACAAATGAACAGGGTTTTGACTTTGCTTCTGCAGGGTATAATTCTTTAAATGTAAGTCGTCAAATAAAAAGGGTTGGGGGTGTGGCATTTTATGTTCATACAGATTTCAAATGCAAAGGTATTGACTCTACAGTTGATGAAATTCTGGAGAGCTTAACAACTCAAGTCTATCCATCTCAAAATAAGAGTCTATTCTTGAGTTGTGTATATAGAGCACCAGGTTCATGCACTGATACATTTATGAAGACTGTTGTTAATATTTTTGAAAAAGTATGTGATAGGAAACAACTCTTTGTATGGAGTGACATGAACATTGATTTGATAAAATGGATTAAACATAAACTGACCTCTGAATTTTTGTAGCACCATATCTAGCTTGGGCCTCTGGTCCCTTATAGATTAACCTAGTGGAATAACTAAAGATATGGCAAAACTATTGATAATATTTTACAAATGCTCACTATCAAATTACAAGTGGTTTGCTAACAAGTGACGTCAGTGATCATCTTCCTGTTTCTGCAGTCATGCATGACCTTAATGTCTAATGTCCAGTTAATAAGACTAAACCTCTCACAAGTTGATGAGATTGAGATCACCGGAACAAACTGAAGCTTTAAAGAAAGATCTAATGAATATCAGCTGGTGTGAGGCGTATGTTGAAGATCCAAACATAGCCTATGAGTTTTTGTCAGCAATTCTAATTTATATAATAAACATTGTCCCATGAGAGAGTGCAGAGTGAAAGATAATTATAAAGATAAATTATGACGACTAAAGGTTTGCAAAGGGCACAGATTAAGAAAAGTATACTGAATCAGAAGTTTTTACAGATGAGAACTAGTGAGAGTGACAAAAAATACAAGTGGTCTAAGAACAAACTGATACACATTATCTGAGACTGAAAAACAGCATGTTACATTGAAACATTTGGAAAAATAAAAATGATCTACAAAGAACATGGAAAGTAATAAATCAGATAATTCATAACAAGGACCTCTGACCCTCACATCACTTCTTAAAGGTTAAGTTCGTTTTTTTGACACCTGGACCTTATTTTTAGGATTAATTACGCTCGTAGACTCACCCAGACAATTTTGGCGGAGCTCGGAGCCGTTTTCGAGCAATTTAGATCTATCTGACGGCGTTTTTTCTCATGCCATAGCAGCGGACATGGCCAGAAATCAAAGCCCCTAAATCAGACATTATCTGCTGCGAAACTCACTCCTCCTCTGTTGCCATTGCCGTGCAATGTCCACAACAACACCACCAGTTAGCCCCCATTTGTGGACGTACAGTGGTTGCTTGTTCTCTGGCCAGCTGTTCGGCTCTTTCCCTCTGCATCCTCCTTTCAAATAGCTCCTTGTCGGTATATTCTGGCTCAAAACGATACGGGCATCCATTATACTCAAAGTCGTCATCAGACACTTCTACATCGGATAAATATTCCGCCATGTTGCACAAAAATAGCCGTGTAGCTGTGTAGCCTAGCAACAACAGCGGCTCTACTCATGTTCTTGTCTATGACGTCACCAAAAGTTACCCATCCTTGTAAAGCCCCGGATGACCATAACAACAAAGTTGAGCTGACATGGTGATAACACTGGCCATCCATTTATAAAATGTAGCTGAAATGAGCGAGTTTCGCAGCAGATAATGTCTAATTTAGGGGCTTCGATTTCTGGCCCCGTCTGCTACTATGGCATGAGAAAAAACCCCGTTGGATGGATCTAAATTGCTCGAAAATGGCTCCGAGCTCCGCCAAAATTGTCTGGGTGAGTCTACGAGCGTATTTAATCCTAAAAATAAGGTCCAGGTGTCAAAAAAACGAACTTAACCTTTAAATAGTCCAAATGTACAGAGGTTAACTTAAAAATATTGCTGATGGTTTAGTGACGACTTTGTGGATGCTGGGACTAACCTAGCAAAAAAGATGATAAAAATATTAGACTGATAATCTAATTAACCATACTCTTACTCTTAGGAGTAGAGGAAACAGATATGGTTGAAGGTGTTAAGAAATTTTAAAATAAAATATTAACTGCTATAAACTCCACTGATATGAGAATTTTTAAAAAAGGTTATTTCTTTCATTGTAAGACCTCTGACTAACATTTGCAACCTCACCTTTAAGGTTTTTTTTTTTTTCCAAACAGTATGAAGCTGACTGTTACGACCCTGGTCGTAGTTTAAATTTGTATTGTGTTTATTTGTTTGGCTGTGCTGGGGGGGGTTCTCCTGTGCCCTCAGTGTGACTGAATGTGTGCATCAGAGCGCTGGTTTGATTAGGTGTGCTGCCCCTGCCTCCTACTGGACTGAGTCCATCGCCCTAACACCTGTGATTGGCTGTAGAGGAGGGAAGGCCAAACTCGCTGACATCAGCATCGACCAAGCACCAAGCAGACACGTCAGCCTAATTTAGAGAGTGTGTTCTTTTTGTTTTCAGTTGTTAGAGGTTACAGTTAAGTAGAGGCAAATTCGGCACCTCGAGGTGCTCTGAATTGTTTGTTTTGTGTTGTAAATATTTAAAATTGTAAACAAATTATACCGATACATCGATTCAAACTGCTGACTGACTCAGTGGCTGCTTGGGACTAAGTGGATTCAGGGATATTCACGTTATGTCTTAGCCACCCCTAGACGAGGCATAACACTGACAAAAGAAATTCCAATTTTTACAACTGAGACAAACAATGCATGGAAAATTATAGCCCAACATCTCTTCTTCCTCACTATTCCATAATTTAAGAAAAGATTTTTGTAAAACAGTTGAACAAAATAATAAACAAAAATAATCTACTGAGAGATAACCAATATGGATTTACAGAAAATGGAAGTACTACATATGCAGTAATGAACATAGCAGAAGAATTAGCAAATATAAATGAAAATCATGAATCTTTAATTGGTTTGGACATTGATTTCCAAAAGGCATTTGATACAATAGATCATACACCATTTCATACACCGTTGTTAAAAAACCTGGGGTAGTACGGGATATGAGGTGTAGTTTATTGTTGGCTATATAGTTATTTAGAAAATAGACAGCAGTGTGTAAAACTTAACAATACTGTGTCTGGATTTAGAAATGTAACCTCGGGAGGGCCTCAAGGGTCAATAACTGGTCAAAAAACAAAATGTTGTTTATATATCAATAATATTTGTGGTGTGCCCGATTTTTTAAAAACGTGATTTTTGCTGATGATACAAACTTATTTTGTTCAGAGAAAAACCTAAGAGACCATTAATGGAGTTTATGAGACTACATTCCCCGGGGTAATGTTTGATTTTAAATTGAAATGGAAACACCATATTGAACATATCAAAGGAAAAATGTCAAAGTCTATTGTAATATTGAATAAATCCAGAAACATCTGAAATTCTAAGGCCCTTTACAAACTTATTTGCTTATTGATTGTTCCTTACTTGTCATACTGTTTGGCATTATGGGGATCAACATTTAAAACAATAATCAATTCAATAATCGTACTGCAAAAAAGAGCCATTCGTATTATCAAGAAGAGTGATTTTTAAGCACACACAAACCCACTTTTCCTAAATTCCCATGACAAGAAATTAAATGGTCTGCACTTTTACAAAATAAATCAAGTAATATTTAAAGCAAAATCAAAGACATATACAAAATTTATTTTCATTTCAAGAGAGTGGATATAATTTGAGAGATGTTATTAAGTTTATTGTCCAGAAAGCCCACAAAGGTATTAAAAGGAGATGTGTTTCTGTTGTTGGAGTTTAACTGTGAAAAATGTTGAGTTGTCTACATTGTTTAAATGGTCGTACTATAATGACTTAATCATCAACTTTACCATAACCAACTCTGGTGCTTTGTTTTGATGCATGAGGCTGCTCAGCTGTTTTTCCCAGGTGTTGGCTCTGGGGCCTGAGGCTATCTCTGTCCACTGCTGGATCATGTTCAGTCTGAATAAAATATTAGGATTGTTCATTAATTTATTTAACCAATAAAACAATACTACCAGTAACTTTCAAAAGGTTGGTAATGATATTGGCATGTTCTCAAGGTCAGGTTATTGTGCCTTGCTCTCTTTGCTGCTACATTCATCACCTCAGAAGAGGAAGGTTAGCAGAGTCAAGTCAAAGACAGGAACAGGTAACTACAAAGTAACTGCAATTGGTTGGGAAAAATGGCTCCCACATATTTTACTGTGTAAACCATTATACAACAATGTCTCAGTGACAGCTGCATGTGTAGCTACCTTGTTAACCAATACAGCACTATCAGCAAATATTCAAAAAGTTTTCCAGCTAATGTTACCTCATCTTTGTTGTTAATAACATCATTAGCCAAATGAGCATCAAACAGAACTTACCATCTGGTTATTTGGAGGCAGCTGTACTTGAGTCTAGTCACCACTGGGATCATTAATATAGTCATCCATGCGAGTTTACAGTTAACGTTACTGCTAGAGCTAATACCTTGGCTGGTGTTTGAACTAGAGCCACAAACTGCAGAGTAGTCTGTAATTGTGCAGCACCTTTTTTAGGGGATTTCTATTTTCTGTCCCTCAGCTCTTCAGCACCACCCTTAAGTTTATTTTCCATTTTAATTTGCCTTCCTCCATCTAGCACACTCTGGTCCATTGGCTTGCTGTTTTAAGGAAAGGAGGGTGGGACATTACCACTTGGACCAAAGATGATAGGTAATCATAACAGGCAGTGACAGTGCCTATGATAGGATAGCTGAAGCCTATCAAAATGGACCAGCCCAGCCCCTCCTCTCTCTTTTTGTCAGAGGATCCTGGCCACGAAACTTTGAGCCATTTCTCTCACTGGTGGTGGACCCTGGTGACAGGTTAGGTCAGATACAGTCACTGATACAACCTGTTCCTCACTGACCTGCAGCTATCCTGCTCTGCATCAGCCCCTTACACCTCCCTCTGGAGAGCCTCTGCCTCCTGTTTGTTTCTCTGCAGCCCTTCTGATTGGCTAACTATCTGTGGCATGAACTGAACTGAACTTGTGATTGTTCCAACACTGGCCAATAATTTTCTTTTCTCTTTTTACTTGGTATTTTTCAGGAAAAAATGCCACTCAGAAGTATTAGGCAAGAAGACTGCTAGAGAAGATGTGGTCCAAAGCTGAGGTTGCTGCAGTGATGCGACATTTTGGAGATCACATTACCTCGGGGGAAACTCGCCTCCAAACCTGAGTGCAGGCAATGCCAGCAGGCGGAAGACCCTGTGTTGTCACAGCGAACTAATATAAAAGACTTTGTGATACACCGCATAACCACAAACAAGAGGCAGTCTCAGAGGAAACTGTAAAACTGTAAACCCATGTTCATGTTGGCTTTTACATCAAAGTCCAGCCCGTTTAAGTTGTACAATCTTAAGTGAATTCTGATAATCATATTGAGTATGTTAAACTTGTTCTTGTTACACACAGCCCTTTTAGTTGAACATTATTTAAAATTATATATTTATTTTTAACTTATCTTGAATATCTTAGTGTAAAAGGTTGTATTTTATGTGTTATACTTTTTCCACATTTGTTTTTTATATTATGTTTTTAAGGTTAAAAAAAAATCACATACTGTATTTAGTGCCTGAACTGAACTATCTGCTGCACATTTAGAATAAAAAGAAAGTGTTCATGTCCCAAAACAGGAGATTTTTGTTTGTTTTTTGGTTTTTATCATTTTCCATACTGTACATAAAACATACTGAACTGAAATTATTGTGTGCCCTTAAAAACCTATTATCTATGAACACATAACAATAGAACATAGAAAATATTAACAGTTTTGAAAAAAAGGACTCCCCTGAAGTAAAAAAAAGTTATTTTTTTGTTGAAAATATAACTCAGAATGTGTTTGGAGGCTGTGCTCTTTAGAGTTAAGGGAGACAATATTCTTAACAATCACTCTCCTGCATCCTTTTCGCAGTCACATCTTTGTACTTGTCATTTAGAGGTAGTGAAAAATTAAAATCATTAACTTTTTGAAGTCCTAACAATGCTGATGCTTCTAATGCTCCATACTGTGTTGTGTTTGTGCATTAGTCAAAAAGGAGGAGCTGAAGGGGTGAAATCCTCCTCCACTGAAGTCTTAATACTGTTTTTTGGTTTTGTCCACTTAATGTATAGTGGTGTCTGGTGAGTGTGTGTATTTATGTCAATTAGGGGTTGTGGGGAGCATTGCCCCCTTGTCCTTTTAAAGTCACCATAAAACTGTTGTGGTCAATGTAATCCACAATGCAAAAGTCTTAAACCACCACCCAGTCAGGTCTGATATCTCAGGCCCTGAAGCTTCTTTCAGAGACCTGAAGTGTGCTACAGTTTTTCTTTTACTATTATTATTTTTAGTAGTGTTTTGGCTTAATCACAATGGCTCCATGACCTTGGGAAAGGTGTGTCAGTGTAAACCACCAACATACCCGGTTTTGGTTTTTGTCAGTCTAAATACTATAAACCCCTGTGTATGTGTGTGGGTGTGTGTGTGTGTGTGTGTGTTTGTGAGAGAGAGAGAGAGAGAGAGTAAGTGCAGCGATCAGAGAGAGACTGTGTGTCCTGCTAAAAGCAGGGGTGGACCTAAAGACTAAAATAACTGTTTTTTTTGGCTGAATACCCGCCTACTGCGACGCCCCTGTGGAAGTTTGATGGATTTTTGGCAGAGCCCTGAAATGCTCCTGAGGCTGATATTCTGGACTGATCAATTAGTGAAGTGAAGATGTTCTTAATACAGGAGCTTATTGATCCTTCAGAGAACACAGAGACACAGAGGAACCAAGATCATGGAATCTGAACCCAGGATACAGAGGCTCAGTGAATGTGGTGTTGAAGGTGTAGATGTGAAGCAGTGTACCATAGTAGACTGCATAGAAAGACAGAGTGCCAGCAGGACAGTCCACATACACTGCCACTTGACGAGGGGTAGGGTTGACATAAAGGTCGGTAAATAATTTTCTGTCATTGTTCCAAACAGAGCAACCTTTCTCTTCATAGCACTCCAGACTCCAGGACTGATCATGTGCTCTAACAGCACAGTCCTGTCTGTCTCCTCTTCTTCTGATTCCTCTGTAGCTCACTGATATGTCAACATGGCCGCTCCACTCGACCTCCCAGTAGCAGCGACCAGTCAGTCTGTCTCTACACAGCAGCTGAATGAACCCGTCTTTGAATCTGTCTGGATGATCAGGATACGACTGATCTTCTTGTACTCGTGTCACAGTCCTGCTGCCACACAGTGTGAGGTTTCTGTGCACTGTGTTCATGTCGACTGTGAGCTCACAGGAATCTAAAAAGAAACAATGACAG
Organism: Cetoscarus ocellatus; assembly: GCA_037902135.1. NCBI lineage: Eukaryota > Metazoa > Chordata > Actinopteri > Labriformes > Labridae > Cetoscarus > Cetoscarus ocellatus. Next base: position 77,403 of record JBAMNC010001348.1, on the reverse strand, counting down.
TAACATTTCTCAGTTGTTCATCTGTCCATTATTGGAAATGTGATGATATGTTTTTGTATTTTGAGATCAGATCTGGAACTTTCTTACACTTTCTCAGACCTGGTCTCAACCATTTGGCTCCAGCAGGCTCCATCCTGTTATAATCATGGAAACAATTAAACTGATGAAAAGGTCAAAATTTAAACCATAGCTGCAGCACTCTATAGACCCCTTACTGCACTGATTGATTGTTCTTTATTTACGTGTCATGAACACACAGAGTGCCCGACCCTCATGTGTCTGTAAGACACTAAAAATTGATGCAACACTGGATGGAAATAAATCTTATGACATTGCAGAAGCTTACACAATGCTACAGCGAATGCGAGCTGTAATAAAAAATGTTGCCACTAAAAACACACTCTAATGTTTTCGTTGGACTGCCTTTAGCTTTTCGCTGTGGCATTGTTTCGATTAGCTTCTGCAATGTCACAAGATTTATTTTCATCAGGGTTGCATTAATTTTTCACCAAGATCTTGAATTGATGATGGGAGAGTCTGACCACGGCACGAAGCCTTCTCCAGCACATCCCAAAGATTCTCAATGGGGTTAAGGTCTGGACTCTGTGGTGGCCAATCCATGTGTGAAAATGATGTCTCATGCTCCCTGAACCACTCTTTCACAATTTGAGCCCCATCAATGCCATCCTGGCATTGTCATCTTGGAATATGCCCGTGCCATTAGGGAAGAAAAAATCCACTGATGGAATAACCTGGTCATTCAGTATATTCAGGTAGTCAGCTGACCTCATTCTTTGGGCCATAATGTTGCTGAACCTAGACCTGACCAACTGCAGCAAGACTGACAAGACCTCACAGCTGTTCAGTTCCAATCCCTCGAGTTCCCTTCACATTGTGTGTGTGGAAATGCTCTTACTTTCACTATTAAACATACCCCTGAGTTCTACTGTTGTTTTTCTTCTATTTGATTCGGCCAAACATTGAAGTGATTGCCGATCACGATCATTCAATGATTTGACCCTTCTTAAACAGACAGATGTTAGTCTGTTTAAGAAGGGTCAAATCATTGGCATGCATCAAGCAGAGAAAACATCTAAGGAGACTGCTGAAACTACAAAAAATTGAGTTAAGAACTGTCCAACGCATTATTAAAAACTGGAAGGATAGAGGGGAACCATTGTCTTCCAGGTTAGTTTCCTTTCAAAATCAACATCTTCTATGGCATACTATACCACAAAATACTCCTGATCTTAAATATGATTTGAGATCAGGATGCAAAAATGAGTACATCCCAATCAAAGGGGTGGGAGTAAAGCAAAATTGTAGTTATTATACTACCCTTGTTTTCATCTTATGGTAAAAAAAAATGTTATGTTAAACTCAGCTTCGTCAAAATTTTAGAAATTGTTCTTTTGTTCATTTAGATATTGATTGACACATTACTTTTAATAGAGGGTGTACTCATTTATGCTGGGCACTGTATGTATATATATATATATATATATATATATATATATATATGGCCATATATATGTGTGTATATATATATATATATATATATATATATATATATATATATATATATATATATATATATATATATATATATATATATATATATACATATATATATGTGAGGAAATGTTAACAGCCTTTCTTTCACAGTGAGGATCTTCAGTTGTGGTTACAGTAGATACTCGACGTACCTGAGAGACTCCAGTGGGTTCTTTAGTTCAGCAGACAGCAGCTTCACACCCCTGTCTCCTGGATGATTGTACCTCAGGTCCAGCTCTTTCAGCTGGGATGGGTGACATTTCAGGGCAGAGGCCAGAGAAGCACAGCCATCTTCTGTAATCAGACAGCCTGAGAGCCTGCAGAAATACAAAGGACACACGAGGGTTCAACAATATTGGTCAATACTAAATAAACAAATAAATTACTTGCATGCCTCAAAAAAACCTGGTGCCTCCGTGTTGGTTGCGCTTTATAAAAATATATAAATCAAATACTTATCTATTGTGACATTTAGGTACAAGACTAAGTCATAGGACAGAAGCTGACACTGCAAACTTTGTAAAAACAGAGAAAAATAAGCACTTGAAATATATTTTTGTCATCTTACAAACTGCTTGTATTCTACATATCAGAGCAGGTTGGGGGCGTCAAATGCTGACATGACCTGACATGATCACAGGTGTATCCATCACCATCAGTCTCTGCATGAGGCCTGATAACTGAACATTTGCTCACAGTGATTGTGTATTTCATACAGCTGCCTCACTGTCCAAAGCACAATGGGTGACATAAGAATACTGACCGGGCTTACTCTCCTTTATGATGTCTTTTCTCAAGTATAAAACTCATATAAAGATAAACTCTGTGAGGATTCCTCCCTCTCCTTGCTGCTCTCCCCCTCCCTTCCTGCTCCTCTGCCTTCTCTGCTGCTGGGGAGTGGGCGTGGCCTCCCCTGCACATGCTGCTGCAGCCTCACACCTGCGGTGGATTACCTAATCACCTCCACTATATAACCTGCTCATGGACACCTCTTGAGCGCCGGTGGATTTCCTCATCCAGAGTGGTTTGTTGGCCGTATCTCTTTGTTTTTGCTCCCTTTTCTTACACAGTGTCTCCATGAGCTCTCACCACGCCAACCCCACTCACCTCTCGCACAAGGATTCCCCCACGTGCACTGGATTTTCCCCTCTCACACCCTTTTGAACTGTGTTAAGCAATAAATTGATTGACAACTTTGATTTGCCTCCATCATCAGCTCTTCGATCCTTCAGCAAAATCTTATGGAGTCAATTCCTTGACACTTTGGTTGGATTACAGTTCTTCAAGGCATCTCATCTTAATCTTAACAACCAGTAACCTAGAGGCAGTCAGATGTTTATGAATTCTATGATTTTCTCTCATGTCTCAAGTTGCTTAACAGTTTGGGTTCAAACCTCATCCCGTTATTAAAAAATCTCTCCTGACAGCACAGTCAGGCTGTGTTAATAAAAGGCAAAAAACATTCGCTGGCATCACTGCCACGTATCAAAAATACAATCTGATGAGCTTTGAAAGCTTCATGTATTTATGTTTAAACTTAAAAATCACTAAAATCAATGCATGGAAATAATTATTTAGACTCTTCAAAATATCTTCAGCAGCACTGAGGTCCACATCTCTCTGGCATGAACGTCTCTCTCTGAAAAAACCCTCTGGTCTCACAGTCTCACTCTGGATTCAGTACCTGTCATGATCCCGCATCTCTTAGTTAACTTCCCTCTTATGTTTCTTCATTTCATGTTTTGTATTGTGTTTCCTGTTTTATTTTGAAATCACTAACCCTTGTCTGTATTTGAAGGTTTTGCCTCCTGTCTGGTTTTGTCACACTTGCCTCCTGATTGTTCCACCCCAGCTGTGTCTAATCACCCCAATCACCTCATGTATTTAACCTCATGTCGTCCTTTGTCCTGAGTCAACTCATAGTACCTCACAATCTCGATCCAGCATTCTTTCTAGTCTTGCCGTGCATTACCCTCTTTGATAATTGACTTAGTTTTGCCTCACGTTTTGGATACTGTCACCTTGGTCTTATCTCTTGTGTACCGAACTTCGCCTGGTAAATAAACCTCTTGACTGTTTGACTCCAGTTCTGTGTCCTGCATTTGTGTCTCTGAGCCTTGTCTGGTTACAGTACCCACATCAGGAGGTCCTCGTGTAGAGAGGGGAAGGGTCTTAACAATAACTTTGTTAAACTAAAAAAAGGTCAAATAACAACGGCTGTAACTAAAATATCATCAGGATGACCTCTGCCTCCACTGACCATGATGTTTCTGTGGCTCTCTGTCTGTTCAGGAGGCTCTCTGTTTCTAATGTCCGCTGTGCTGCCGTCACACACTCAAACTTTTTTCAGCAGTTTGTGTAAATAATGGTTTTGAATCCTGTAGGTGTGGAAAAATCCAAAGCTGCTCCATAAAACTGAGGTACAGCTCTCTTTAAGGACTAAATCTGCAGTTTCACTTCATTTTCAGAGACACTGCTGACGATCTAGAGGGGAGCATAGGGCACATTATTGTGTCCCTACACAAACTGCTCACAAATATCTGGACATCAGTGAAGAGCTTCTTGATTTCTATGAAGATCAGATGTTCAAACACCTTTTTCAGAGGGTCTCTGAATCAGTCTGAGATGAAAAGAGAAGTGAGTGAAAGATTCTGACTGATTCTGAACAAACTGGACCAGGATCTGACCTGAGAGTTTCCACTTTACAGTTTGGACTCTTCAGTCCAGCAGACAGGTCCTTCACTCCTGAATCCTCCAGGTCGTTGTTGCTCAGGTCCAACTCTCTGATGGAACAGGACTGGGAGCTCAGAGCTGAGGACAGATCTTTGCAGCTTCTCTCTGTGACGTAACAGTGACTCAATCTGTAAAAAAAAACAACAGCAGAAGAAAATATTATTGTTGAGGGAGAGCCGCTCAGACTTCATGATCTTGGGTGTCCTGATCAAAGATGAAGGTGAGAGCACCACGAGGCAGAGCTGAGTATAAAGGAGCAGAGCAGATAAACAGGAGCAGAGCTCCACTATTTTTCTTTAACCCCACATTAATGAAGTGAAGATTGGAAGATGAAGAGCTTCAACCTTGCCTCCATGCCTCTTGAGGAGAGGCATACTGGTGCAAATATAATGACATGGATAGAATGCAGCAACAGAATGCTACAAGCTGCAAAGTTCATCAAAACTTGAAAGAATTATCATCTTGATTGTATTTATTTTTAGTTAGCACATACCAACACTTTAAGCTGGAAGCTAATCATGGATATATAAAATAAGCTGTATGCTGGTGCGATAAGCTGCTGTTTACGTATGATCCGATTAGTCGACTAGTTGCAAAAATAGTCGGTGACTAGTTGACTATCAGAGTAGTCGTTTGTGGCAGCCCTAGTTGTAGTTGATAGAAAGGCAACAGGAACTCAAATAACCACTCGTTACAACCAAGAAGACCATTTCTGAACACACATGTCCAATCTTGAAGCAGATGGACTAAAGCAGCAGAGGACCACACCAGGGGCCGCTCCTGTCAGCCAAGAACAGGAAACCGAGGCTACAGTTCACACTGACTCACCAAAACTGGACAGTAGAAGATTGTAAAAATGTCTCCTGGTCTGATGAGTCTGGATTTCTGCTCCACATTCAGATGGTCGGCTCACAATCTGCTGTGAACACCATAGAGCATGGATCCTTCCTGCCTTGGATCACAGTTCAGGCTGCTGCTGCTGGTGTGATGATGTGAGGGACATTTTCTTGGCACACATTGGGCCCCTTACCACCAACTGAGCATGGTTTAAACCCCACAATCTACCTGAGGATTGTTGCTGACCATGTCCATCCCTTCATGACCACAGTGAACCACCTTCTGATGGAGACTTCCAGCAGCTCCATGACAAAAAGCTGTGTGATGACAGTGATGCTATCATGGAGATATGGACCAACATCTCTGATGATGTTTCAGCTCCTTGTTGAATCTCTGACACCAAGAATTAAGGAGCTCTGAAGGTGAAGGGGGTCCAACCTGGGACTACCACGGTGTGCCTAATAAAGTGTCCAAGGAATGTTTCTTGTGATTCCTGATCTATAGTTCTGTTCTTTACATTTGCTGTATGTTCTTTGTGTCAGAAGCTCACAAACACTTCTGCCTCCATGTTGAACAACAACAAAGCGTGTGAATCAGATCCTTTTCTTTTAGTCCTGACTCTCTCACTAAAATCTGTCCATATTTCAACACCCCAAACCAAAAACTGCTTTAAGGCTCAGCCTTTACCACAGAGTCACAGTTGGATCAAAACTCTTTGTAATGAAAGATATTAAATCTCTTTAACCCTGTTGAAATCCGTACAGGTAGGGGTGGGCCATATGAAACATACTTTGATTTTACAACCACTCTTTGTGTTCTCATTTCTAACATTTATTTGTAAATGACTAAACAGAACTGAAGTTTTGTCCTTAAACAGTCTTTAAATGCACAAATGCTGAACTTTGAATGAAAGTTATTCATTTCAGACATCAACTTTTCTTTGGGAACAACATGTTGGTAAATGGAGGATTTCAATATTTGTCCATTTAGTTGCTGTCATTGTCCTTTTTCACAGAGCCGTAACCAAAACCACCACAACCAGGCTCCTTCATATTTACTCCTCCAGACATTCACCTTAATTCTGTGAGGCCGTAACATCTGTACCTGCAGTACTGTTGGACACACACCACATGGCTTGTATCCCCACATACACACAATGGTAGAGACGCTCACTCCACTCTGTTAGGACCTCTGAGGACAGAAAAAAGAAGGGACCATGTGTCCCCCTCCATTCTGTCTCTGGGACGTTCACAGGGGAGGTGAAGCGCCACAGGGCCGTAAATATCACAGATTGAAGCGGCAGTATGGACTGAGCTATTGGCTAAAAAGTTGTGTGATGGTTAACCTGACATGCCAGACGGACATTTCCATATATACGCCATGAAAATATTTCACTAGTCCATCTGGAGAAGAGCCCATAGAAAATGTTTTCAGAGGCAGAACCTTCAAAAACAACTGCAGCTGGTGATTGGACGATCCTTCTGCCAGTCACACTCATCACAGACCAATCCATATCAAGCCACAGTATGATGTAGCAGCTCGACCCTGTTGTTAGCCGTTAGCCTAAACTATGTTTCAGTCCTTAGACTATCGTCTTACATTAAATTATACCACACAGATGTATCATTTACCACTTATATGTGACATGAACCTCGTCAACAACAATCCCCACCAAGTTCTCCCAGTAAACCTCTGAGGACAGGTATCGCTGAGTAACCTTGACTACCATAGACTAATCAGCATAATCCGCAGAGGATTTTCACATTCCCTCCCAGTTTCCCAGCAGTGATCCCCAGCTTCCTGGTTCCTCTGATTTGATCATCCACGAGGGCAACCAGCAGAGACAAAATGGGGTTTAGAGTCCTTCCCATCTTTTTCACAACCAGAGGAGTCAGTTGGTAGATCAAACTCTAACCGAAACCAGTCTGGAGAAGAGCAAAAACACAGTTTCCTGTAAGAAAAGCTTTAAGTGAAGTTCTTTGCTCCTCTATTAGAGAAAAAATTGAGTCCATTTCTGATAAACCACAGATAGTGCTGCATGCATGGAGACCGCTTCAGAAGCCACTGTTTTCAAACATGCAGTCACTTTATGCTGTCGTCACATCTGCAGCTCCTGCCTTTTTCCCGATGGGTTGTTCAGCTTTTAGCTGAGTGAAGCTGTAGAGGACTGGAACTTGGAAAGATAGATCTGCATGATTTTAGACAATGAATCAGGAAAGTCCATCTGCAATGCAAGGTTATGTGATAGTCTTATATAAAAAATATGAAATTGTCTGCATTCCTCTCCTTTCAAGCCTCCGTCAGTCAGGGTTGACCATGGAAAGTACATCGTAGTTGTCCTGGCTGACTGCTCGGCTGGACCACTATTGTTTGAGGCTGAAGAGACCGATGCGGGAGTGACAGTCTCTGTCACAGAAGTCACATTAGATAACCTAATCCTTAATTGATCCCCAGAGGGGAAATTCGGGTATTGAAGCAGTACAGGGCAAGTACAAGGATAGTAGCATGCATTGAATAAGACAGAAATCAAAACATAGAAGGTATATACAATTATCAAAATTAACTAACATACTAAAAAAAAACATCTGTGTGTGGGTCTCTGGTGTGTTGGAGTTGTTGTGCTCCTTTCTGCGTGCCCTCTTGTCTACAGCTGCATTCACCAGCTTCTCTTCCCCTATCTTGAGGTATTGGTTCAGGATACTTCTCCACCTCATGTGTTCAGCTGCAAGGTCCTCAGGACTCCCAGGACTCGGCATCAATGTCCAGCTCCTTCATGTGTCTCTTGCAGACATTCTTGTACCTCAGCTGTGGGCGCCCAGTGCTTCTCTACCCAGATGCCAGCTCTCCATAGAGGATGTCTTTTGGGATGAACGAGGTGTTCCTTGGTTGGGTGTACATGCTGACAAGGGTGACAGGGCCTTCGGTGTTGAGGCGGAGAGTCAGGAGGCGCTCTGAGCAGCTACTGCCTGGTTCTACCATGAGCAGCAGGCTGTTCCTCACTGCAAAGCCTACTCCATGCTGTCTGGGCTTGTCGGAGCCCTTTCCCTACCAGTAGAACATGTAGTCCTTCTCCTTCAGTATACCTGAGTCTGCAAGCCGTGTTTCCTGAAAGCTGGTCATCACTGTCCGAATGTTTCAAGCTACCAGTTTTAGAGCTAGTCTCTTTCATTGTTTTTTTTTGTTGTTGATTGGTGCGATGCTTGCGGTCCTCTTTTTGGATGGTTCCTAATCCCCATGCACTTAATGAAGATAGAAGACCATGACGGGACAGCACCTTGCTGGCTGGGGCTGCCCAGCTTGAGGGAAGTAGCTGATAGCCCCTCCCACTGTCGGAAGCAACCCCTGGAGCCTTGCTCTACGCCAGTTGAGCTTTTGCTTATAACCGGTAACTGCTGCTCCCTGTGTCCGCCAAGCTGGAGTGTCCTCTCCAGGTTGCTGGGGCAGGTTTCCAGGTGACTATTAAATGAATGCCTCGGCAGTGTTGTTAGGAGGACAAGCTGTTGCCCATGTAGGTCGTCCCCTCTCTCCACATCGCTGATGGGTCCAAAGGAACAGCCGACCCATTACAGTTTGGCACCAGTGTTGTCGCAGAAGTTGTCGGAAAGGTCATGGGGTTCATTGCCAGAACACATAAGGGGCTTCACTCTGGATTTTCTGTGAGGGTTTACTCCCTTAGCCTTTGGCTTTCCAAGTCGACCTGTACTTGTTTTGTTAGATCTTAGTGCAGCTTTTGACACCATTGATCATGATGTTCTTATACAGAGATTAGAGGTATTACTCGGGATTACAGGGACTGCCCTAAATTGGTTTAAGTCCTACTTATCTGATAGATACCAGTATGTACACGTGAACAAGTCCTCTGTGTACACTAAAGTAAGTTACGGAGTTCCTCAAGGTTCCGTGCTCGGTCCAATTCTCTTCTCCATATATATGCTTCCCCTTGGTGATATCATGAGGAAATACTCAGTTAATTTTCATTGTTACGCTGATGATACTCAACTGTATGTATCAATGAAGCCAGGTGAGACAAATCAGTTACCTAAACTAGATGCGTGTCTAAAGGACATTAGGGCCTGGATGGCCAAAAATTTTGTTCTTCTTAACTCAGACAAGGCAGACATCATTGTGCTGGGTCCTCGACACCTTAGAGAAACCTTTTCTAATGATTTAACTGCCATAGATGGCATTAGCCTGACGCCAAGCACAACTGTTAGAAATCTTGGGGTTCTATTTGATCAGGACTTATCCTTTAACGCTCACATTAAGCAAATTTCAAGAACAGCCTTTTTCCATCTTCGTAACATCACTAAAATTAGGCCTATCCTGTCCCAGAATGATGCTGAAAAGCTAGTCCATGCTTTTGTTACCTCTAGACTGGACTATTGTAATTCTCTTCTTTCAGGCTGTCCCAGTAAGTTGCTTAAGATGCTTCAGTTGGTTCAAAATGCTGCAGCTCGTGTACTGACTAGAACTAGGAGAAGAGACCACATTACTCCTGTATTAGCTTCTCTGCATTGGCGTTAATAAAATATAGAATAGAATTCAAGATTCTTCTTCTCACCTATAAAGCTCTCAGTGGACAGGCACCAATTTATCTCAAAGAGCTTGTAGTGCCGTACAACCCCTCTAGAACATTATGCTCCCAAAATGCTGGCCTGCTCGTGGTTCCATCAGTCTCTAGAAGTAGTATAGGAGGTAGAGCCTTCAGTTATCAGGCTCCTCTTCTCTGGAACCATTTACCGACCACGGTTCGGGAGGCAGACACCCTCTCTACCTTTAAGGTTAGACTTAAAACATTCCTCTTTGATAAAGCTTTCAGTTAGGGACCAGCTCATCGTCCATTAGTTTAGACACATAGCTAAGATGCAACAAGCTTACACTGCCGGGGGGGATCTGGCACACTGGGCTCTGTCCCTCTCTCTCTCACACTCTCTCTATCTGCCTCTGCCCCTTTCTGTTTGCTCCTGTACTCGTCTCTGGCTCTTGTCTTTTAGGTGGCCTGGGATCCTTGGTGGAGACTGCCTGCTGCTGTGGAGTCACGAAGCCTCAATAACTACAATTACAGACATAACACATATTTGGCCATCTCACTCCAGTTCATAATCATTATAGCTGTTAATGAAGACATTGGCATGATCTTTCTATCCTATCCATGGTTGATACATCTATAGTAACTATCTCTAGCTCCATATGGGCATGAGATCCCCCTTGAAAATGAGGTGTCACATCTCAAGAGGTTTACCATTAATGGAGCGACGCCTGCGAGCTAGTTCAGGCAGACAACTCGAGCTGCTCAGCTATGCATATGTCACATGTCTCACTCCTCTCAACCATTCTACAATCACACTCTTCACCTCTCAATTTGGTGGTATATTTAAACTGGGAGTTTTCCCATCTCTCCCTCTGCCCTGCAACAACTCTGCTGCCCTACACTGACTTGCTGCATGTTCTTTTCACCCCCACCGCCACCCCAGCATCCACCTGCAGGCTCCGGGGGTGTTCAGTATGTTTTGCTCATCACTCCTTTATGCGTTCATGTAAACCTTTCTGCAGGGAGTGATGAAACCAGAGCCTGGGCGCCAAACCTGTAACATGTGTTTGTAGCTACAATAAACAAATTTAAACGTGAGTTGACTGACTGAAATACATTTATACTTAACGGAGACAAATATGGTAGGGATGCACTTGTGGTCTGGGCACCCATGAGTTCGTCACTACCATAAATTCTTATTTTCAGTAAGACTTTCATTGATTATACTTCTACAAAATTTATCACCACAACCACACAGACATGAGGACCCTCCTGAAAACAAGATGTAGCATCTCAAGAGGCTAACCTCTAATAAATTTGTTTTCAGCAGAAACAAATTTGATGACGACAGGTCTATGATTGGCCCATTGATCTGTCACTTACTTTGGTTCTTACTTTAGTCCACTTGTCTCCACTTACCTCCCTTCCTTTGCCCACGAACCCAACACAGCATCGTGTGGATTTGCTGTTCATCATGAGACTGGGGTCCACATCCAAGATTTCCTGCTGCTTAACAGAGGGTTTTTTCTTGCTGCCATGATGGAGGGATTCATGATTGGCAATATGGATTCATGTTGGGTGTTGGATGTATATATTTGTATATATATGTATATGTGTATTTTATATATGTATATATATATCTATGCATATATGTGTATCCATAACATGAAGAGCTTTGTGCTCTATTGTAAAGTGTCTTGCGGTAACACTTGTTATGAATTGGCGCTATACAAATATTGATTGATTGACTGATTGATTGATTGATTGATTGATTGATTGACTGATTGATTGATTGGAGTTTAAGGGCACAAGGGTGCACACCTACCCCAAGGCTCCGGAGGGAAGGGACGCCAACCCCTTTCAGCTGTGTTAACAACTGCTGTCACTGCTGTCTCTGCATTATAGAAAAATAAATGAACAAAGTTGGACATTTTTAGCTCCACTGTAGAATTGGATTAAGTTAAGTGTTCTTTTTTTGTCTTTCTATATACACACATGTATATATCTACATTTTCTTCTGCACTTATTTATCCCTAATTCATTTCTTCATCTGTGCCTGTGTTTTTTATGACATACAGAGTTTTCTTCAGTCAGACAATAATGACTAAATAATAGCATGTATTTATATTCATAATGGGATTATTCTGTCAGACATGTTCAGACAATAAAATGAAGAAATCTCTTTATTATAGTATTACTGTTGTCTTGATTTGTCTCCATTAAGGGGCCTGGACTAAACGAGGGACAGAGCAGTGATGATGTCTCACACCTGTCTGCTGCATGCTGAACGAGGGGAGGGACAGAGGGCTGCAGACTGAAATCACTACAAGAGAAAACATGAAAAAGAATGCATGGAAATAATTATTTACACTGTCTGAAACATCTTCAGCAGCACTGAGGTCCACATTTCTCTGGCATGAACGCCCCCCTCTGAACCTGCTGAGTAACTCAGGCGAAGCAGGCGGTCCACACACGCGCCGTTTACAATCCTAAACACATTTGAACCATTATTTTATGCCGGTTACCACACACACATTTACAACAGCGACGCTGGTCCCCCCTAACATCACAGGCTAATGCACAACATGCTAACCGCAGTAGGACAGCTGCAAATTAGCCTACTTTCCAGGCTAACTTCAGCACAAACTGAGGCGTAATTGGGTGGGTAAAGGACTGATTATATTCAGCCAACTGTTAAACTTCTCCTCATGAACCTTATGCTGCATTCCATTTACATAGGAACTGGGAAGAGGGAAGTGGGAATGATGCCATTTCCGAGTTATCAGTGTTCCAGTTACAAAGACAGAAAAAACGTGCCGATCTACCAGGCTATTGTTAGTCATTGTGTTAGCCCTTGTTAGCAAGCATGTCCTGCTTTGTAGTTTGCACATACCACATGAAGAATGTAAATAACACTATAGCAGCATTTCCACATACATATGTCAAACAATACTACATATACGGCTGATTTAGTGCATCAAACACTGGCCAGAAGTGCTAATAAACGGAATAATACAGGAGCTTAATAACTGTTTACATTGGGGGGCAGCCATCTTCGATTGTCAACTCGGGGGTGGTGAAGATCCCCCAACTTCCCATTCGGAAATTCCGACCTTGGGGGGCATTCCAGTTGAAATTCCCCACTCGGAACTCGGAAATCCCGACTCCCCAGTACAACTGGAACGCAACATTAATACATGCTGGTTACCAGATAACAGCAAGCTGATTTCCCCAAACATCACAGGCTAACGCACAACATTCTAACCTAGCCTACCTTCTGGGCTAATGTTAGCAGAAACTCAGGGGTTATTGGGTGGGTTAAGGACTGATTATATTCAGTCAACTGTCAAACTCCTCTGGACTAATGTAGGAATGTTCATACTTTGAAATTTACCCTTCAGACTTTCAACAAGTAATGTTAACATTGACGAACATGTGAAGTTACCCCTGCTGTTAGCATTAGCTCGTAGCAATAAGTTAAATAAATACTACACAGCATTAAAATACTCACATTTCCATCATCAGGTTTGGCGACAGATTGTTGGTACTGAGCCCCGATTCAGGAACTGACTTAAGTTGAAGAAGCAGTCAGCCGTGAAGTGACTGGCACACACATACAGGTTTAACCCCCAAATTCCACATAACTAGAAAGCACCGTGCCGCGCAGCGCCGCGCTCTTGAATCGTACTGCGGAGCACTTAGAACCCACTCTAGTCTATCAGGGAAATTCCACTGCCCGCGCCAGCGCTGTGTCGCTGAAGCGCCAGTGCACACCACAGCGCTGGAGATTCGCTTCGGGTCTTTTTTCTGCGCAGCCGCTTCAAAACCTCGTAAATTCACTGTCGTTGAGAAAGCATCAGACAGGAAGTATCCGGAACTTTCAAAATAAAACACAATGCACAGACTCTCAAACGTAAATTTCCTCAATAGCTTGTCATTACTTCACAACCGGAGGCGAGAGCATCAGGTCAACAGTCGGTCAGAGGGTCCCAGAGGCAACACGACACCATGGACGAAGAAAAGTGAATCGTAGAGGTACAGAAATACATAACATTGTACATATGACACCAAACATCCTTTCTACAAGGATATAGGCCGATAGAAGTGAAATAAATCACGAAGCTGTATGGTTGGGACCAGCAAAGGGACCTTAGAGAATCGAAGTGAGGTGTTGTTTACTTCTTTTCTCAGTCTATAACATGTTTTATTGAGGTGTGACATCGCTATTCGCACAAGAGCTTGAGGCTCTCCAGGGATCAGCCTCACTCCCTACAGGGCTGCGCGCCACAGCGCTGCTCGGCGCGGCGCATCCAGTGGGGTTTGCAGGTCGGAGCAAGACCGCGGCGCTGCGCGGCACGGCGCTTTCGCGTCATGTGGAATTTAGGGGTCAGTCGACTCTAGCTGGCTCACTCTTCAATAATAGAATTAATCCACTGGGTCCTTTGGTCCTCTGAGGCTGGTAGCTTATATGTAAAAATATATGTGGCTGTTTACAGTCAACAACCGAGCAGTGACAGCTTCTGAGCTTAGACATGCTGAACACCGATCTCTCAATAAGAATATAAACAACATGGCTGCTATTCACAGAGGAATCTGTCCAGCAGGGGGAGGGGTCTACGCAGGTTAGGTATGCAAATCAAAAAATATCCTGTTATGTAACAGTATATCCACAGACTCAACAGCTCGCTGAATGCCATGAGTTTACATTTATGCAGCCTGCTAAATACAGGTTTTGTTGTCTACTATCACATTTTCTGGGCCAGGAGGAAGGCCAACTACTCAAAAATGTGTTCAAAAGACTTAAAAATTTGTTTTTTGCACAACACGGGACCTTTAACTAAAAAAACAGAAATGGGATGAAGTGTCTTTAAGCGAAATTAACAAGGCATATGAAACAGTTTTTGAAATACTGATTGGTTTTTAGGAAAAAAAGAACAAAAGAGGCAGAGGAGAGGTATACAAAATAGAAAAATAAATTATTATGGATAATAAGAAAACAAGAAAAAGATTACTGTAGTGAATTACTAAATTAAAGTATTACATGCATATGGAATAATAAACAGTATAATAAAGAAAGATATAGTAAAGACTGATTTTACAAATTAGTTTGTAAAAGATAATAAAGACTCATTTGACAAAATCACAAAAGTAAATGAATTTAATACATTTTTTGTAGAAGTGGGGCCAAATCTTACAAAAAAAATCCAAAATCAATGGAAAATGAGGCCAAAGGCAACTCCATAAGGAATAATATTAATAGTATTTATCTTAGTAAAGTAGAGAAAGCAGAAATATTGAATTTTGTGAAAAAAATGTGCAAGTAAAGGATCAACTGATTGTGATGGCATTGACATGGGCCGTATTGGGAATACCCTCTCCCATCTTATGCTTGCCCTCTCCTCCTCCTTACAGCAGGCACCTGTTGATGCATCTGTCTTGGGCTTCAATGACATTGCCTTGCAGACCTTTGCCCTCATGACTAGAGCGCTGGGGCGCTTGATGTCCACTCTGGCCCAAGCTCGTCGCCAGGTGTGGCTTGCCCAGTCGCCCCTGACGGACGCATGTAGGAGAGTTCTCCCCTCGGTGCCAGTAGAACCAGGGGAGCTCTTTGGCACTGCTGCATTGGAGGCCTTACAGTGCACTGCTCAAGCTGGGCAAATGCGTCAGCAGCTGGCTAGCCTTCAGAGGGCTGTGCCTACCCAAAGAGCCAGGGTTGCTTCTGCAACTCCTCGGCGCCAAGTACGGCCATCATCATCCTCCAGCGGCCCCCAACAGCCTCGGCAGCCTGTTCAAGGGCCCACACGTGACTTTCGTGCCCCCAGCGGGCCGCCTCCAAGGCAGCTTAGGGGTACCATGTCTGCCCCCCGTCCCCCCAGGACCTCTGGGGGGCGGGGCCGCAGATACTGACTTTTCAGGGCCAGCGGTCGGCAGGTTTTACCCGACAGCAGCTCAATTACTGGGCTGCATGCACGCTGGACCCCTGGGTTGTTGCCACCCTTACCCAGGGGTATGCTCTACAGTTCCGACGCCGGCCCTTGGCCTGCGGCCGGGTCAAGGTCACCATAATAAAGGACCCGGCAAAAGCTCTGGCACTAAGCCAGGAGTTGTCCACCCTCCTGGCCAAAGGTGCCATCGAGCCAGTGGACCCTCAGCTGCAGCCGGGAGGGTTCTATTCCACTTACTTCCTTGTCCCAAAGAAGGATGGGGGGGTTCCGCCCGATCTTGGATCTCAGGAGTCTCAACAAGTTCCTGAAGACCCTGCCGTTTCATATGTTGACCACAGCCAAGGTGCTGCGTGTGGTAAGTCACCAGGACTGGTTCACGTTGATAGACCTCAAAGATGCATATTTTCACATTCTAATTGTGCCGCATCACAGGCAATTCCTGCGGTTTGCATTTCAGGGGCTGCATTTTCAATTCAGGGTGCTCCCTTTTGGTCTGTCCCTCTCTCCGAGGGTTTTCACCAGGTGTGTGGAGGTGGCTCTTGCACCTCTGCAGTCAGAGGGCATAAAAGTCCTGCCCTATCTCGACGACTGGCTGGTTTGTGCACCGTCCCGGTCTCAGGCAGTTCAGGATACAGCCCGTCTTCTGACCAATGTGGCCCAGCTAGGGCTGACGGTAAACCTGGGGAAAAGCCGTCTGGTCCCTTCCCAGATGATAACTTATCTGGGGTTGGATTTGGACTCAGGGTGCATGCAAGCCCGGCTGTCGCCTCAGCGTGTGGACAGCATCCTGAACTCACTGGCCCTCTTCAGAAGGGGCAAGATGTTGCCTTACATCGGGTTGTTACAGCTTGTAGGAAGACTGACAGCAGCTGTCCCAGTGATTCCTCTGGGCTTGCTTGCCCTGCGGCTTTTGCAGAGATGGGCGCGCAGTCTCCGCTTAGATGCCAGGTGCCACAAACACAGACTAGTCAGAGTGACACAGCAGTGTATCCTAGCTCTGTCCCCATGGAAAGAGAGGTCATTTTTAGTGGTGGGCGTGCCCCTGCAGGGCCATACACACAGCTCACTGCATGTGTGTATGGCCCTGCATACACACATGCCATACACATGGCCCTGGAGCTGCATTCACCTAAGAGTGAATGCAGCTCACTGCATTCACTCTTAGGTGAATGCAGTGAGCTAGTCAAGGGAACCATTCTGAATGCTAGGGCACCGTCTACTTGGGCTCAGTATGCCAATAGATGGAAACTGTCTGCAGAGTGGTGTGCGGGAAAACACTTAGACCCGGTCCACTGCCCAATTGCAATGGTCTTGGAATTTCTGCAGTACCTGCTAGACGGTGGGCGTTCTCATTCAACGCTTAAGGTGTATGTAGCTGCAATTTCCAGTCGCCATGTCTTGGTGGACAATGGCACCGTAAGCTCACACAGACTGGTCTCTCTCTTCCTTAGAGGAGCCCTTAGGTCACACCCTCTAAGAACCAGGAGTACCCCATCATGGGATTTACCTTTGGTACTGGATGCTCTGTGCCAGCATCCCTTTGAGCCCCTTGCCTTGGCAGGACTTAAGTGGCTGTCATTTAAAGTTGCTTTCCTTCTCGCTATTGTCTCTGCAAAGCGAGTGGGGGAGTTACATGCCCTGTCTGTCAGCAGCCCATGCTTACGTTGGAACGCTGATGGCTCTGGGGTTTCATTGTGGCCAAACGTGATGTTCCTCCCCAAGGTCTTGTCCCCATCGTATGTAAATCAGCCTATTCGGCTGGCCCGATTTGTGCCCCCACCTGAGGAGAGTGGGTCGCAGCTCCTGTGCCCGGTGTGGGCATTGGAGGCTTATATTGATGCCACTGCTGCCATGCGACAGTGTGATCAACTTTTTGTTTGCTTTGCTGGTCCTAGGAAGGGGTGCGCTCTCTCCAAGCAGAGACTGTCCCACTGGATTGTTGACACCATTGCACACGCCTATGGGTCCACTAACCACCCCCCACCAGCTGGGGTGCGATGTCACTCTACTAGGGGCGTGTCTGCATCATGGGCTGCCCTGAAGGGAGTGCCCCTTGATGCCATTTGTGCTGCTGCCTCCTGGGCCTCACCTAACACCTTTTCAAGGTTCTACAGGGTGAATGTAGCTGCCTCCCCTCTGATGAGTGCAGTCCTGGCCCCGGCATGCTCTGCTCCCAGCTGTTGAGGTGAGTGGGGATTTCAAGTGACTCTGTTGGTATGAGTCATCCAGTGCTTAAAGCACCGCCTCTGGCGGTCAGTAGGGATGAAATAGAACGAGAGTTATGAATGTACCTACGGTTCTATGAATCCCGGATGACCGCCAGAGCATTCAGTCACTCAGAATCCTTGTGGTTTCGCAAGAAGATTCAAGAGGGACATTTCCTCCAATGACACCGGAACTTATAGCTTCTGGGGTCATGCGGGGGTCACATTTGACGTTGTTGGTATACGTACTCGACCTGCGCATGCGCCAGATGGAGATATCCAGTGCTTAAAGCACCGCCTCTGGCGGTCATCCGGGATTCATAGAACCATAGTTACATTCGTAACTCTCGATTTAGGGCAAAGCATTCTACATCAATGGCACTAATGGGTTTCACTTGTTATGTTTCTGTGTAGTTTTGTTGCTGGTTGTTCTCTCCCCCCTCCCTTCCTGTTTTTTCCTGCAGGTCTGTGTGAAGGAGGGTGAGGCTGCAGCAGATGATTAAACACACCCGTGGTCACTCTGCCAATCAAGCTCCCTTTAAAAGCCTGGCCTGGAGTCGACCACGCTGCCAGATAATTCCTTCTTGTAAGGTAGAGTCACTTCCTGTGTTCAGAAAGACCTTAGTTCAGTGGAAGACCTTTTGAAGCCTTTTTGGATTTTTTCCTGACCTGCCTCTTTTTCCTGTGCTCAGGTTTTCGAGAACATCAGCTGCTGCTTTAGTCTTGAAGATTCCGCTTTGCTGAACTTAACCCTGCTTCCACAGCCTGCCAAGTTTTTTTGTGTGTGTTGCTGAATAATTTTTTGAAACCTGCCAGTCGCCTCCTGCTTTGAGATCCAAATTTGGAGTAAAACCTAACATCCCTGAAGAAATATCCAGAGAAATTGACAAAAAAAAAAAAACTTTTTAAACATCTCAGTTGACTTAAAAATGCATTTGACACAACAGGTCATACAATACTTCTTAAAAAAAAGTGGTGATTAAGGAGAACTGGCACATCAATGGATGACAAATTATTTGGAAAATAGAAAACAGTTTATTCAGATAAATGATATAAAATCCAATGGAGAAAACATCACCTGTGGGGTACCTCAGGGGCCAGTCCTAGGACCCAAACTATTTATTTTGTATGTAAATGACATTGATAATGTATCTAAATTGCTTAAATGCATTCTTTTTCCAGATGATACAACCTTGTTTTATTATGGACAAACTTAGGAAAGGTGCTGAATGTGGTCAAAATAGAGTCAGTAAAAATAAAAAAAAAAGGTTTGATATTAATAAATTATCACTGAATCTTGAAAAGA
This sequence comes from Cetoscarus ocellatus, assembly GCA_037902135.1. Lineage (NCBI taxonomy): Eukaryota > Metazoa > Chordata > Actinopteri > Labriformes > Labridae > Cetoscarus > Cetoscarus ocellatus. Next base: position 58,293 of record JBAMNC010001348.1, on the reverse strand, counting down.
CATAATTTTTGATATTTAGAAACAAAAGAAAAAATAGTCATGCCCCATTATATGTAGATGGTATTAAACTTCAAGTAAATGAAATTAAGTTTTAAGGAGTCATGGTTGATGGAAATCAGAGATACAAATTTCAGATGTATTACATAAGATGTAATATATCAAAAACCAGAGTGAAAGGCTCGTTAATTGATAAAGCACTGTGTCTTTAGTATAACTCAATGATTGTTCCATATCTGAACATTTAGTGGAAGTGCTTGTAAAACATAAACTAATTCAATATTTGTTTTACCAAAAACAGCTATTAAAGTGATTAGTAGAGGTAGACATAGGTTAGATTTAGAAAGGGTTAGGTATAGATTATTCAAACTCATTATTTACAAAGTTAAAGTTAAATTGCATGATATAGTAGATTTCATTATTCTTTGAATTGTGCTTGAAGTTCATTAGAAAACTTTACCAATAAACAAACAGAAAAGATTTGAAAAAAAGAGAGTCAGTCGAACTTAAAGGGAACAGAGATCTTTAAAAAGCTGATGTGTAGAACCAAACTGATGAACGAGGATTCTCTGCCAGAGGAGTCAGTTTATGGAATAATCTGGACAGAGAAAACACAAAATCTAAATCCACCTTATATTTGAACTTAGAATAAGAACCATCATGCTAAGGACATATCATGAGAAATGAACTCAAAGTTTTGTTCTGAAGTATTTTCGGGGATGTAACTTTTTTTTTTTTACCTTCTTTTTCAGAAAAAGTGTAAACTGATCCCATGTTTCTTAAAGAGGGAAGAGAGTGCCTCCTCGGCCCTGCAGCACAAGTTTTTGTGTTTTAGCAAATGTCTTGAAAAAAATGGGGTAGATCATATAAGATTATTCTTCTTTCTGCTCCTTTTTATTTATAGTTTAGCTTTTTTGTTTGTTTGTATTGAAGTGATTCCTTTTAAAATGAAATGAACATTGAAATAAAATGAAAAAAAGGTTAAAAATCTGCAGTTTCACTTCCATTTTCAGAGCCACTCTACTGAAGATCTAGATGGGTGCATAAAACTATGGCAGGTAGAATGAGTCCTACAGACATCACTATGATCTCTCTACTTCTGTCATGATTGTGCATATGTTAGATGTTCTTTATATTCATCACTCACAGTGGATGTCTCGTGTTTCCTGTTCCTTCCCCTGTCATGTGCGCATCTGCTCATGGCACCTGTGTCTCCCTGCACCAGTGTCTAATCACCCTCAATCACCCTGTGTATTTAACCTCCTTTCTCTCAGTCTTGTTGCCAGTTCATTGTCCCCAAGTCACATTCCAGCACTCTTTCCATAGCTCTTGTTCATGCTCACAGTGATCTCAACTCTTTGGGCTCTGATTTCGTAGACCAGGCGCAGGCGGGGCGCACCTGCCCTGCGCAGCATCTGCGCTGCGCCAACAGGGTGTGTCCAGGGCACTTTGCAAGTTTCGTGCACGGTATTCTGGAGCCTAATCACAAATGAGACAAACAGATATGCCCAACAGTTCTTAGAGAGGGAAAACCCCAAACCAAACTCCAGATTTCATGACTGGTATGATGTTACAGTCCCTGAGATGAAAGCTTTCATGTCACTTCATTTGCATAAATTTTCCAATATGGCCGCCACTTGGTGATGTCACAATATGCAAATTAGATGAGTTTATTTACTTCCATTCCAAATTTTGGGTCATACTAAAGATTTTTCACAATTACAGTCTGCCTTTATCTCTAACCACTTTCAAACTACAACCTTTTGAAATTTTGATATCAAAATTGAATATTTTCCAATATGGCTGCCATCTGATGACGTCATAATATGCAAATTAGATGAGTGAATTTACTTCCATCCCAAATTTTGGGTCATACTGAAGATTTTTCTCACTGACAGTCTGCCTTTATCTCTAACCACTTTCAAACTACAGCCTTTTCAAATATTGATAGAAAAATTTAAAATTTTCTTGAAAAACTCTGGCGCCTAAAGGGTTAAGACACTGAGTGACTTACATTTTTTCAGTGAGCGTCTTTCTCTTTTTTCTTATCTTTTGAATTTCTTGAGATGAGAGAAGCCGGATACTCCGTATGGGATGATGTGGCTGTTTGTGGTTGGCTTGAGAGATGTGAACTCGTTAGTTATGACAAACGTCTCTGATCTGACATCAGATGTGACTGGACGATTAATATAGATACAAATGTATGTGCTGGTTCAGACGGTTACATTAAATAGTGGTTGTTGTGATTGTTTATTGCATTGAAATGTGCCTGACACTCTGGATACCTGCCTGTGAGGTTTTGGTGACGTGTGCGCACTGTGCCCCCATCAGCCAAATTACCACTGCCCCGAGTGCGCCGCGCCGAGAATAGACCAGGTTGGAGCTGGCGGGCTTTCAGTGCACCTTCCGCGCGTTTTTTTTGGCACGAAATTGTCACTGCACCAAGCTGAATCTTTCAACACCTCCCCCTGGTGCGCCATCACACCCATCTCGGCGCAGCCAGTCTACCAAATTGCCAAATTGGCTGCGCACGGCGGTGTGCCGGACAAAATTAACACTGCACGGGGTGTGCGGGGTGCGCCAGGCTGCGCCACCCTGGGTTGCGCCAGGAAATTAGAGCCCTTTATCTTAGACCCTGCTTTCTTCCTTTTGTTTTTTGGATATCTCTGTGATTTTGCCTTTTTATGTACCAAACCTTGGAATGTCCAATAAACCTGATTTTTGCCTCATGGAACTGTGCATCTGCATTTGAGTTGTTCTGTTTCCGGCCAGCTCATGACAGCTTTGACAGATCACTGAAACACTTTAGTTCTTTATGATCTAAGGTGGTCTTATCGCACACCCCTACTTACAGTTATTCTAAAGGACACGTGCACATTGTGTCTCTACACAAATTGCTCACAAATATCTGGACATCAGTGAAGAGCTTCTTAATTTCTGTGAAGATAAATTGCTCAAATATATTTTTCAGATGATCTCTGAATTAGCCTGAGAATAAAAGAGACAGTGAGAGAAAGATTCTGAACAAACTGGACCAGGATCTGACCTGAGAGTTTCCACTTTGCAGTTTGGACTCTTCAGTCCAGCAGACAGCAGCTTCACTCCTGAATCCTTCAGGTCGTTGCTGCTCAAGTCCAACTCTCTGATGAAACAGGACTGGGAGCTCAGAGCTGAGGACAGATCTTCACAGCTTCTCTCTGTGACATAACAGTGACTCAGTCTGTAAAAAATTACAGCAGAAGAAAATATTGATGTTGGAAGAGCCTGCTCAAACTTCATGATCCTGGGTGGTAATGATCAAAGATGAAGGGGAGAGCACCACAAGGCAGAGCTGAGTATAAAGGAGCAGAGCAGATAAACAGAAGCAGAGCTCCACTACTTTTCTGTTCATTTCTTTCTATGAGGAACAACTGTTCAAACATCTTTTTCAGAGGCTCTCTGATTAAGTCTGAGATGAAAAGAGAAGTGAGAGAAAGATTCTGACTGATTCTCCAAACACCTTAGAGCATTGCTGTTGGAAAACCAGATCTGTGATAATAGCTGTGTCTAATGTTGAATGTATGTCAAATGGGCTCAGTGTGTTGAGGCACCATCCAAAATTGTCCAATGTTGCGTACATAAGTACACCTATGTACGCCATTTTTGTGAATTAGTGCTTACACAACACATCTATGTATGCTCTTTCAGTGCAACATCTACTCACACATCTGCATGTGCAACCATGTGCTATGGGCATTGTGCAATATTATATTCAACATGCCACTTTATATGGTAGTATGCAATGCAACATGCACTTTATATTTCTGGGCAACACTGGGCAATGTACAATATAACAAGGACCTGAGCTCCTGGGCAGCTGGCACTATGCACTTTGGCATTTGGCACTTTAGCACTGTGACTCTTTAATTAGCACTCCAGCACTTCTTAATTCAGTGTGTATAATTCCCATGGTCCCTCAACTCTCAGTCCGTCTTCTGTTACATTGTATGATGTTTCTGTCTGTGTGACTGTATGTCTTTTAAAATGCTCTGTGTGGTTTCATTCCTATTACAGATGTTTGTGTTGTTTTATGTGTTGACACCAATCTGTTAATCTGGGACTGGGGATGGAATTTAATAATCCCAAGTATTAACATATAAATGTTTATTAATGCATACTATCCCATTTTTAAAACAATAATAATAAGAAATCTAAATCTGAAATCTAAAAACTGGACCAGGATCTGACCTGAGAGTTTCCACTTTACAGTTTGGACTCTTCAGTCCAGCAGACAGCAGCTTCACTCCTGAATCCTTCAGGTCGTTGTTGCTCAGGTCCAACTCTCTGATCAAACAGGACTGGGAGCTCAGAGCTGAGGACAGATCTTCACAGCTTCCCTCTGTGAGGTAACATTCACTCAGTCTGTAAAGAAAGGTCAGGAACAAGTAACAGGTAAGGAAATTTCTCCTGGACTTAAAGAATGTAGATCACCTGAGGATGAATAAAGCTCACTCACAGAGCCGTGTTGGAGACTCTGACCACTGGCAACAGCCTCTCAAGAGCCTCCTCTGAAGCAGAGTATTTCTTCAAGTCAAAGATGCTCAGATCTTCTCCTGATGACAGTAAGATGAAGGCCAGAGCTGACCAATGACCAGAAGACATTCTAGCTGAGGACAGGTTCCCTGAACTTAAGGACTGTTGGATCTCCTCCAGGAGAGAGAGATCATGAAGTTCATTCAGACAGTGGAACAGATTGATGCTCTTCTCTGCATCTAAGCTGCATTCAATCTCCTCCTTGATGAACTCAACCACTTCCTCAGTGGCTGCTGATTTACTCACTGGCTGTATCTGAAGGCCTTGCAGGAGAGTCTGATTGGTGTGCAGGGAAAGTCCAAGAAGGAAGCGAAGGAACAAGTCCAGGTGTCCATTTGGACTCCGTAAAGCCTGGTCCACTGCACTCACATAGAATTGAGTCACTGTATATGAGTAGCTTGAATCCTCTCCTACCATCACATTGACTCCTAAGTTGATGAAGGTCAGATGAACATGAAGAGCAGCCAGAAACTCCTGAACACTCAGATGGACAAAGCAGAACACCTTGTCCTGGTACAGTCCTCTCTCCTCTCTGAAGATCTGTGTGAGGACTCCTGAGTACACTGAGGCTGCTCTGATATCGATGCCACTCTCTGAGAGATCTGATTCATAGAAGATCAGGTTTCCTCTCTGCAGCTGCTCAAAAGCCAGTTTTCCCAGAGACTCGATCATCTTCCTGCTCTCTGGGCTCCAGTGTGGATCAGTCTCAGCTCCTCCATCATACTTGGTGTTCTTCAGTTTGGTCTGGACCACCAGGAAGTGGATGTACATGTCAGTCAGGGTCTTGGGCAGCTCCTCTCCCTCTCTGGTCTTCAGCACATCCTCCAGGACCGTAGCAGAGATCCAGCAGAAGACTGGGATGTGGCACATGATGTGGAGGCTTCGGGTTGTCTTAATGTGGGAGATGATTCTGTCAGCCTGCTCCTCATGTCTGATCCTCTTCCTGAAGTACTCCTCCTTCTGTGGGTCTTTAAACCCTCTGATCTCTGTCATCATGTCAACACACTCAGCAGGGATCTGATTGGCTGCTGCAGGTCTTGTGGTGATCCAGAGGTGAGCAGAAGGAAGCAGGTTCCCCCTGATGAGGTTTGTCAGCAGTACATCCACTGAGGTGGACTCTGTGACATCAGTCAGGACCTCATTGTTGTGGAAGTCCAGAGGAAGTCGACACTCATCTAGACCATCAAAGATGAACACAACCTTCAACTCCTCAAACCTGCAGATGTCTGCTTCTTTGGTTTCACTGAAGAAGCAATGAACAAGCTCCACCAAGCTGAAGTTCTTGTCTTTCAGCAGATTGAGTTCTCTGAAGGTGAATGGAAGTGTGAAGTGTATTTCCTGGTTGGCTTTGCCTTCAGCCCAGTCCAGGGTGAACTTCTGTGTTAGGACTGTTTTCCCAATGCCAGCCACTCCCTTTGTCATCACCGTCCTGATTGGTTTGTCTCCTCCATGTAGACCTTTAAATATGTCCTCTAGTCTGATGGTTCTCTCTGGTAGGTCTGCTCTCCTGGATGTTAATTCAATCTGTCTGACCTCATGTTCATCATTGACTCCTCCAGTCTCTCCCTCTGTGATGAAGAGCTCTGTGTAGATCTGATTCAGAAGCGTTGGGCTTCCTGCTTTAGCAACCCCCTCAAACACACACTGGAACTTCTCCTTCAGGTTGGACTTCAGATCACGCTGACAGATTTGAGTGTTTCCTCCTGGAAAGATTAAATAAGACCAATGAACACACCATGCAGAAGATAGGAGCATTCTTTACACATTTGACTCCAAGCTTTCTGGAATGAATGACTATCACATTTATCCAGGGGATGAAATCTTCAGAAAATTTCTCTTACTGCTCTCCAGACACTTGGCCAGCTCCTCCTGGTTCATCATCTTCAGAAAGTCCACCATCATCTTAAAGAGGGCATCTTTGCTGCTCCTTCGGCTTTCATCCTCACCATCCAACCTCTCATCTTCTGTCTGACTCCCTGGGCCTTCTGGGTAATTCAGAGTTAAACCCTTCAAGATCTTCTTCAGCTCAGTCCTCACAAAAGAGACAATGTTCTCCTCCAGCAGCTGGAACAGTATATTTAATTAAAGACACAATCAAACTAAAGTCATGGAAACAATCAATGATCTGACGATCAATGAAATCCAGACTACAGGCTGATCAGTTCTCAAAATGACCTCCAGTTTAGTCCCAGTGTTCTGATATACTTCTGATAATCTTCATTCATCTTTCTGTGTTTTCTCTTCACTGTCAAACTGTCTCTTTACATTTATGTTCATATTCTTTATTGTGCATAATTGACATTCTTTGTTCTTGGTACACAGTCCCACTTTGACTGAAATGTTTGATTTCATAATCATCACTAGAAAAGCACTCAGAGAGTGCAGACCTCCGCCAAGCAGCTTCAGTCCACCCCCAACACACATGCATACATGTATTAGACAGATGCATGTATGCATATGTCTGTATTTCCTGCTTTGGAAATGCCCCAGTCTACGGTTACCATGACAATGGAGCACTTTGTCCCCCTTGAAGTTTCACACAAAGGTGTTCTGGTCTTTGATTGGCCCTTTGATGTTGAATTCTGGAATGGCCGGCACCAATCAGGACTTCTTTGAAGATGGTAATTCGGATCAGTCCCAAAATCTATTCTATTCCTTACCCCATTCCGCAAATCTCCTGAAAATTTCATCCTAATCCATCCATAACTTTTCAAGTTATGTTGAACACAAACAGACAGACAGACAAACCAACGCCGGAAAAAACATAACCTCCTTGGCAGAGATAATAATTGTTGTTTCTTAAAGATTCTGTGCATGCTAAGCTGATAAACAACCCAATTTCTCCTTGACATTAAAAAAGTCTTTCTGATTCTGATGAGAGGAACAGATGCTGAAGAAGTTTTTGATAATACACAGACCTCAGATATGGAGTCCAGGACTGCTTGGTGCTGCTGGGGGGACTGTTGCCTGGTGGTCTTTGAGCTCTGCTCCACGGCTCTGTAGAGGAATAACAAAGAATTAGCTCCCATTACCTCAGTCCACAGAGATAAACACAAGTTATATCTCTTCTGAGTTGAAATGTTGATCAAATCAGCGGATCTGGTGTTTCCTCTGACATTACAGCTTGAGTAGGACACACTGGAGGGCAGCAGAGTTCCCACTGGAACCAACTACATCCATACATTTATTGTTGGTACCCTTCCATTAAAGAAAGAAAAACCCACAATGGTCACTGAAATAACTTGAAACTGGCAAAAGTGATAAGAAATAAAATTTTACTGAAAATAAACTAACAAAAATCAGGCTTTGTTTTCGAATTGTGGTTCAGCAGAATCATTTTAAAAACAAACTCATGAAACTGGCTTGGACAAAAATGATGGTGCCCTTAACTTAATATTTCGTTTCACAACCTTCAAAATAGCTGTGTGTTTTGGGTTATTATCCTGTTGGAGGACCCATGACCTGTGACTGAGACCAAGCTTTCTGACACTGGGCAGCACATTTGGCTCCAGAATGCCTTGATAGTCTTGAGATTTCATTGTACCCTGCACAGATTCAAGACACCCTGTGCCAAATGCAGCAAAGCAGCTCCAGAACATAACTGAGCCTCCTCCATGTTTCACAGTAGGTACAGTGTTCTTTTCTTTGTATGCTTCATTTTTGCATCTGTGAACATAGAGCTGATGTGACTTGCCAAAAGCTCCAGTTTTGTCTCATCTGTCCAAAGGACATTCTCCCAGAAGCTTTGTGGCTTGTCAATATGCATTTTGGCAAAATCCAGTCTCACTTTTTTATGATTTGCTTTCAACAGTGATGTCCACTTTGGCTGAAACAGTGATGGATGGTGTGATCTGATACTGATGTACCTTGACCTTGGGGTTCACCTCTAATCTCTTTGGAAGTTGTTCTGGGCTCTTTGGTTCCCATTCGTATTATCCGTCTGTTCAATTTTTCATCAATTTCCTATTGTGGCCACGTCCAGGGAGGTTGGCTACAGTCCCGTGGACCTTAAACTTCTGAATAATATGTGCAGCTGTAGTCACAGGAAGATCAAGCTGCTTGGAGATGGTCTTATAGCCTTTACCTTTAACATGCTTGTCTATAATTTTCCTTCTAATCTCCTGAGACAACTCTCTCCTTAGCTTTCTGTGGTCCCTGATCAGCGTGTTGCACACCACAATACCAAACAGCACAGTGACGACTTTTCAACCACTAAATAGGCAGACTGACTGATAACAAGTTTGAAGACACCTGTGATGCTAATTACAGGACACACCTTAGTTTAACATGTCCCTATGGTCAAATCATTTTCAATTTTTCTAGGGGTACCTCTTTACCTCTTTTGTTGAGGTGTGGACCAAAAAGCAGAATGAGGAGACCGTTTAGAGGATGTAAGAATATTTATTGAAGGTGAATCTGTGGAAGAGGGGGGAGTGTGAGTTGGAGTGAAGGAGAGAACCGAGAGTGGTGGTGATTCTGAGGACTGGGCTTGTGAAGGCACTGGAAGAGAAGAGCAAAAACAGGTATTAGCACAGGCACCAAAAAACACAATCTTCCAACAAAGTTCACAGAAGACTTATAGAGGGCACAAGATACGGCCAACAAACCACAATGAGATGTGGGAATCATCTGGCACTGGTGAAGAGTCCAAGTGAGGCTTAAGAAGGTGCAGGTGATTGAGTGATGAGGCTCAGGTGCGGGGCTGCAGTGAATCCGTCCACTCCACGTCCACTCAGTGAAGCAGAAAGCGGAGGAGCAAAATCCAATCCCTTAGAGGCAGGAAAATCCCAATAATTCTGCACAAAAGTCACTGGAGAGGGTATCGTTACAGTACCCCCCCTTCAATGGATGCCTCCTGGTGTCTGCCCTGGCTTGTCAGGGTGTCTGCATAGAAGTTATGGTGAGTTATTGTCCAGGATGAGTCTTCGGGGGATCCACTGGTGGCTTCAGGTTTGAGAAGGGAAACATGGAAGGTTTGATGTATCCTAAGGGACTCTGGAAGCTTGAGCTTAACAACAGATGGGTTAATGATCTCTACATTGGGAAATGGATCAATGAAGCGAGGGGCTAGCTTACGTGACTCTGTCTGGAGGGGGAGATCATGGGAGGAGAGCCACACCATTCGTCCTGGATGGTAGTCAGGGGTAGGGGAGCAGTGGAGATCTGCCAAGCGTTTGTTCCGTTCCACAGTGTGGGTAAGGGCTGCCCTGACATTCTTCCACACCTCCCTTACACGCTTCAGATAGTCTCACACTGATGGAACTGCCACTTCCGTCTCCTGTTCAGGGAACAGAGGGGGCTGAAAACCATCACAGGCCATGAAGGAGGACATACCTGTGGCTGGTGAGAGAGTTATGCGTGTATTCTATCCAGGGCAGATGTGTACTCCAAGAAGCCGGATGATGGGCAGCCACACACCGAATAGCAGCCTCCAGATCCTGATTGGTCCGCTCTGTCTTTCCTGATACCCTGAGGAAAGACTGGCCGCTGCGCCCACAGCTCTACAGAATTCCTTCAAAACCAGCAATGAAAACTGGGGCCCAGTCCTTGCTGAACATTGTGGCCAAATCATGATAGACCTTGGGAACACTAGAGAGATCTGGAGTGGAGGGGTTAAACAAGGTGAGTTGGAGTTGGGATTAGCTGATAAGAGACAGAGGGAGTGACACTGGATGCCCCAGCTGGTAATGGAGGAGTTTATCCAGTCTATGTCAGGGTTGTGCTTCCTAAGCCAGGGGAGACCAAGAATCAAAGGGGAGAGTGGAGAGGGAATGACATAGAGCTGAATGGTCTCACGATGGATACCAGAAATCAGAAGGGTAAGGGGAATGGTACGATGAGTCACACAGGAGATGAGGCTCCCATCCAGGGCACTGACATTTTCAGGATGAGTGAGCTGCTTAAGTAGAATGTTGTGTTTACTCACAAACTCATGGTGGATAAAGTTATCGTTGGCTCCTGAATCGATGAACACATGGGTGAAGATGGACTCATTCTGCCAGTGGAGTGTGGAAGGGATGGATATCTGAGAATGAGAACTGGGGAGTGAAGAGGTTTGGAGGAGGTCTTTTGGTGTCTGGGGACAGGAGGCGATAAAATGACCACTTTCACCACAGTAAATACACAGGCGTCGCTGCCTGTCCATAGGACTGAATGGGGTTCTACCCAACTGCATAGGTTCCTCCAAGGCAGCAGAAGGCACCATAGGAGGGGGTGACTGGCGGTGGATAGGGAACTTGTAGAGCTATGGGGGTCAGGAAAACCAGGTACTGGACGGGGTCTGCCAACTCTCTCTCTAGCCTTTTCCCTCAACCTATTACAAATCTTGATGCAAAAAGAAATAAGATCCTCACGAGAGGTAGGCTCATCACGAGAAGCTAACTCATCCGTTAATTGTTCTGAAAGTCTCCTATCGAAAATTGCCATTAAAGACTGTTCATCCCACCCACACTCATTAGCCAATATTCTGAATTCTACAGAAAATGAAGCCACAGATTGTGAACCCTAATTGAGGATGAGCAACCGTTTGGAGGCTTCATTCAGCCTCATGTAAACGGGGCCTCAGTGGAGCAGAAAGCAGAGGAGCAAAAATCAATCCCTTGGAGGCAGGAAAATCCCAAAACCTTTGCACAAATGTCACTGTAAAGGGTATCGTTAAAGGTACCATAATTTTTGTCCAAGCCAGTTTCATTTTTTTGTTTTTTAAAAATTATTTTGTTGAACCACAAATCAAAAGCAATGTCTGGTTTTCAGTAGTTAATTTTCAGTACATTTTTATATAGTCTTACTTTTTTCAGTTTCAAGTTATTTCAGTGACCACTGTGGGTTTTTCTTTCTTTAACAAAAGGGTACCAACATTTTTGTCCAAGTCTGTACTTTGTGACCCTGAAGGGTGGAGTGGATTGATTACAAGAAAGCATATGACTCGATGCCACACACGCAGATCCTGGAATGCCTGAAGCTGTACAAGGTCAACAAGACTCTAAGGGTCTTCATTGCAAACTCAATGAGTCAATGGAATACCACCCTTGAGGCCAACTTCGAGCCACTTGCAGAAGTCTCCATCAAATGTGGCATATATCAAGGTGATGCTCTGTCCCCACTGCTGTTCTGCATAGGCCTGAACCACTTCAGCCAAATAATCAACAAGACTGGTTACAGATACCAACTCCGAAATGGGACCACCATCAGTCACCTCCTCTACATGGATGACATCAAGCTGTACGCTAAGAGTGAGCGAGACATCGACTCACTGATCCACACCACCAGGATCTACAGCAGTGGCATCGGAATGTCGTTTGGACTGGAGAAGTGTGGCCGAATGGTGACAAAAAGAGGGAAGGTAAGTCCATACAGAGGGCATTACACTCCCAGAAGGCAGAATAACAGATGTGGAGGAGAGCTACAGATGCCTTGGCATACCACAGGCATATGGCAACCACGAAGAGGCCACTAGGAAAGCAGCAACGGCCAAGTACCTGAAGCAAGTAAGGCAAATCCTAAAGAGTCAGCTCAATGGCAGAAACAAGGTTCGGGCAATTAACAGCTATGCCCTGCCAGTGATCAGATACCCAGCTGGAATAATAAGCTGGCCGAAGGAGGAAATTCAGGCCACAGACGTTAGAACTCGGAAGTTGCTCACAATGCACGGGGTGTTCCATCCCAAGTCCATTATCCAGAGGCTATACACTAAGCACAAAGAAGGAGGCTGAGGAGCCAAGGGTTAGTGAGCATCAGAGCCACTATCCAAGATGAAACATCCAAGCTCCATGACTACGTCAGGAAGATGGCCCCAAGAGATGAAGCGCTTAGTGAGTGTCTCAGACAGTGGAAACTGACAGGGAAGGAGGAACCAGAGGAACCATCATGGGAGGACAAACCCCATCATGGGATGTACCATTGACAGATAGCTTGTTGGGGCAAAAAGAAAATTTTGTTTAAACAATGGAATTATTTTATGGTAAACTGACTTAAGGAAAAAGTATTAATTTAAATAATCTGTTGCTATGAATTTTCTAGCCTGCCTAATTGTTGATATTTTTAGTTGACATTTAATTTGAAATAATATCTAAAAAGTAATAGACTGAATTTTTGTTATTTTTGAGTTATTTTTCACCGTTCTGCCCATCCCTACGTACCTGAGTCACTGCCTGCTTCAAGTAATTTAATTTGATTAGTGACAGCTGGTTAGACTTTGAATGGAGCAGAAAAGTTTGTTGACCGCAAAGAGCAGGGACGCCGAACATAGAAACTTTGATTTCTCTATAGACGTTAAGTGACTTTGTTTTTGGTAAATAAACCTTGGAAGTGACGCTGGATCTGCGGCTGCTTTTTGTTTGGACTGTGTGTGTTAGACCCACTCAGCAGTGTTTTTATTTGGGAGCTTGAACCCACTACATAGCTGAAGTGGCTGATATGAACAAATCCTACCAATGACTAGAGAGGGCTGGACTGAAGGACAGCACAGAGGCACTAATCATGGCTGCACAGGAACAGGCCTTGAGCACCAGAGCAATAGAGGCCCAGATCTGCCACACCAGGCAAGATCCCAGGTGCAGGCTGTGCAAAGAGGGCCCTTAAACAGTCCAGCACCTAACAGCAGGGTGTAATATGCTGGCAGGAAAAGCATACATGGAACGCCATAACCAAGTAGCCGGTATAGTGTACAGGAACATCTGTGCAGAATATGGACTGGAGACCCCGAGGTCAAAATGGGAAGCACCTCCCAAGGTGACTGAGAATGACCGAGCCAAGATCCTGTGAGACTTCCAGATACAGACCGACATAATGGTAATGGCCAGCCAACCAGACATTGTAATCATAGATAAGCAGCAGAGGAAAGCCATTGTGATTGATGTAGCCATTCCAAGTGATAGAACATCAAGAAAAAGGAACACGAGAAACCAGAGAAATACCAAGGGCTCAAAGAAGAGCTAGAGAAAGCCTGGAAGGTGAAGGCAACAGTAGTGCCTGTGACCACTGGGGCACTTGGGGCAGTGATCCCCACACTGGAGAAGTGGCTCCAACAGATCCCTGGAGAAACATCAGACATCTCACTCCAGAAGAGTGCAGTCCTAGGAACAGCTAAGATACTGCAGACACCCACCCCCCTCTCCCCAGTGGGGATATGAACAAATTATTGGATTGGGGAGAGGAATCACACAACTTTGTTTATGTAGGTGGCAGTAATGCTCACTGTTTGATTGTTGCCACCTGGCAGAAAACATAAAGAAGAAGAATCAACTGAATACTGCTTTGGTTAGTGGTATGTAGTTGGTGGTTTTGAAAACAGCCTCATTCTTGTATCGTTTGTGATGCCTTGACAGTTACATGAGGAGGGTTCCTCAGCTCTGTTCTGTTGTCATGTGTTGTAAAACTGAGTGCAACATAAATGAAAAACCCCACACACCCACCCCCCTCTCCCCAGTGGGGAGAGGGGGGTGGGTGAGAGAATAGTTTTATATATATGCGTGTGTGTGTGTGTATGTGTGTGTGTGTATACATATATGCTGCTAACTGGGACTTGAACCTGAAAAATTATTACTGTGAGGCAACAGCACAAACCACAGAGCCACTGTGCAGCCCTCCATAGATTCTTCATGTCTTCCTTTATCAATGGAAAGATTTACAAGACAACATGAGAACAAAATAAAGGAATCATTAGCAGCAATTGTAAATTTGAAGAATTTTTCCCTTAAAATGACAAGTTAGATCAGTCGCTTCTCCGCCGTGGGCTCATACAGTAATATCAGTGACATTTTTTCTTTTTTTCTCTTAATTTACTTATTTAACATCCTTTTGTTTGAAGGTGGGATATCCTTTCTTCCTACAGAAGTAAAGGGAGGGGCTACTGTTATTTATAACTCTGTTATCACTGAACAGTCTGTCTAACCTTGACTTTTGTACCAAACAGAAAAAGTCAGGCTTTTATCTGTTTTATGTTGATCCTCTTCAGCTTTATTATGGTGAAAACAGTAACAGCCATATTAGAAATACATTTAATTCTGGCCATAAGGATTTCTTTTTGGTGGAAACATCATTTTTGACCCTCTTTTTAGAGTAAAATTTACATTTGTGTTTAGAGTGGGAGAAAATAATTTGTTTGAATTCTAAGTTGAGTTTATATTGGTTGTAGAGTGTGCATCAGATCATTCCTGGGTTTGGGGGCACAACAAGCCCAAATGAGCAACTGCACTTTTGGAACAAGCCCAAAAAAATGCAACTCACAACTGCAAAAACTTACAAGCAACTTTTCAAAAAAGAAGCCCAAATCACTTATAATAAGCAGACCTGGCAACCATGGCTCCTGCGTGTCTTGCCTTGTTGTGGGGAGCTGGGTGATAATCATGAGGGAGCCACACAGATGGAAAAGCAAGCCCAAAGTCACTTATAATAAGTGGACTTGGCAACACTGGAATAACTGTTGTCCCAGTCTGCGTGCAACCTGCTCCCTCACGATTTCTGCTTCCTACGCGGCTATAGTAATAACTTTTGTTCTTGTAGACGCAAATTAGTAAAACACTGAAATCGGGGACAGCTTTAACCGGGGACAGGTCATTCAAAACAGGGACTGTCCCCAGAAATCGGGAACGTCTGGTCACCATATTGTTAACAAGAGATCGTGTTTAGCTATTAATGCAGTCATACGAATTTTCTGTTCACACAAACGGTCGGTCATAGATGTTGCTGTGGTACCTGTAGCCGTCGCTCCTGGTAAGGTCGATGTGTGGGAGAGAGCGGGCGCTATGTGACCCGGGTCTGAAGCATGACGAGCTGCCATACAATAGTTTTCTGGAGCACGGTACACAAAAACAAGCTCCTGGCTCCTTGAGCTTTTGACACCAGCTACTGTGAGGCTTTTCATCTGCTTGGCCTCCTCTATCCAACCCCAGCGCCTCTTATTCTTTACTCCTGCTTCCCATCTCGAGGTTTCCTCGCCGGTTTTAATATACCTGGCATCCAAGCTAGCAGTATACAGTGAACCAGCTCCTCACCGCTAACGCTGTCCAAACTTTGCAAACTTAAGGCCCGCCTTACTCTGCCTCTGATTGGCTAGAAGGCCTTGGTGACCTTGAGTACCATTGGTAGTTGGAACTATCACTTTAAACAACTGGTTACAGAGAAAAAAAAAAACATAACCGAAATATTCCTACGCCGGATTTCTCGCACCGTGCCGAGGTCTTCAAGCCCTTTATATATATATGGCAGGCATAAAATAAGTTCTTCACTTTTCTTCAACAAAGACAGACTAGTACATGTGACAATGGTTTAAGACTTCTTTCAAGGGGCAACTGACTTTACCACTGACCCTTAAAGGGATAGTTCAGTATTTTTGAAGTGGGGTTGTATGAGCTCCATATGGCCACTAAGTACATTAGATGCAGTAGAACGTTCTCTCCTCTCCCTCAGTAAGACACAGTCTGTAACAGTCTGTTACGCAGATACAGCCCTTAACAGGGAAGTATTGTACCAAGTAGAAAGGGTATTTTCTCTGCCTACAAGAACACCCATCAAAAAATCATACCACAGTTTAGGAGTACGCTACCTAGAAATGCTTTTAAGTGCATTAACTTTCCGGAAATATAAAGTTCATCTGGAACTAACTATTCCTCCGCGCAGCAGTTCTGCGAGCCTCTGAATCACTCCACCTCCCTTTCAGCTGATGTAATCATAACAAGCTAGCGGCTTCAGGTGCGGGTTGTAGCCTTGTGTAACTTTTATCAAGTATTATAATTCTCTTGTTCTGACTCTCAGTGGTGCGAGGAAGAGACAATGTAGGAAATTAAAGACGAGTGATTATGACAGCAACGATGAAGTTCCATTCGTTTTGGAGCCAAGAGGATATCCGTATGAACCGGAGTTCACAGAAGAAGAGCTGCTGCAGATGGAGACCGAACAGGCCAAAAGAAACAGAGAGGGAACATCGGTGGAAACTGGAGGTCAAGAAAGAGTCGGAAATATACAGTGGTGCGAGTTAATGAACTGAGACTCAATGCCCACGGACCCTGAGTGCTACTGCTGCCACGAGTGGAACTTGGTTACAGACCGACTTTAGGATCTGTCTGAGTCAGAGGATACTGGAGACTCTCACACCGTCTGCATCACTCATCATACAGATTTTCCTGCTCTTCTGAATCCTGGAGTATTGTGGACATTCTTCAATTTCCCGAAGATAAACTGGAAAAACCGTCCCAAACCTGAAGGACCTAATGACAGTTTATCCTCAAAATAATAATAATCTGTCAGAGACACCCAAGCAGAGTAGAGGAGGCTGCTTACCATAACATTGCAGACTACTTGTGTGTGTGTGTCGCTCTCTCTCTCATACACATGCACACACACACATAACCATTACTGTGTATTAGCCTATAACTTCTGTTACAACACAATCTTAGCTGTTTCTGACGTAATAATATAAATATACCATCTCCTAAATGCAAGAATGTATTTAGATTTTGCCATGACTTTATATAAATTGTATATAGATATTTGATATGTACACACAATCTGTCAGGTAACGAGAGATGTAGGCATTTGCTGTATATGATGTTGCCGCATGCCCTTGTTACGAAGAAGAAAACGATGAAAGCAATGAGTTCTCCATGATACACATCTGTTTCTGCATCCAGGGAAGCAACACAAAAACCCCATCTCCGAAATATTTGTCAAATAATCTGCTATCAATGAGGCTACAACCGGCGCCTGAAGCCGCTAGCTTGTTAAGTTTACAACGACTGAAAGGGAGGTGGAGTGATTCAGAGGCTCGCAGAACTGCTGCGCGGAGGAATACATGACGTGAGTCGGTTAGTTCCACATGAACTTTATATTTCCGAAAAGTTAATGCACTTAAAAGCATCTCTAGGTACCGTACTCCTAAACTGTGGTAAGATTTTTTGATGGGTGTTCTTGTCGGTGGCGAAAATACCCTTTCTACTTGGTACAATACATCCCCGTTTGCGGCTATATCTGAATAACAGACTATTACAGACTGTGTCTTACTGAGGGAGAGGAGAGAACGTTCTACTGCATCTAATGTACTTATTGGCCATATGGAGCTAATACAACCCCGCTTCAAAAATACTGAACTATCCCTTTAAGGGTGGAGTGAGACAGTACAGTCTACCAAGAGAGGGGACAGCTGGCAGTGGAAACATATGCTAGGTCAGAGTTCACTGAACCAAATTGGAGAGCCTGATGGAAACACACCAGAATAAAACCTTTGTACGGACATTTTACCTCTTTGGACCATTCAGATGTCCTCTGAAGTATAAAGGTTCATCTTTTGAGTGATCGCTCTTCAAGGACACACAGCTGGGATCAGTTCCTGGTTCAGCAGAGGATCCTTTGCCTTCAGTCCTGTGAGACAATGAGAAAACCACCAGAGGTTAAACTTGCCCAGTTGTTTTCTAATTCTGATTGGTTCACTGACCACACAATCAGAATTAGAAAACCCTCTCTCACAGCAACTGTTGCCAGGTGACTCCAGTCTGACTTTTGTCTTAGCACAGTCTTGCCTAATGCATTGTAGTAAAATAGCTATCCTAAATGTGCCATGATCCTGTTTTTAGTTAAGTTACCCATATTGTGTTGTGTCTTGTCTTGCGCTCCCTGTTTTATTTTGAAAATTCACCTGTCTTTCCTTGCTTTCCTTGTCTCCGTAGGTTTTGCTTCCTGTCTGGCATTGTCACACCTGATCCCTGATTGTTCTTCCCCAGCTGTGTCTAATCACCCCCAATCACCTCATGTATTTAAACCTCGTGTCCTCCCCTGTCTTGTTGCCAGTTCGTTTGTACCTCAGTGTCGGGTTCCAGCATTCTTTCTAGTCTTGTTCCACATCTGATCTGATCCTGCTTTGTTTTTTTACTTAGCCTTTTTGCATCAGCGTTTTTGGATACCTCTGCCTTGTCTGACTGATCTTCTGTGTACCAAACCTGACCTGTTATTAAACCAAGCTTTCTGGAACTGCTTCACGCCTTGTGTCCTGCATTTGGGTCCTTTAACCTGGTTTAGTTCATGTCAAAATGTGTTGCTTCAACAAACACTTCAAAGTAAGAGAAAACATCTTATTATTGATGATATTTGGAGCTTCCTTTCTTTCTTTATTCATCTCAAACTTTAAAAAAACAAAACAACAATATCTGAACATAAATATGTAAAACAATACATATGTACACCAGACAACCGTACATGTCCATCAAATAAATGTGCAGATGTTAGTACATACATATGTGTGTCAATACAACAACAAGTTTGAGAAGAAGAATCAAGCAAAGAGCTTATCTGGTCCTGCCTCTCCCATACAATCAGATCCAATACTGAATTAAAGTCATAATTCAATACCAGCTGTCATTATTAATGAAAACAACATAAATACATGGCTAATAGCCTCATTTTACAAACTACAGTCAATCTTCATAGGAAGACAAATCTCCTCAAGCACAGCCCCATTCATCATAAAAACCTCCAAGAGAACAAAGCATACTAATAATTAGTAACACTTAAGAAAATATGAATATATATATTTTATTTACAGCATAAACATAAACATACTTACTTAAATGTACACTTCTGTATTCATAAACATCCAACTCATAACTAAGTATACCCATTCAGTAACTTTCTCTATCATATATATGTTACTTAATATGACTATATGTTAATAATAACCAGTGATATAATATATAGAATTAATATTAATTATATGCCATCAAAATTGTTTCAGTATAAACCATATTTTTCTTAAATTACTTGTATGAATCTTTTAATATTTGTCTGTCATGTAATTTAAATGTTTTTGTGTTATTGCACATGTTTAAAGTGACATCCAGTCTGTTCCAGAGTTTGACACCACAAACAGACATGACTTTTAAGAGTTGGTGGACAATTGGACAAATGAAATTATGTCCACCAATTAGATTACAGCCCTCCTCTCTGGTCTTAAACATCTTTTGTAAATTACCAGGTAACTCAGGTCGTATTGCTTTATATAGCACTTGTGTTGTTGTCAAATGTGATATGTCATAAAATTTGAACAGTTGTGATGTTAAACCAGAGGGCTGGTGTGATCTCTGTATCCAGAGTGGTTTATGATCCAGATAACTCTTTTTGTGATGTGCACATCTTTTGTACATTGGATTTTTCTGTGATGTTTCTGTTTCTGTGATGACTCTGTTTTTTGGATCAATTTTTGATTATTTTTCCGACGCCTGTGCTCCTGCTTTTGTGTGTGTGGTTTCTCCTGTGCTTCTTGATTCACAGATGTTGTGTGGCTATCTCACACTGGGGCTCACTGCATGTCTCACACCT
This sequence comes from Cetoscarus ocellatus, assembly GCA_037902135.1. Taxonomy (NCBI): domain Eukaryota; kingdom Metazoa; phylum Chordata; class Actinopteri; order Labriformes; family Labridae; genus Cetoscarus; species Cetoscarus ocellatus. The sequence continues at coordinate 38,418 of JBAMNC010001348.1, read as the reverse complement.
GTCTCTGATTTACCACAATCGCCGGAGCTTCTTAAGTGCTGCTTCTCCACCTCTCCAGATGATTCACTCAGCTCCCAGTGGCATTGTTGGCCACCTTGACTACTTACGAGTATCTCCCTGTGTTTTTGGACGATCGTATTTTTATGTCTCATGTTTTGCTTACTCTTTGTCTGATCCTTTTCTCCCCAGTGCCTCCTCGAGCCTCACCGGGTCACACACCCAAACTCCACAATCACTGCTGGACTCTCTGGACTCCCTCGTCACCTTCAGCCCCTCTTTATCTGGTTTCCCAATCACTCCCCCTGGACCTTGGATTCCCCTACAAACATTCATTGTAACCCCTTTTATTCTGTCTCTGTCTGCTTTTGGCTCCACATCTTCTTATCAGTGAAGACTCCTTCACAGATTGCCCAGACTTCAACACAGTAAGAGAGGTATGGCAGGATCATGGAGCAGTAGAGTGAGTGTAATGGTTTTTGTGGTATGGATACTTTGATTTACTAATTATACCAATACTTCTTGATATTGTTGAGAACAGATATTTAATGTATTGCTTCCAGCAGAGCTTATGGTCAGAATACCCCAAAACTTACATTCATAGACCCTTTAAACAGTTTCATTATCAATTACTATCTTAATATTATTCTCAATGTTTTCCCCCAAAAAACCAAAGCTTTGTTTAGCTTATGTTTAGTGTTGTTTGTCTTTGTCAAACCAGCACTTAAGTTTACTCAATTCATTCTGGACCATGTATAAGAGCTGCTGTGGGTTATCTCCCGTCAACAAAATATTTGTGACATCAGCAAAACAATACACCATAGAAAATCAGACACTTTAGATATATCATTGATGTATATAATGAATAATTTAGGGCCCAGTACTGACCCCTGTGGGGCTCCACAGGTAATGTCTAAATACCAAGACATGTGGTGACCCACCTGAACAAACTGAATCCTGTTGCTGATGCAGCTCTTCAGCAAGTCTAGAGCCACTCCCCTTTTGCCATACTTCTCCATCTTTTTAAATAATATATCATGGTCAATGGTATCAAAAGTCTTTTTCAAATCAATGAATATTATAAGTGTATAATCTAGATTTGAGGATACTTCTTACTAGTTTCATCAAAGCCAGGAAAGTGGATCAAGCTGACCTGAATCTATACTGACTGTCCATAAAAATGTTATTTTTCTGCATGAATTATCCATGTTATTGTTTAAAGAGTTTCTCCAGAATTTTTGAGAACTGTGACAACAAAGAAGTTTGTGAATGAGTGTTTATCAGCAGCTTTTAAAAGTGGAGTGACCTTTACAACTTTTTTTGTATCTGGAAACGCTCCCGTTCTCAATGACAAATTAAATGTGTAAGAAAGAGGTTCCATAATAACATGTATTTTTACTAAAAACATATCAATACCATGTTCATCAGTTGAGACTTACCAATATAAATAATCTTTTTCTGTCACTGCCCCCAAAAATACTGAGTCCCTCACACTGTCAGTACAAATGTCAGTATCAGCAACAGACTGTTCAAATTATTTACTTCTCTTACCAACTGTTGCCCCATTGTAACAAAGACAGACTAGTACACATGACAATGGGTTAAGTCTTCTGTTAAGAGACAACTGACTCTACCACTGAGCATCTTAATATTCTACTTTGTGACCCTGAAGGTCGGAGTAAGACACTACAGTCTACCAAGAGAGGGGACGGCTGGCGGTGGAAACACAAGCTAGGTCAGAGTTCACTGAACCAAACTGGAGAGCCTGATGGAAACACACCAGAATAAAACCTTGGCATGAACATTTTACCTCTTTGTGCCACGGGGACGATGTCCTCTAAAGTTTATAAATTCATCTTTTGACCAATCGCTCTTCAAGGACACACAGCTGGGATCAGGTCCTGGTTCAGCAGAGGACCCTGTCCCTTCAGTCCTGTGAGACATAGAGCAGACCACCAGAGGTTAAACTTCACCTCAAAATGTGCAGAGACAGAAGCTTCTGGATCAAATTCTAGTTCAGTTCAGGCAAATATAGAGCTGAATGACTTCATTATTTGTTACACTTTTTTATTGTAACAAATAATGTTATTTTTCTTTATGAATTCATCCAGTTTGTTGTTTAAAGAGTTTTTCCAGAGGTTTTGAGAACTGTGACAACAAAGAAGCTGGTCTATAGTTTGTGAATGAGTGTTTATTAGTAGACTTAAAAAGTGGAGTGACCTTTGCAACTTTCATTGTATCTGGAGATGCTCCTGTTCTCAATGACAAATTAAATGTGTAAGAGAGGGGTTCTATAATATAATTTCTTTTTTCTAAAAACATATCAATACCATTTTCACCAGTTGAGATTTTGTTTTTACATAACTGAACATCATATCAATGCTCTCTTTCTGTGTCACTGCTCCCAAAAATACTGAGTCCCTCTCACTGTCAATACAAATGTCAGTATCAGCAACAGACTGGTCATATTATTGATTTCTTTCACCAATTTTGGCCCCATTTCAACAAAATATTGATTAAATCCCACCACTATCTAATTCTTATCATGGACCTCTTTGTCATTTATAACAAACTGGTTTGGGTGACTCACATTATTTATAGATTAAGTTGTTGTATTTAATACATTCCATAACCTTTTGATATTATTCTGAATCTCCTCCATTAATTTACCATAATAAGTCTTTTTACTAGTCCTTATAATAATAATAAGTTTATTTTTATATCTTTTATATTTAAAAAACTGAGTGACAAATATGTCACTGAGTCTGTCAGATGAGTCTGGACGACTGAAGAAGACTCACAGAGTAATGAACGCAGACTAAAACAGCTGCTGAATGGGTCTGAATGATAAATGGAAGAAACCTCGGTGGAGGACATGGGACATCCAGGCTACCTGGAGATGAAGCTGTTGTTGTCAAATTCAGTGAAATACCAGAGTGACTTGGTAAAAACACTTCAGGATGTTTCAAGATCAGAGGACAGCAGCAGCTGATGTGTGTAAATCTGCAGTCTGTGACACTGTCATGCAGATCCTCCTTGATTTAATAAACATTTATTTGTGTCAAATTGCCTTTGCTTAACAATCTGACTTCTGAGCAAAGAATGTCTGATCTGTATTTACATAGAATTGGTAAGTCCCATAGAGTCTTCCATGTCCTATCAGTCTAAAAAAACTAGGAACAGCCGAGGGGGAGCTAAAGCACTACGTAGTATTTCTGGCAAAGGCTACAGGAGTTTTTGCTAAGAGCCAGCAGGACAGAAATGGAGAAGGAGCACAGCGAGACGTGCTTGTCACTGCGCCGGCAAATTTGAAATCCTTCACTGCACTTTTGTTTACAATGCAAGATAATACTTATGCCACGCCACAGGAGAGGGAATCCTCGTTGGCAAAAAAGCGGCACCTGCTTGTGTTCACATTTAACCACCCTCCTGGAGAGTCGGCCACACCAACCAACAGGAAACAGCCTGGACGTGGCCTTGAAGACAACAAGCCCAGTGCATTATGGGTATTGGTGTATTTGGGAGCTTTGAGCATAAAAAACATATTTTGGGGAATTTCTCAGGCTGTGAGGAACAAATAAAAAATGTTCTCCACTTTTCTTCTGCAAAGACAGAATAGTGCACATGACAATGGGTTAAGTCTTCTGTTAAGAGACAACTGACTCTACCACTGAGCATCTTAATATTCTACTTTGTGACCCTGAAGGTCGGAGTGAGACACTACAGTCTACCAAGAGAGGGGACGGCTGGCAGTGGAAACACAAGCTAGGTCAGAGTTCACTGAACCAAACTTGAGAGCCTGATGGAAACACACCAGAATAAAACCTTGGCATGAACATTTTACCTCTTTGTGCCACGGGGATGATGTCCTCTAAAGTTTATAAATTCATCCTTTGACCAATCGCTCTTCAAGGACACACAGCTGGGATCAGGTCCTGGTTCAGCAGAGAACCCTGTCCCTTCAGTCCTGTGAGACAAAGAGAAGACCACCAGAGGTTAAACTTGACTTGTTGTTGGCTCTCCGATTGGTTCACTGGCCAAACAATCAGATTCAGAAAACCCTCTCTTATAGCAGCTGTTGCCAGGCTACAGTCTGACAACTTTTGTCTTAGCAGAGTCTTTCCTAATGCATTGTGGTAAAATAGGTATTTTAATTTTTTTCCCTGAATAAAACAATTCAAGGAGAGAGAAAACATCTCAATATTGATGATATTTGGAGTTTAATTCATATTTTGTTGTAAAAATAAAATCATTTTGTTGATGGGGAAACAAATACAGTCCAGGGGTCTCATTTATAAAGCTTGCTTACGCACAAAACGGGTCTTGAAAGGGGCGTAAGTCACTCCATACGTAAAGGTTGTGATTTATAAAAATAAGCTGGGCGGGAGAAGTTGTTGAGGTAGTGAATTGAAGCCAGATTCATCTCATTTAATGTCATCACATATCAGACTTATAGACCCACTTAATCAGAAACACCCAAGTCTGCAGTGATATAGACGTGTTCCTTTAGTGAGTCTTAAGACTTACCACTATATGCAATGTTCATATACATACAGTACTTCCACCTTTAAATGATATAGAGCGGTGGATAGCACTGATTGATTAGTGATAGTTGTGACAAGGTGCGTAACAAACAGTCTAATTGCTGAGTAAGCATACTGCAGTGACACTCATGCATAATGCTGCACAATGAATGCGCTGGCACTGCTGGAAGATCACAAAGACTGGATCAGGATGGAGAGAGTTTTTAGAGACCACAAAGATTTCCTGGCCCATGATGATGACTGGCTAATAAGCAGATTTAGATCCCCCAGAGCAGTGCTCTTGGATCTATGCGCTGAACCAGTCCCAGTGTTAGACAAAAGCACCCGCTGGAACCGCGCCATCCCAGTGCGTATACAGGTGCAGACCACTCTGGGGTTTCTGGGAACCGGCCCCTTCCAGCGGGAATAAGCCGACAGGTATGTGTTTGATATGATTACTATATAATGTTAGATTTCTGTCTGAAGCCCCTTTTGGGTATGACATAATACAGTTAAATTCTGTTCTTAGGTCTGGGATATTGCGGCCCTCCCTCAGCCGTGTTGGATGGCATTATAAACATGACCAGTCGATACATCAGGGCTCCTTACACTGTGGGGGAACAGTCAACATTAAAAGGTAATTTGCAGCAATGCCTGGTTTCCCAAATATAATTGGTGCAAATGGCTGCAGTGAGAATGAATTTGTCTATAGCCCCATTTCCACCAGAGGGTTCAGTTCGGTTCTTCTCGGTACGGCTTGCTTTTGTGGCGTTTCCATAGCCTAAAACCGGGACAGGACCCCTTATAAGCGAACCGTACCGTCCTACTTTTTGGGACCCTTCTGTTGGGGTGCCAAGCATACCAATCCGACCCCAGAAGGTGGAGCTAGAAACACTGCAGCCCGTTGATTGGTCGAAGGAGACGTCACTTCCCGTGCGACAGCGGTAATACAGAACAACACAGCCCCACCATGTTTAAATCTCCACTCGTCTTCGTGAAGATAACTCTCAAGGCTTTTTTGTTTGGAAAACTGGCATCAAGATCAAGCGTCCCATGGTCTACTGTGGAGGTGCAGACCTTCCTCAGTGTTCTCGGTGAAGAGAATCGTTGCTCTTTGTTTACTGTGTCACGTTTTCTTCTTCGTTGTATTTAATAGCCGGGTACACTGTGTCGCGCTGCTATGACATCATGCTATCGGCATCCGGCTTACACGCCACCTACCAAGTAGGGTACGGCTGGCTGTGGAAACGCAACCAGGATCAAGCTTTACCGATCCGGCCTGAGCCAAACCGTGCCGATCCATACCGGACCACTTGGTGGAAACGGGGCTTATGTAAACCGAAAATATGTGCATTCAATCAGTGAAGAACTTATTTGTTCCTCAAACATGGTTTTGACAAATGTAGTGGCATGGTGGCCTGGGTCAACACATGACTCATTCATCCTGAAGCACAGCTTCTTCGTCTTCTTTGCTTTCAGCAGACTATACACATCCAAGGCGTATGGCTGCCCCCTCTGGCACACAGCCGTGTCAGGAAAAGACAAGGCAATGCAAAAACATTCATGAGGTACTTTGCATTGACCATTCATGGTCACATGTGGGTGTGTGAGGGCGGGATGTGAGGTAAAACCACCTGCGCATCTTTCCAAGTGGACTGTGATTTATAAAGGGAAAAGTGCTTGCAGGTGTGTGCATGCACAGTTTTATAAATCAGATTACTTTTTGGCGCACGCCATTTTCAGCTTTTGGGCGCATGTTCACTTTTAGTATGGATCCTACACAATGTTTTATAAATGAGGCCCCTGGAGTTTTGGGACCCAGTCCTGTGTATGGCAGATGTACTGCTTTTGTCAGTAGACTATAACACATTATACACAAAAATTACTGTGGAGATGCATTTTTAACCACCAAAGTAACAGAAAGTGTCATTCATACAGAATAAAAATGTCCCCGATTCTGTCAGATGAGTCTGGACGACTGAAGAAGACTCCCAAACAGAAAAACAAGTGTAGACTGGACTGAAACACATGCTGAGTGGGTTTAAATGATAAATGGAAGAAACCTCAATGGGAACTGGAGGACATGAGAACATCCAAGTTACCTGATGATGCAGCTGATTAAACTTTGGACTGATGTTGTCAAATTCAGTGAAATACCAGAGAGACTTGGTAAAAACACTTCAGGATGTTTCAGGATCAGAGGACAGCAGCAGCTGATGTGTGTAAATCTGCAGTCTGTGACACTGTCATGCAGATCCTCCTTGATTTAATGAACATTTACACTTGAACAGATCCTGATCAATGTTTTACAAACTCAGAAGACACACCAGAATAGCTGAATGAAAGTTTATCTTCCGAGTGAGTATTCTGCTCACATTGATTGCTAATGGATAAAGACACAGCCATGTCTTAAATGATAACTTTACTGAATGATTGCTAGCATTAGCCTTAGCCCAGAAAGTGTTTCTGTTGCAGATGATAGTTTAAGCTTCATAAAATGACTCTCTGGTATAAAACTGACATTCAAAGCCTTGTTAGAATGGTCCACTACACAGCAGGAGATGTTTATTTTTGGACATTTAGGTTAAATTTCACTACAGGGACATTTACATAAATGTCCATTAAGTTACATGATGGACGGCATCGTTTCTGCTGTCCAGACAAAATGGAGTGAAGAGTGACGTAAAGTGCCTATGGCCAATAAGGGTTAAAGTGAATGCCTAGGGAACACATTTCAAGCTTTAGATAAAAAAATCATCTCTCACATTGAGGTATGAGTAGAATTCCCTTCGACAAGCGGACACCTGCTTGTGTTCACATCTAACCACCCAGGGTGGAGTGGGATACTACAGTCTACCAAGAGAGGGGACGGCTGGCAGTGGAAACACAAGCTAGGTCAGAGTTCACTGAACCAAACTGGAGAGCCTGATGGAAACACACCAGAATAAAACCTTGGTATGAACATTTTACCTCTTTGTGCCACGGGGACGATGTCCTCTAAAGTTTATATATTCATCTTTTGACCAATCGCTCTTCAAAGACACACAGCTGGGATCAGGTCCTGGTTTAGCAGAGGACCCTGTCCCTTCAGGCCTGTGAGACAAAGAGAAGACCACCAGAGGTTAAACTTCAGACACAGAAGCTTCTGGATTAAACTCTAGCTCAGTCAAAAACAGAGCTGAATGACTTCATTGTGTGTTTTTGGTTCATGTTAAAGTCCAGTTTGCACTAACTGTCAGGTCCCCTCATACCTTAAACTGTATTTCTGTGTAAACACATGAAGAGTCTTTAAAGTCTTTTATTTACTCATATGAGGTCTGAAACTTCCCAGTGACTCTTTAAGAACAAACAAATCTCCTCTGGCTGCTGACAGGCACACTGACCTTAAAGAGTTCCTTCTGTCAGGGGCCCACAGTGGATGGTGGTTCTTACTCTGAGGCCCTTGAACAGGATCATGCTGACAACAGACTGAAGAGCTACAGAGGTCATTTTACACTGCTGAGGTCAAACAGAGACAGACCCCCCCCCCCCCCCCCCCCCCCCCCATGTCCATGAAGATAAAATGATGAAGAACACTCATCATCATCATCTCTGACATCCCAGACAGAGAGAGGGAGTCACTCTGGAGTCTCTCTGTGAGCAGCAGCCTTTATTTAACCAAACCTGAGCCTCTGTTACCTGAGCCAGGTGAACATGAACAGAGTTCTCAGGGTCACAGTGTCAGGATCTGAAAACATCTTTGATTGGAAAAGAAGAAGTGACAAAAAGAGCACTCATGTAGAGGAGTCTGGGCTCTGTCTGTAACACACACTGAGGATCAGGACGCTGTCATGGTCTGAATGGTTCTTTGTTTCAAACGCTGGTCTCACCTCAGATCTTTGGCTTCAGAGCGAGGAGCTCCTCCGTCTGCGTCCTCACGCTGACTCATGTTCCTGTTCAGCTCACACACACACCTTCACCTGCAGAGGAAACACACACTGTTCATCACACACCAGCTGATTCAGCTCACACACACACATTTATCTCCTCTGCATCAATCTGGACACACGTCTGTGTGAGATCATCAGCTACACCTCCATGAATGCTGCTAAAGATCAGGTCCTTCTGCTCTATGATCCTGAACCTCTGCACCAGAGACAGACAAGGACAGAGGACTCTGGTTTTGGGCTGTCCGTCCGTCTGTCCTGGACAAGGCCTTGAGAACCAAACACCTGAAAAAGTCTTCATGGGACTTCCTTCAGACTAGGACCACATTCTCACCTGCACTCAGCTGATGAGGTTTATCTCTATAAATATACATCTATCTGTCTGTGGATCTGTCTGTGGATCTACCTGCTGATCTACATAGATGGAGCTACGGTAGAAGCTACTCATGATAGAAATCAGCTTCACTAAACTAGAGCTGCACCCTGACGAAAACTGACGAGCTGAGATACAGAAACAAACCAAAACAAGCTCATCTGAGCCACAGTCAGCTATTATAAGATGTTTTTGTTATCATTATTAAATTTGTATTATTATTTCAATTTGATTATTATTAGCATTGTTATTATCATTATTATACTATTACAATTACAAAAAATCCATTATTTAAACTTTTATTACTATCAATATCATTGCTATCATAAGTTTATTATTACAATTAACATTACTGTATTATGATGTTTTTCAAAATAGTTATTATAAGCATTTTGTTTTCATCACTTTCTCATGTTAATTATTTTGTTATTGTCATAATTGGTTCATAATTCATTCATTCATTCATTTTCTATACCGACTATCCCTTTCGGGGTTGCAGGGAGCTGGAGGCTATCCCAGCTGTCATTGGGCGAGAGGCGGGGTACACCCTGAACCGGTCGCCAGTCGATTGCAGGGCCACATAGAGAGACAGACAACCATTCACGCTCACACTCATACCTTAGGACAATTTAGAGTCACCAATCAACCTAATGAGTTTTTGGTCTGTGAGAGGAGGCCGGAGTGCCCGGAGAGAACCCATGCATGCACAGGAAGAAATCGAACCGGTGACCTTCTTGCTGTGGTTCATAATTCTAATTATCATAATTATTAATTTGACTTTTATTGATATTATAAGCATTGTTATAAGATTAAGTACTATAATCATTTTGATTATTTTATACTATAGTTATTGCTGTTATTATAAGTCAGATGCATTACATATTTCATTTTCATTATAATAAATACCATTATTATTTTATTTAACACATTACCAGCTATAAAATTATGATACAAGTGATAAAAATAGTAATAAATATACTGATTCTTATTATTAGTTTAAACTGTCAATATTACCCATATTGTTATTATTACTGTAAATATAAATATTATCGGCATTGTTATTCATTAACTTATTACTATAATCATTCTTTTTTATGTAATTCTTCTTCTTCTTATAATTATAAAACATTGATATTATCATTAGTATCATGATTATTTTATTATAACCATCATTTTTCATTACATTAATAGCTGTAATCATAATAAATAAAAATGATAAAAGCAGTACATTGTGTTTGAATTAGGGCTGTCAAATTTAACATGTTAATTTGGATTAGAGTGGAGGTCTTCAGCTGGACTGTCTTGAAGAATTTTAATGCAAACAGCCCAAAATGACTCAAAATCCGTCAAACGTCTCTTTCCGTCAGTTTGTCCAAATAGACTTGCCGTAGTACGTGCAACTTGGTAAAGTTAAAAAGATATTCACAGATTCGGACTTTGCAGGTCAATAATTCATCAATAAAACGATGTAGTTACAAACCCGACCCCTCTTTTTAATCACTGTCATGAAGACTGTGAGCTACAACCTTGTTTTCCTCCAAACGAGCCGTCCTCTGAGCCAGACAACGTCAACCTGTCTCAATATGCTGTCGGTGATGGCTCGGCGGCGTAGGGACCGTCAGCAAGTTACCATATCGGAGGAATGGTGTGAAAGAAAATTCAATAACTTCACCATAAAGAGATGCAACGTCTTCAACAACACAGTACACATAAATGACCGCAGGTTATTCATACTATATGTCATATTTTTTAAGAATTATGAACTAAAATATTTTACAGGATTTTTTGATTGAAAATACAGCAAATGCCATCAAAGTTATGAGACCTTCCAACAAAATGATGATAAATTATGAATGGTGACTTCTCTATTTTTCAAAGTAATGAATTGGCTGAATTAATATTTAATGACTATGAAAACTGTAATAACTGTACTGTTGTTGACTGTAGTGACAACAAACTGACCCTCTTCCCCTCTGAGGTCTTTCTCAGCAGTCCAGCCAGGCCTCTCCCCTCTGATGCTGCTGTGGGGGTGTTTGTGGTTCTGCCCTGGATTCCCTTCCCGAAGACTTTTTTCTGCATTTTCTGCAGACAGGGTGACTGTCTTCAATCAGTTTCCCCTTGGCATCCTTGTAAAATCCAAAATACGACCAGACTTCAGACTTTGTCCGCTTTGCCAGGCTGCGCCAGGCTGCCCCACTCTGCTCCACCCTGAGTTGTGCCAGGAAATTAGAGCCCTCTGTCTTGAACTTTGGGTTTAGGGAGGAATGAAGCAGTAACTTATATATACCTGAGACTGCTCCTCTGTTTGATGATAGGAATCTCAATTTTTGGTTAATCGCATAATTATAAGTAGAGGGGGGTAGAAATAGCGATTCATCAATGCATTTGCAATATTTCTCCTGCCAGTTCAATATCGATTCAGCAAATCCTCTGAATCGATTCACCTCCTGGCCAGTGGGGGGCACTGTGCACTTTTTCAGTGTTAATCCAGCTGCCGCTGGTGACAGAAGAAGACTGAGTGATTTAACGGTGGTTAATTAGTATTATCTGTGTAAATAATGTAAAATATTGTAAACAATAGCATTAGTATCAATCTGGAGTGTTTTCTATCTGTTCTCTTGCCATATTGCCAACATATTTTCCGCGTGTTTTACCATCTTTTATGTCATCGATTGTCTTTTTCATCATAGTTTGTTTTTTATGGATTCCATAAATAGTAATTTTAGAAGTACTGGAGGAAGAAAATGTCGAGATCTCTGTCTTCAGCTTGACAGGAACTGCTTCAGGGACTACCATCAGTGAAAAAACGCCTGGACATGGTCTGATATAACAGGCCGTAACGTGGACACTACATGCTGCAGGCAAACAAAAAAGTTTGAGTTTATGTAAAATAGATGAAGCTTATTTTTGATTATCTCAGAAAATGTCTACATGTTCATTTACAATTGTTTATGAAGAGAATCATGTTCAAATCCTTTTGATTCTTGTCTTGTAATTACACACTGTTTTAAGCATTTATAAAATAATGTTGACAAATACTTGCCAGAATTGTTTACTTTTATTTCTCATGAAAAAAGGGTGAAAACATGTATTCAAAGGACAATTCCTGAAACATTTATTGACAGAAAAAAGGCAAAAAAGACCAGCTGGACATTCATATTTATAGTTTTAACTATAATGTTTTTACTTTTGTACTCCAAATGCACAAATAAGTTGTTCTGTGCAAATCTGTATTTTCAGATGTTTGACTGCTCAAAAATGTGAGGTGACATACCACCTATGTTCACATTGGCATCAAATAAAAATTCAAAAATTGTAAACAAGTACTTCAATTATTTGTGTATTTCTACTTCTTACTGACTCGATACTGAATCGAATCGCCAATTAAAGAATCAAAATCAAATCGTGAGGTTCTTAACAATGCCCAGCTCTAATTATAAGCAAAACTGACTTTAATTGGGAATACTGTAAAAAACTATTCATGTTCAAGTTATATCTTCTTAGTTCCTCAAAGGGCAGAATCTCTCTGTTCTCTACAATTTGAGACATTTCTGTGATATTGTGATTGCACCATATTTGCCAGTGGATTCCCTGCAGCTTTAAAAGCATTGTTATACCATATTGGGGAAGAAGGAAGAGCTGAACTTGTAATGTCCACTCTTTCATGAATTTCTATGCTTATGTTACATGAAAGCTTAATAATACAGTTGTCCAACTTTTTAGGTGGAGCAGGGCTGTACCAAAGTGAAGATAATGACAGCAACTTGTTCTTCTCTTTTACAAGATGTTCTTCCAGCTAGTCCCAACTTCCTTTGTCTCTACTTTTTTATAGCCCCAAAAAAGTGAATACCTGGCATTACATGCAAGATAATACAAATAAACATCAGGGATTAAGACCCCCTTATATCTCTTAATAGGGATATTTTTTCTGATTAATTCTAGGCTTATTGTTGTTCCATAGAAAAGAGAAGAACATTCTGTTGGCATTCTCAAACCAAGATTTCTGAACAAACAAAGGAAAAGAGGACACTAAAACACTCAGTCTTGGAAGGACATTCATATTTAGCACTTAGTAGACCATCTTTTAAAGTCTTCCTTTATGATATTCAATAGAGGTTTGGCATTTAAGTCCAATATTTCACTGATAAGTGATCTAATTTTTATTCCCAAATATTTCATGCCTTCTGATCTCCAGACAAAAGGAGCAGCTCCAAAATCGGTACTCATTTGACTGCCAAATGAGCTAATAATTTCTAAAACTCTTGGTATAGAGAGTGAGGATTTGGATACAGTCAACAACAGGTCATCTGCACACATATTTAATTTGAGATCATGATCACCAATTAAAATGGCAGTAATTTCTTTGTCTTGTCGAATAGCACATGCCAGCGGTTCTAAGGCTAAAATGAAAAGTAAAGGGGATAGGGGACAGCCTTGTCTAGTAGACCGTCCGAGTTGAAAGGGAGCTGAAATCATACCTTGCTCTTTATCGCTGAGACAGGTTCCTGATATAGTGCTCTGATCCACTGTAAGCACCTTGGACCAAAACCATATCTGGAGAGAGTCTGAAACAGGTACGACTGCTCAATACGATCAAAAGCTTTCTCAGTATCCAGTGACATTACTACCACTGCACGCTGAAGAGAGCTCGCCATCTGCATGGTTTGAAGGAGCCTTCTCAAATCAGTTGGAAACCACCCACAAACTTATGGGCCTATAGTTTTTCACATCTAAGTGGTCTTTTCCTGGGTTTGGCAGCAATGATATGATGGCTGTCAGCATTGTTGGTGGCATAATCTGTTCCACAAAGAAGCACAAGCATGAGCCCTCTTGAAAAACATTTATAAAATTCTGCAGTGTAACCATCACTACCAGGTGCTTTATTGCTTGATAAAGTTTTAATTTTGTTTATAAATATAATAATCACAATTTTCATAAATATTATTATTTCATTTTATTTTCAACAGGTATTATATAATTATTTAATACCATAATAAATATTTTACTATCGTTATTATCAGTGTTGTTATCTTTAATGTTCTATCATTATTATTATACTCATTGTCATTATCATTTCTGGATACATTCTCACTCGTGATTGTTGATTTAGTGGCTAGTGATTGTTGATTGCTTTATTGGTTAGTGATTGTTGATTTATTGATGTGTAGTCTCAGCCTGTGTGACGTCAGCAGGAGCCATTTCATGTTGAGTTTCTCAGAGAAGCAGCTCGTCTAAATCAAAGTTCAGCCTCTACAAAATCTCCTCTCAGTCACAGTCTCTGTGAAAACATCAGGATTAAAGTATCGATCACATATTAGAGGATTATTCTCTTCAGATCTGATGAATTATGGATTATTAGTCAGTCCTCTCAGGGCCCTTTGAAAAGCTTGAATGTCAGTAAAATGTCTGATTTTCCTCCCGGTCATCTGAATGTCTCCTGCTGCTCTCTCATCGTTAAATCTGGAGAATCTCAGAGCTTCATTCCATGGTTGCCAAGTCTGTTTATTATAAGCAACTTTGGGCTTGTTTTTCTCACAAATCGCTTGGAAATCTCCTGAGTCGGGTGGTGGTTTTTTTGGGGCTTGTTTTTAACTAGCAGTCGCGTATTCGGGCTTATTTTTCTGTCTGTGTGATTCCCCTCGATTATCTCTCAGCTCCCCATAAAAGCAAAGCAAAACACAATGCAGTAGGTAGATTGTCCTTTCAAGACCACCATATCCTGGATGGTGCCCGGAGTAGTCTACTCGTCACGCCCCCAAACACACTCACACACGGAGCATACTCATCTTTGTCAGAGCCCAAAGGGACAGAGAAGCGGGGCAGGAGAAAGAGTGAAAATTAGTGACAGTAAGTGGTTATAGAAAAAAATATACTAAAGAGAGGGAGAAAGATAGAGCACTGAAGGGCTGGATCTGGCCTCAGGTGGGAGATGTCTCGAAGGCGTTCTGCCGATTCTGCAAGAGTGAATTACGTGCTCACCATGCAGACTTATTCAGCATGCTAATACCGAGAGGGAAAAAAAACAGTGTGCACCTTTCTCTTCGATGAGGCTAACCGACATGGGTTTCACACCCCCAAAACACAACGAGACAAGACAAAGTAATGAGCTGAAAATAGCCACCTACGTCACCTGTCACACACCAATCAGTGCTGTGGATCATCTTGGTGAAGTTATTGGATCTACCACGACTGACAATGAGGTTAGAATACACCAGACAAAATGCACTGCATTAATTAATCATGCAATTGCCCCATGCATGTTCAAAGACCTCATGCGTGATATTGGAGACGCCCAGTATTCTCTCGAAATAGATAAAAACACAGATATCACATCTGTCAAGCAGCTGTGTGTGGTAATCCGCTACTTCAGTTTTAAACTGAACAAGATTGTGTCAACCTTTTTGGGACTGGTTAACTTGGATGGTGAAACAGCTGAGGTTATTGCCTCTACCCTGACCAGTTTTCTTCAGAGCATTGGGTTGGATATCAAAAAATGCATTGGATTAGGTACATGTTCCTCTGCTCTTCCTCTCCCCTCTCCTCACCTCTCTTCCTCTCCTGTTCCTCTGCTCTTCCTCTCCCCTCTCCTCACCTCTCTTCCTCTCCTGTTCCTCTGCTCTTCCTCTCTCCTCTCCTCACCTCTCTTCCTCTCCTGTTCCTCTGCTCCTCCTCTCTCCTCTCCTCACCTCTCTTCCTCTCCTGTTCCTCTGCTCTTCCTCTCTCCTCTCCTCACCTCTCTTCCTCTCCTGTTCCTCTGCTCTTCCTCTCCCCTCTCCTCACCTCTCTTCCTCTCCTGTTCCTCTGCTCTTCCTCTCCCCTCTCCTCACCTCTCTTCCTCTCCTGTTCCTCTGCTCTTCCTCTCCCCTCTCCTCACCTCTCTTCCTCTCCTGTTCCTCTGCTCTTCCTCACCTCTCTTCCTCTCCTGTTCCTCTGCTCTTCCTCTCCCCTCTCCTCACCTCTCTTCCTCTCCTGTTCCTCTGCTCTTCCTCTCCCCTCTCCTCACCTCTCTTCCTCTCCTGTTCCTCTGCTCTTCCTCTCCCCTCTCCTCACCTCTCTTCCTCTCCTGTTCCTCTGCTCTTCCTCTCTCCTCTCCTCACCTCTCTTCCTCTCCTGTTCCTCTGCTCCTCCTCTCTCCTCTCCTCACCTCTCTTCCTCTCCTGTTCCTCTGCTCTTCCTCTCTCCTCTCCTGTTCCTCTGCTCTTCCTCTCTCCTCTCCTCACCTCTCTTCCTCTCCTGTTCCTCTGCTCCTCCTCTCTCCTCTCCTCACCTCTCTTCCTCTCCTGTTCCTCTGCTCTTCCTCTCCCCTCTCCTCACCTCTCTTCCTCTCCTGTTCCTCTGCTCTTCCTCTCCCCTCTCCTCACCTCTCTTCCTCTCCTGTTCCTCTGCTCTTCCTCACCTCTCTTCCTCTCCTGTTCCTCTGCTCTTCCTCTCCCCTCTCCTCACCTCTCTTCCTCTCCTGTTCCTCTGCTCTTCCTCTCCCCTCTCCTCACCTCTCTTCCTCTCCTGTTCCTCTGCTCTTCCTCTCTCCTCTCCTCACCTCTCTTCCTCTCCTGTTCCTCTGCTCTTCCTCTCCCCTCTCCTCACCTCTCTTCCTCTCCTGTTCCTCTGCTCTTCCTCTCTCCTCTCCTCACCTCTCTTCCTCTCCTGTTCCTCTGCTCTTCCTCTCCCCTCTCCTCACCTCTCTTCCTCTCCTGTTCCTCTGCTCTTCCTCTCCCCTCTCCTCACCTCTCTTCCTCTCCTGTTCCTCTGCTCTTCCTCTCTCCTCTCCTCACCTCTCTTCCTCTCCTGTTCCTCTGCTCTTCCTCTCCCCTCTCCTCACCTCTCTTCCTCTCCTGTTCCTCTGCTCTTTCTCTCCCCTCTCCTCACCTCTCTTCCTCTCCTGTTCCTCTGCTCTTCCTCTCTCCTCTCCTCACCTCTCTTCCTCTCCTGTTCCTCTGCTCTTCCTCTCTCCTCTCCTCACCTCTCTTCCTCTCCTGTTCCTCTGCTCTTCCTCTCCCCTCTCCTCACCTCTCTTCCTCTCCTGTTCCTCTGCTCTTCCTCTCTCCTCTCCTCACCTCTCTTCCTCTCCTGTTCCTCTGCTCTTCCTCTCTCCCCTCGACTCTGTCAGAGACAGAGACAGTCATTTTTGTTGGCCATAATGCAGGATCGCTAAAATTAGGGCCCACTCTCGCTTTACCATCACTCTCTCTCTCTAACTCCTCACTCTTACTGGTTAGCCTGGCTCTGAGTCTGACCCTCCGCTCCGGGGCCGCAGGCCCGTCCTGCTTCAACGTGACTCTCTTACCCCTTTCAGACTGGCCAAAAAACCTGTTTAAACCCCGTTAACAATTGGCTCCTGTGGGCAGTTTGAAAGGGTTTAATTGGCATTTCAACCTGGGGCGACTGACCCTGCAAGCGACACGGGTTTATATCGGCTCGCCTCCGATCGGCTTTAGTGGGAACGTCACACCCGGGTCAACCTGCTAATTTACGGATGATGTCGGGTTACGTTCCCATGGCATAACATCTCGCCGTCTGAAACTTACGTGACTCTTTGCCATCTCAGCAACAAATTCCATCCGCCTTTGTATCATCAGTGCCGAGTTTGTACATTTTTAAAGAAGGACAAAAGTACAAAGTACAGAAAGCCGTGCCCATGGTGTCCAGACTCCTTTCCATTGTTTACACGGTCGTGTTTCGTCGCGCTGATGATGTCATCAACGTGACCACATCAGCTTGTTGCACCAGAGGAACAAACCAGCTACGCAGCTTGTCTGCTGCCAATTAGACCCGGGTCTGCTGGCAGTGGTGAGAGAGTCACTTGACAATTGTTAGCAGGTTAACCCCCATGAGGGCCCCTCCCGCATCACCGCCCAGTTCTGGGCCTGGGCTCAATTACAAAGACATCAGTGGAGACCAGGCTTTCAAAGAACTTGCCCTCTTTTCTCTATCTTTGCTTGCATTGCCTTTAAAGGTGCAGTGTGTAGAATTTGGCAGCGTTCATAACGATCCGCCATGTTGTCTACGGGTGGATTTTAGGGACAAAAAGAACGAAACGCGAATCTGTCCGCTAGTTCTAAAATCTACCTGGAATGCTTTAACAAGCTTTAACTGTAAAATAAACACAATTTAAATCCCTAGTGCAGAGCAACAACTGTCTCTACATCCTCTCTCCTCTTAGATTCCAGATAGATTTCAGAACCGGCGGACAGATTCGCGTTTCGTTCTTTTTGTCACTAAATTCCACCCGCAGACAACATAGCGGATCGTTGTGTCGCCCTACATGAACGCGGCCCGCGGTAATGTAAATTTTTTACGCTTTTTCTATCTAAATAAAAATAAAACAAACCTTTAATGAGGATGATTGTACTCCTATTTTGACAGACTTTACATACAAATAGAAACATTATATCCTATATTCACCCTTTCTGTTCGGCGAAATGCTGCTACATTCTACACACTGCACCTTTAAGCAATGCTTGATGTAGAACGAGTGTTCTCACAAATGAACCTGGTCAAGTCCAAACTGAGGAACAGAATGGGACAGGACACACTCAGCAGCATACTCCACATAAAATATGGCCTGAGAAGACAAGGTTTATGCTGCAAAGACTGCATTCTAAGCAAGGAGATGCTCGAGCGCTTTAACAGTCACATGTACTCTGTTGGAGGAACATTTCGAAGCAGAGAGATGGATGCAAATGAAATCAGCGATGATGGGTTGTAGTTCAGGTAGATGATGTTTTTACATCTTTTTTTATCTGTGCCAGGCTTAATGTGTATTTTTACATTATTTGATGTCTGTGTTACAGAGGAACAGACCTGATGGGGAAGCAAAGGGGACAAGGAGAGGAGAAGGTTTTTGACTACTAGCCTGTTTGAGATGGCTCATGTGTGTCTTTTTTTTTTAAACGGTTTTAAAAAAGTTTTTTGTTGACAGTTTCCTGTCAAGTTGCTGTTGTGTATGCAAAATGCAAATGTATTTTCTTTTAATCAGAGTTTAAAAATTAAAGCTATTCAAAGAATTTAGGTTATTCAAAGAATTTAAGTTATTCAAAGGTTCTTTTTATGCTAACTGTGTTCAGTAAAATGTTGCTGTTGTTTATGCATAATGCAGTAATAAATTATTATTTTTTTTTTTTACCGTTTACCAGCGGCCTCTGTTCTACATATTTTGGCGGGTTGCCTGTTGGGCTTATTTTTGGGCTTGTTTTCATAGCGCTGGTTGCTTGTTTCTCTCTGAAGATCTGGCAACACTGCTTCATTCATTCATTCATTCATTCATTCATTTTTTATACCGCTTATCCCTTTCGGGCTCGCTGGGGGGGGGGGCTAGAGCCCACCCCAGCCGTCACTGGGCGAGAGGCGGGGGACACCCTGAACCAGTCGCCAGCTGATCACAGGGCCTCTCACAGCTTTATTTCTCCTCTTTTTCTCTTTTGGAGTCCAAACGGAGACACGCAGCTGCTTTCCAAATGTCGGACGGTCACCGTGTTTCTCCAAAGTTTACCGTAAAGTCGAACTTTAGAGTTTGTAAAAAGAGCTCATTGTAGCTTTTAGACGTTCACCTTAAATGAAAAGAGGCTATTCGACCCAAAACAGCAGTTTAAAGGACTTACTTTACCTTCATCTGGAGGTTCACAGCGAGGAAAAAACTGCGCCACAGATCCAGAGAAAGGAAAGGGCAACTCCTGAGCCCCGCCTACATGGTAACGATACTGTTCTGGAATGTTCTTCAGTTTAACCCTTGTGGGTAAACAAGGACTTTTTTGTCCTTCCAGGCAATTTGTTGCTCAACTTTTGGCCATAATTTTGGCAGTGTTACTCAGTATGGAATTATTTTTTTGTAGGAAGGTGTTTTTCATGAAAAGTCTTCAAAATCAAAGGTTGATTTTTTTTTTCAGAGGTCAAAGGTTAACTGGGGCCAAATTTACTACCCTTTGAGGTAATCAGAGGACATAAAAGTCTTCTCCCAAAGCTGTTGATAAAACATGACACATAAATATTTTTTGTACTTTTTTTGCTCAAATCATTCAGTCAACTTCAGTTCTAATCAAAAATACTAAATATTTAATTATTTATTTTATTTTAACCCTTTAAATACCAATTTGAATACATGATGTCGGTGTTTTTATGAAAAAAATTGTATATTAGAGCAACCCACAAGGGTTAACAGGAACTCAGCTCAAACTATTAGGACTTTACTGACAGCAAGGATCAGGGTTCGAGTTAAGGTTAGTTCACAGGATTAAACCAGGTTTGGGTTTTTACATCAGTCTGTCAGACAAACTGACTGACAGACTGATGGCTCCACACATAAGAAATAATATGATAATGATTACAACTGTCGTCGCTGTTCTTCATAATTATTAGTGTAACATTATTATTATTAATGATAACAATAACAATAGCAATGACAATATTATTATCATTATTATTATTATTATTATTATTGTTGTTTTGTTGTTGTTGTTGTTGTTATTATTATTATTATTGTTAATATTATTATTATTATTTATAATAATAACAATAATACCATACTATTATCGTTGTTATTACTACTATTATTATTATTATTGTTGTTGTTGTTGTTGTTCATCTATCTATTTTTACTATTATTTCCATTATAATTTCCATTAAATTTTCACTAAGACCATTTAAGTAGCCTGGTGAATTTGTCTCGTTTCAGTCCATTGCTAAACAAGTTCAATAAAAACATAAATAATGAAAGAAATTAATGGATAACTTAACAACTTCAGAACATAAATATAAAAAATAGTAATACTAATAACAATAATGATAATATGAAGAAGTAGAAGAAGAAGGTAATGATGATTACTATTGTTGTTGGTGTGCTTTTTATTATTGCTATTGTTATGACTGTTTTGATTTTCATCATTATTTTTAATGTAGTTTCTATTACATAAACACATAAATTGATAACTTAATATAAAATAAATGAATGAAAAAACATAATTACAGTATTACATTAATAACAATAATAATGATAATAATAGTAATAATTCTTACAATTATTAAATAAAATATGATAATAATTATTACAACAAAACAAAAACTATAATAACAACAGGATGATTATTATAATTATTATTATTGCATCAGTCAGTTCTTTTTACTAACTCCATTTTCCTGGATTCAATATTTAAAACATGGTGGACTCTGGTTATGCAAAGTGGGACTGATAGGGTTAACTCTTTCAGAACCACTTTGAATAACCACAGCCTACTATGTTTAGATGGACAATAAAAGAAAAATAAATGATATCCTTAAATAAAAGATGCAGTGGGGAAATTTTTTCCTGATTTTTTAAATCTCTGACATGTTATTGATCAACAATCAATTTAGTTTCAATGCATGTTAGTGGACATGTCAGATGAACGCGTTAAAATTAGTACATAATCAATTTAAATCTAAATAATATCTGTTTTAATCTTTTTATTTACTTTGGCCCTTTCAAAAATGTAAAATATTTCATAAATGATTCCAGTTTCATCCCCCTAGTATCATTCAAACACAGCACACAGTGCTCATTAAATATGACAGAATATTGAGAGAGACGGACAAATTTCCTACGATAAAAGAACCCAAAGGTCATGTTTTTTTAACTGCCTGGGACACATTATCGATAAACGATATGCTTTTTGTTTGTGTTCAGGGTCAGATTTTGATTTAGATGTGTTGCATGGTCCCAGAGCCCAAAAGTGGACATGACAGAATAACAGACTAGAATGATCACACAATAGTGACACTTTTTCACTGAAATGAATTCAAGCTCTTAATTTTCTAAAGTTTCTCATTATTATCATTTTTAAATAAATGAGCACATCTTAACCCTTTAGCTGAAGCTGAATGTGATAATCCAAGAGCCACAGTGCAAAATTCATGTTATCCATATGACCCAGAGCTGAACGTGAGCAGTAAATGAGAGTAAACATCCAAATCTGAGACCAACACACAGAAGTAAGACTAATGTTTCCTTACACACATAAATGACTCTCAGAAAACCATATCTACATACACAGATCATTTTAGAGGCACTCATTCTTCATTATGGACCGTAGGAGCCTCCACACTGCCCCTAGCGGTGCATGTATTTGTGCTTGTGGGCCACAAATGAAAAATGGAGCAGTATTAGAATAAATGGTATAAGGTACAAATTTTAAGCCAGGTGAACTGATTGAATTATTAAGATTATAAATTTGATGTTTTTATGGTGTATGTTTTTATGTTCAAAATCCAATGTTATGATGAGGTTCAATTGTCCAAAAACTGGACACAGGGTCACGAAAGGGGATTTTTTTTTAGTTTGACTGATAATTAAAGACCTTATTTAACAAATATCACTCAAATTAAGAAATCTGAGTAAGAACATTCACCTGTGTGAAAAACAAATCCACAATGATAGAAATGGCATAAATATCATCACACAAAGTTTTGAATCATCCAAAAAGTGCACATTTATTTAGAAGATAGATAGATAGATAGATAGAAAGATAGATATACTTTACTGATCCCAAGCTGGGAAATTGTGATAGTACAGCAGCTGGTTTCAGAGGAAGTTATAACATATAATATCTGTAATAATAATAACTTTATTTATATAGCACCTTTAAAAACAGATGTTTACAAAGTGCTTTAACAGACAAAACAAAGGCAGAAAAGGCAGGGCTCTAGGTACAATAAAATCAACAATCAGGTGAACAGAGACCAAAAGAGTCAAAGGAAAAGGCACAGAGTGTCATGTTAATTAAAGCAACAAAAGGAAAGAAAATGGCAAACTGGTGAGAGGAAAACAACTGAAGTAAATTAGGAATCCACCAGATCAGTACAGCTCACCATGTCAGCATGTACGAATGAAGAACATTGGTGAAGGAGGTATTTTGTTTTATGTATAATGACAAGGAGACAAGACAGTAAATAGATAACAGATTTATAGATACATAGATAAATTTATGACAGTTGAAGCTGACGACATCACATCAGGAAGATAGAAAAGAAGAGGGCAGATAGAGAACGGGTAAAAGAGAAAAAAATAAATAAATACATAAAATAAAACAGAATAAAAAAAATAATAAACTAGAAAAGCACTCTGAGAGTGCAGACCTCCACCAAGCATCTCAGTTCCGCCCATAAATTGTGGTTTCCACCGAACATTATAGTCCAATATTTATTTTATACGCACATTGTGGAATGAAAAATATCAATCTTCAAAAAATGTGATAATTGTTGATATAAATATCATCCAATAGAGTGACCTAGTTAGTAGTGGGTCTTGTAACTTGTTGACTGAACCAATTTTCTGCTGCTTGTACAGATGTTGGTGTTGTGCGTGCCTCTGCGCTTCCTGTGGGCGATGTCACCAGCCTGTTGGTCAGAGCAAAACCTCGGTGCTTCGGTGTGCGGCGCGTTCACTCTATGTGGAATATGGGGGTTAAGTTTTTACACTCACACACACACAGACTTCTGCTATGACGGACTATTTCCGTGTTGACATTATCAGCAACCTTCACTCTTAGAAGTAAAGGTGCTGACTGGAACCATATAAGGTTCTTCGACTTGTCCTCATAGGAGAACCCTTTTTGGTTCCTGTTGGAACCCTTTATGAAGGTTCCACCTGGAACCCTTTATGAAGGTTCCACCTGGAACCCTTCCAGAGGGTTCCACTTAGAACCCAACATAAAGGGTTATACCCAGGACCATCTGTGAAAGGCTCCACCCAGAACTCCCTATGAGAGGATCTACAAAGAACCCTGCAATGGTGTAGTGGTTTCACTGATAACCCTTACTGAGGGTTCAATCCAGAACCTTTTCACCCTCTAAGGGTTTCATCTAGAACCAACACAGGCAGATCCACTGAGAACCCTTTTATATTTCAAGGGTTTCATCGAGAACCCACACATGGACCTTTGTAAAGGGGTTAATAATAAAAATAAAGTTTGTTATTATTATCATCGAAAAGACTTTAATGACAGAATTAAGAGTTAATGACTGAATAAAGAGTAGTATGAGGTGATACTATACACTCCTGTACAGTAGGTGGCGGTATGCACCTTAAAGTTGTTTGTGATCCGCCAATCAAACAGAAGAAAAAGAAGAAGAACCCTCTTATCTTCTAATGTTACATGAAGAACCATAGTGTATTCTACTGATCAGGCAAAATTATTGACTACCATACGAGGTGTGTCAGAAAAGTTCCAGGACTGGTGTCACAAAAGATTTATTTAGAATCCAAACTACAAGTTTTCCCCTTCGAAGTAATCCCCCTGGAGTCTAATGCACTTTCCCATCCTTCTCTGCCACGCTTTCATGCACTCCTGGAAGGATTCTTCCAGGATCCACCGCAGCTCTGTCTGCCTTTTTGATGTCATCCATGTCTTCAAAACGGGTCCCCTTGATGACCCCCTTGAGCTTGAGGAAGAGGAAAAAAATTGCACGGTGCCAGGTCAGGTGAGTAGGGAGGTTGCTCCAGCACGGCGATGTTCTTCTCTGCCAGGAACTGTCGGATGCTCAGGGCATTGTGAGCAGGCGCGTTGTCATGGTGAAGCAGCCACGACTTGTCCTGCCACAACTCTCGCCTCTTCTTGCGCACCGAATGAAGCAAACGCCGCAGTGTCTCTTTGTAGACATGCTGGTTGATTGTCTGGCACTGTGGCAAGAACTCGCAGTGGACGATCACGAATAAATCTTGTGTGACACCAGTCCTGGAACTTTTCTGACACACCTCGTATATTGTGTATTGTGTTCATCCAACATTGTTGGCATTAAGAAAACATTCAAACAATTTTGGATGAGAATTTTTTATTTAAAAAATCTTGGAACAATGGTGGATAAGGAGGGCAGGCTCTCTGAGGATAAGCCAACAGAACAGGAGAGGTTATGTAGGTCCTTGAGGGAACAGGACAGAAGTGAGCAGAGGACCAGAGGAATCAGCACCATGACAGACAGACACAAGCCAGGCACACCAGGCTGTCCTGGAATTATTATCCAGACAGGTGGGTTCATATAATCTCCAGCAATGGTGACATAGAAAGGGAAGACAAAAAAGACAGTTAATAGCATCAATACAAGGCAAACTTACTCCACCAGATAAAGCACTAAGCCATCTACAGACAGTAAAATAATGTATGGCCCAGTGAGAGCAGTCAGAGTATAGGCACACAGTAACAGTGACAGTGGAGCAGACTGAATCAGCCTGTCCTCGAACTCCTACAATAAGAGCCTCCACTGGCACACAATCAGGTGAAAGTGAGGGAACCCCACAAAGTTTTCACATTAATTTATTTAAATAAAGTTGAAATACTTTCAGTAAAAATAAATTCCTGTTTTGTAACAGTTACAAAAAAATGTTACTCATTGTTACTAAAATAATAACTACAAAAGTCTGAATGCCAACATCAAATGTTGAATGATCTAAAATATGTTTTAAATAAGGAATAGGTTTCATCAATACGCTTGCTGAAATAAGAAAGTAGATTTAACTTACCTTGATTCCCTGAGGTTTCTGATCCTCTGTCACTTCAGTCCAGCTTCTAATACACATACACAGGTGATCACATGATGTGTGAATAGTAATCACCACTCATACTGTATGTCACACTTGTTTTGTAGAGGCCGGACCATGTGGTGTATTACATGTGAAACCAGCTGACTGGTTAATGCAGTTGTCTGTCTTGGAGACATGGCTGTATTTTTTTGTATCTTATCTTATTGTCTATGTAAAAAATGGAAAAACTTTCAATAAATGTACCATGAACAAAAAAAAAGGCACTACACTAAAATATATTATACACTAAAAGGAGACTAAGGATCTTAACAAAATATAATATACAAAATATAATATACAATATTTACTAAATACCATAAGTAAAATAAATAAGGCAATAGGAGTCCACTATTGATTAACTGATTGACACGTTGATTAAATTCTTTAATTACATTATTACATTATTATGTAATTACGTTATTAATATTTTTGATTTGAGAGACACTGAAGTTATTTTTGATCCCAAACTGTTTTCTGATTCGGTTCTGTTTAACAAGTCGATCCAAATGGTCGGATCACCATAATGAAACGGATTTCCCCTGGCGTCAAGCGCTGCGGCGTGGCTGCGTGGGAGGAGTCCGCTGACGTCAGTCTTCACGCTGATGGACGTCGACGCTGGGACGGACGTCGCAGGCTCTGTCTGCAGTGCACCGTTACTTCACTCTGAGAGGAAATCTGGGAGCATCAGTGTTTCAGGAACGGTTTTCAATTGTTGTATAACTCCAGGGATTATCCGGCACCCTGAGCTCCAGACGTTAGCCTTGTTTTCCCTCCTTCTCCTCCTCCGGTCGAGCTACCATCTGTGCCCCCGTTAAAGCCCACCATCACCGGACACAATGTGGTCCAGGAGTGACGGGGAGGACGGGTACGAGTCCAGTAAAACTGCCGAGGTCAAAGGTAAGGTTAAGGGTGAGACAAACGCAGGGGAAGGAGACGTTATCTGGAGGCAGAGGTTGAGATTTAGAGGCTGGTGTAGTGGTGTAGACAGTGACCGTGTTATCTGGTGCCCTGAAGCTGAATCCGCTTGTTTTTGTTCGACATAAACTGTCGCCTTGATGATCACGTTAGTGTGTATTTCACCGTGAAAGGCTAAATCAGTGGAAACACTCCTTTATAGTTAAGCCAACCACTGACGCATTCTGCTGAAAGTCTCCAGTTAACACGGACACTCCTTCAAACATAACACCGTGAGAAGCTGATCGGATGTTTTTGATGCTGCGATACTTCATCAGTCCCCACAGAGCATCACTGTTCACATGGCTGCTCGTCCTAAAGAAATACTTTAACACCAGAGCACAGCTTTGACACACTCGATGGCCACTTTATTACACGCGATCAACACTTTTGCAAAATCAATCAATCACACGGCAGCCACTCAGTGCATTTAGGCATGATCAGGACGACCTGCTGAAGGTCAAACTGAACATCAGACTGGAGGAGAAGGTGATTTGAACGTGGTCGTTGGTAACAGATGGGCTACCACTACTGGGATTTTCAACCTTCTCCAGAGTTTACAGAGAACGGCCTGAAGAAGAGAAAATATCCAGTGAGCAGCAGTTCCCTGGCCCTTGTTTTCAAAGGAGAGCGTCAGAGTGGTTGGAGATGACAGAAAGGCAACAGGGTCTCAGGGAACCACTCTGAGGTACGCAGAAGACCAGGATGTGCTGAGACTGAAGTTCAGTTTGAGATATTGTGTTGTGTTATTTGTAAGTGACACCAAATACTAAGATAATATTTGTGAACCCCAGTTCCAGTGAAGTTGGCATGTTGTTAAAAATGTAAATAAAAACAGAACACAATGATCTGCAAAACCGTTTCTGACATATTTTCTCTTAAATAAACTACTAAGACAAGATACTTAATGTTCAGACTGATAAAATTAGTATTTTTTTGTAAAACATTTGAATCTGATGTCTGCAGCACATTCTAAAAAAGCTGAGACAGAAGCACATTAACCTCTGTGTTGTAGTGAAGAGTCCCTGAAAAAGATGGGTGGCAGCATATGTTGCTCCAAAACTTGTATGTACCTTTCAGCATTAATCACAGATGTGCAGGTTAGCCGTGCCATGGGCACCAACACCCCCCCATACCATCACAGATGCTGGCTTTTGACCTTTGCTCAGATGAGCTCGGCCCAGAGAAGCCGATGGTGTTTCTGGGTGTTGTTGATATTTGGCTTGGTCTTTGAACGGCAGAGTTTGACCTTGACCTTGTAGATGTAAAGATGAACTGTGTTACCTGACAGTGGTTTTCTGAAGTGTTCCTGAGCCCACATGGTGATATCCTTTACAGAATGATGCTGGTTTATGATGCAGTGCTGCCTGAGGGATCATAGGTCATGGGCATTCAGTGTTGTTTTTTGGCCTTGCTGCTTACATGCAGATATCGCTCTGGATGCTATGAATCTTTTGATGATGTTTTGGACTGTAGATGATAAAATCTGTACATTCTTTGCAGTTGAGAAACGTTGGTCTTGAAGTGTTGTACTATTTTCTCACACAGTCGTTCACAAAGTGTTGAACCTCGTCCATCTTTGCTTGTGAATGACTGAACATTTCAGGGATGCTGCTTTTATACCCAATCATGACACTCGTCTGTTTCCAATTAACCTGTTCACCTGTGGGATGTTCTAGACAGGTGTTTTTCTTAGCCTTACTCAACCTCCCCAGTGTTTTGTTGCTGCTGTCCCAGCTTTTTTGGAACATGTTGCAGGCATCAGGTTTAAAATGAGTGAATATTTGCCCAAAAAAAAAAAAGTTTATCAGTTCGAACATCAGATATCTTGTTTTTGTAGTTTATTCAATTAAACATACAGTAGGTCGACAAGTCGGAAATCATTGTATTTATTTACGTTTTACACAATGTCCCAACTTCACTGGTATTTGGGTTTGTTCTTCAGTGAATTTTGCTGATGTGAAGTTATAGATACGTCTGAAAATGTATAAAGGATACCCTCTGAGGCATCATAATGTAAAAATAAATTAATTCAGATTGACATTCAAGCATTGAAACAAATAATTCATGCTGATATATTTTTATTTTGAAGTTTTAACTTTTTTTGTCATAAAAAGAGGAAAACTCTGTGAAAAGAAGTTTGAAGTTAAAGTCAGAAGTTTTGAAGTAGGTCAGAATTCTGGCACCTAGAGTAAAGTTAAAGTACTTGCATGGTGTAGCTAATGTGAAATACTTGGAAAGACGTGAAGACTTGAAACTACATGACTAAAAAACATGATCTGGTCTGAAATATTTGAAAACAATGAATGATGTGGTCAATGATGTTTTAATGGACGTGTTTTTATGCAGAACAGGATGATGGAGTTCGATGCAGCTCAGACGAACAACACTCACAGCATCAGCTGCACAGGTTCAGATCTGATGTGAGGACAGTGATCCAAAATCATCCAGTTTCATTCTTGTCTCCGTCATGCTGACCGTGAGGCTGTCAGACTCTCCTGCTCAGGCCCAACGTGGCAGAGGCAGTGTGAGTGCAGGTCAGAGCAGGACTGTGAGAGCAGGGCATTATGCTTCAGAACGTTCCGGGGTATCAGATAACCCACACTCTGTCTCTGAAGTGGACTCTCTCTCTGAGGGCTGCACTAAACCAGCCGCCCAGCCGACTGATGAACTCCTTTTGTCTCCTCCATCATGAGTCTTTGTGTTTCAGGCTCCAGCAGCAGCAGCGGCAGCTCCTCAGGGTGGCTCCTCGGGCATGACGCAGGCTGTCACAGAGACCCCCCCACTCCAGGGAGCATGGCCCTGGGGGGCCGCAGACACAGCACCGTGTCCGACAGCGGGGACACGGGGATCGGCACGTGCTGCTCCGACAGCATGGAGGGTGAGACATCTCCACCATGGGAGATAAGCTCCTTCATTCTCCTTCATACATCTTTATCTCTGCTTCAAAACCTTTAAGGGTCTCAAACAAAGTCTTTACTCAAACTGTCCTTCATGGTGTTAGACACTGGAGGTTAAACATCTCTGAACATCTCATGTACGTTAAATTAAAGACGCCTCCAAAGATCTGAAGAGGATTTTGAACACCTGTAGATCCCCCAATATTTTTAAATACCTCAGAGATCTCAAACATCTTCACAGCTTCACCTCTGTTCTTACAGTTTGTAGATCTGAATTAACAGGAACACATTTATCTAAATGTTAAATGTCTCAGAAAATCTCAAATACTGTCATTTTGCTATAATAGTTTTTAAAAATTTAATTTTAACTTCTCTCAGGTTCTTAAAAGTCCTCTAAACGTTTAACCTCTTTTGGTGTAATTGATGTTTATGTTAAAACACTTTCTTCTGAATTAAACATTTTCTTATATTTTTAACATCTCTGTCTTTAAATTAAACATCTATAATGATCTGAAAATATTGTTAAATAATTTTCAACATTTTTTGATATTTAATATCTGAAGTTGAAAAGGTTTGTCTCAAATGTTTTCTCTCTTGATATCAGGATGATCTTTTATTGAAGCCTCTTTAAAGGTCTTTACATCTCTATCTTAAGAGTGAAAGCATGTCTCAAAATCTCAAAGGTCCTCTTTAATTAAAACATCTTGTAAGATCTTATTTTTTTAAATCCAAAATAAAAATATCTGTAAAGATTTAAGCATTTTATCTTTAAGTTAAATGTCTTGTAAGATCTCTTACACTTTTATATTTAACGTTTAACATCTTCTAAGATCTTCAGTGTATTTTTGTAGCCTTCTACAAACACTTTAACATCCTCTTTAATTGGCATGTAAGATTTGGGATATTTTTGCTTCTAAAAAATGTTCACAAATCTTGATTTTCATTTTTCAAACATTTCCCAAAATCTCCAAGGTCATTTTGAAGCATTTTTTAAGTCTTAAACATCTTTATCTTTATTTTAACATTTTTTAAATGTTAAATCTGTTCCTTTGATTTGAATATTTTCTGAAATTAAAAATCTTTTTAAGATCGAGAAAATATTTTGTCCTATTTGCAATATTTCCCAAAAATCTTAATGGTAGTCTAAGACTCTTTAGATCTAAAATGTCTTTGTCTTAAATTGGAAAAAAAATCTCTTTCAGATCATGAACAGTTAAAACCTTTTTGAAAATCATTTTTGTTTCATACTTTAAGTTTTAACATCTTTGGAGAGTCCAAACATCCTTTTCTGTGATTCAAAAAAACCTTTTGACATTTCTAACGTCCATCCATTTTCTATACCGCTTATTTTCAGGGTTGCAGGGGCCTGGAGCCTATCCCAGCTGACACTGAGCGAGAGGCAGGGTACTCCCTGAACTGTTCGCCAGCCAATCACAGGGCCACATAGAGAGACAGACAACCATTCATGCTCACACTCATACCTTAGAACAAATTGTAGTCACCAGTCAACCTAACAAGTGTTTTTGGTCTGATGTCAAACACTGCACAGGGAGAACATGCAAACTCTGCACAGAAAAGCCCGACTGGCCGGGAATTGAACCAGGAACCCTCTTGCTTTGTGGCATGCGCCTACCTGCTGCACTGTGCCCACATTTTAAACATATTTATCTTAAATATTAAACATCTGTTAAGAACTCAAAATTTCTTTTTAGTGTTTTTTTTTTCAGCTCTTCTACATATATTTATTTTAATGAATACATTTATATTTTAGATATGTTTGTCCTTCATTTAAGATTCAGAACTGCCCCAAATCTTCATCTTTATTAAGAACATCTCTGAAGATCTCAAAGTCCATCAATTAACATTTTTATGATGTCAAACCTCTTTGACTTTTTCAATATTTTTTCAATATTTTTTGAAAACAAGCTTTACTTTAAAAATGTTCATTGTTTTAACATCTTTACCTTGAACTACGAATCATTAAAAGTCTAGAAAACATTTTGTCATGTAATTTACGTTTCTTCAGTATCTTCTCATTTAATAAATCTCTTTTTCATTTAAACATCTTTGTCAAAAATTGTACATCTCCAAAAGTTTCAAAGATCATCTTTGATAAAACATTTCAAGATTTTTAGCTTTAAGCGTTCTTAAAAGGTTCAGATAAATTTATCACAAATGTCAACATCTTTTTAGGTCTAAAATGTTGTTATTCTTTCAAACATCATTTTGATTTGGAAACATCCTTTTAAATTTAACATCATTTAAGATCTAACATTTCATTCTTTTTGACCATCAAAGATTTTTACAGCTTAGAAAAACTTAAGAGCCAATATTTAACTATTTTAACATCAGTAAATTTTGTTTAAGCTTTTTTCTTTGTCTTAGATTATCAAACATCTCTCAAAATCTCAAGGACTGTCTTTAATTGAAACATCTTTTAAAAGATTACATTTTTTTGAGCATTTTGTGCCTTTATTGGCAGGACAGAGAGAGACAGTGGATAGGCCTGTGAAAGGGGGCGAGGGAGAAAGTGGAGGAGACACTCTGCAAACAGGCCACAGGCTGGATTTGAACCCGGGCCGGCAGAAGCATGTGTATGGGTCGTGCCTGGTTGCTTACCTCTCCACCAAACCAGCACTTTAAGATTTGATTTTTAATCTGAAATGTAAAACATTAAAAGGTTTCTTGTTTTTATCTTTTAAACTTCACATCTCGGAGGACCTTGAAAAACAACAAAAATCTTTATGGTGGTTAAATTCAGTTCTATGATGGCGTTGATCAGACCCTCACGGGACAAACACGTGATGTTCATTCTGTCTCTTATTTAATAACAGATGACTCCAGCTGCAGCACCACGCCTTTGTCCTTCCAGCCGCTGTCCCACTCTCACCTGGGTTTAGATGATGATGGGGTCCTCGGTGTCCACGTCCTGCCGTCCCCCTCCTCGGTGTCCCCTGGCAGCTCAGGACGCTGGAGCAGGTCCAATCAGCTGCTCACCCCCTCTTCGTCTCCTCTGAACGCTTCGGGACGTCTGGACATGAAGGAGCAGAGGCCGATTCGAAAGTGGTCGTCTCTCACCAAACTGTCTTCGGGGGCGGATAAGAGCGCCGCACGGACCTCGACCGACTCACACAACCCCGACTCCAGAGGCTCCTTGGACAGAGGCGTCCTGCACGGTTACAGGAAGGAGCCCCGGAGTTCAAACGTGGACCTCTACCTCCCCTTATCGTCCTCCTCGCTCAGCCGTACGCTGCTGCTGCGCTCGCCAGGCGCTGCGCCGGGATACCGCTACCTCCACAGCAGCCGGGCTGCCGGTCTGGACACCGAGCGGTCCATCTGCTCCGCTCTGACCTCGCCAGCCAAACACGGCAACCTGGACATGAGCTACAGCGCCTTACCTGAAGCTAAACTGTCCCGAGAGGGAGGACAGTACGGTCTGAGCTTCTCCACGCAGGGGGACCCACTGCTGGGCCACCACGGGGACAGAAGCTCCCCGATTCAGCCAGCAGTCCGTACGCAGATGTGGCTGACCGAGCAGATGGAGTACAGACCCAAAGCAGAGGGCGGGGCTGGGGACAGCCTCGCACCATGGCAACAAGAACCAGGGCTGAACCAGGTGAGAGGAGTGAGACCACAGGATGCTGACCTGAAAACACTGAACACACAGTAAATCATGTGGAGTTTTGTTTTTAACAGTTTACATTCACTGGCCTCTTCATTAGGTACAGCTCACTAGGTCCAGGTTGAACCTCCTTCTGGCTTCACAGCCCTTTAGTTCTTGGTGACACAAATTTATTAAGGTGCTGAAAACATTTCTCAGAGGTTTGGTCCATATTTACATGATAGCATCACACAGTTAATGCAGATCTGTCAACCAAAGGTGCTCTGTTGGATTGTTTTTGGATCGAAATCACAATTCAGACAACACAATCTTGTGATCGCCAAAGCTGCTGTTTTTTTGCAGCACTCCTGACTGACCCAGGATCTGTTGTGTCAAGTATTTTACACATTTGCAGGTAATTTGTATTAAAAATGAAAACAGATTATTTATCATCAATATTAGATGATGAATAATGTGTTATGTGCTTTTGATGATTGATTTCCTTACTGTTGTCTGTAAACACAGTGAATATTGCACTGAAGCTTTATTTGAAGAAAATTGTGAATCAAATTGTAATCATAATATCTGCCAGAAAAATCACAATTAGATCTATTCCTGAGATCGTTCAGCTCTACTGCGGAGACCACTGGAGTACAGTGAATTAATTATTATGTTGAAGAAACCAGTTTGAAATGTAAAAGAATTCCAGAGACAACGGGAAGGAGTGACTCCTGTTGTTGACCCCCTGCGCCGATAAAAGTCTTGATAGAAACTTTTCAGTCGGAGCTGAGGGTCAGTCAGTCACTGTGAGACAAACTGACTTCAGCCCCATGCCGCTGGTAAATATAAATGCTAATAAATCAACTTGTGAGCTTTATGGGGATGGTCAGGTCATCAGAATAAGCAACAAACACTAACTTCACTGAAACTGAACTTTAAATGAACAATTTGAACTCAAGTGACGACAGCATGCTGTTAGCCGTTGGTACGAGAGGACATCTGTATGAACCAGAGTACAGTTTGGCAGATGGAGTCACAGGCAGAAAGAGGGAGATCACAAGTTGCCTACATGAGCTGTTGGTCCAGGAACCAGGAGATCCATTGCTGTGACAAGTGGGACTTAGCAACAACACTCACCTTTCTGGTCCACCGCAGACAGGATGTTCTGTCTCTGCAGAGAGGGGACCCTGATGTCAGACTTGGTGGAGGTCCTCGTCACAAGACCAAAATAAGCACTGTGCCTGTGTTTCTATTTTTGGGACAAAGACAGGAGTGACCCATCTTCTGACGTTTAGGAGAGTTAGATTTATATTAGTTTGTGCTCCATTGACCTCTACCTGACCCACTGAAGCACACATATATTGCCTGTGTGTAGCATCACAAAATAGGCCCAACCTTAGGAGCTTTGTTGAGAAAAAGTGAAATGCTGTTACGAATCTTACTGTAGCATCAAGTCAAGCCAAAAAAAGCATGAAAGTGGGGTCATTACGAAGCCTTCAGTGGCAGCACCAGAACCGTGTACTCGTTCATTGTCTAATGTCCATATTTGGATATCTCCCCTCAGGCACAGAGCTTGCCGGTTACTTTAATAGTTGGTGGCGCAGCTGGATAGCTTGGTCAGTGATCGGGTGGTTGCAGGTTCAAGCCCAGCTCCGGGCGAAACGTGGCGATGTGTCCTTGGGCAAGACACTTCACTTAACCCCAAGTTGCTCCCACTGCTGCGTCAGTGGCGTGTAAATGGGCATGAAAGAGCGTGAATGTGTTAGTTGATACTGATGGATAACTAACATAGAAACTCTGAACCATCAGTGAGTGAATGTGAGAGCGAATGGGTGTGAATGGGTAAGTGTGACCTGTGGTGTAAAACAGCTTTGAGTAGTCAAAAGACTAGAAAAGCGCTATATAAGCTCAAGTCCATTTACCATTTACCATATTTAATGCCATGAGCCAAAAAACCTGAACTGTCCCTGACAGTTCCTGATCTGGTGTTATTTGTGTGTTTGCAGACGCTGATGCAGAGCTCCCTGCCCGTCAACACTCTGGTGAAGCTGAAAGAGGGACTGCTGAGACAGAGGGAGCTGGAGATAGACCGGTACTGCAGGACACACACACCTGACTGTGCTGTATGTGTGTGTGTGTGTGTGTGGGGGGGGGGGGGGGGGGGGGGCCCAGATCTGACATGGACCCAGCTGAGGAGACGACAAGGACTAGATATGAGCGCGAAGTTCCTCTGATGGTCTTGTTTATCTCTTCATCAGTTCAGGTCTTTCTCTTGAGCAGATAAAAACTTTAAAATCCTGGGTGTTCATGTAAAAACTCCCCCCTCCTCAGAGTACAGAGCCTAATTCCAATGAATTTGGCACGTTGTAAAAAACGTAAATATAAACAAAATACAATGACCTACAAATCCTTTTTGACCTACATGCAACTGATTACACCACAAAGACAAAATATTTAATGTTCAAATTGATAAACTTTGTTGATTTTTGCAAGTATTCACTCATATTGAATTTGATGCCTGCAACACTTTCTAAAAAAACAGACAGGGTCATGTTTACCACTGTGTTACATCACCTTTCCTTTTAACAACACTCAATAAGTGTTTGTGAACTGAGGACACGAACTGTTGAAGCTTTGTGGGTGAAATTCTTTCAAGTTCTTGCTTGATGTTTGACTTCAGCACCTCAACAGTCTGGGGTCTCCATTGTTGTATCTCGTGCTTCATAATGCTCCACACATGTTCAGTGGAGACAGGTGTGGACTGCAGCAGGTCAGTCAGTCAGTCTGCACTCTTTCACGAGCAGAATCTGGCATCATATGTTGCTCCCATACCTGTACGTACCTTTCAGTATTAATCACAGATGTACAGGTTACCCATGCCATGGGCACTAACACCCCCCCATACCATCACAGTTGCTGTCTTTTGACCTTTGCTCTGATAACAGTCTGGATGGTCCTTTTCCTCTTTAGCCCGGAGGACACCACGTCCATGATGTCCAAAAACAGTCTGAAATGTGGACTCAGACCACAGCAGACTTTTCCACTTTGCCTCAGTCCATCTCAGATGAGCTCGGCTCAGAGAAGCTGGTGGTGTTTCTGGGTGTTGTTGATATTTGTCTTTGTCTTTGCATGGTAGAGTTTGACCTTGACCTTGTAGATGTAGAGATGAACTGTGTTAACTGACAGTGGTTTTCTGAAGTGTTCCTGAGCCCACGTGCTGGTATCCTTTACAGAGTGATGCTGGTTTATAATGCAGTGCTGCCTGAGGGACTGAAGGTCACAGGCATTCAATGTTAGTTTTCAGGCTTGCCAGAGTCTCGCTCATTAATGGAAATAACCAGACAAAATGCTCTGCTAACTAAGGTGGGCCATGCACCACCACTTACAGAACTGAGACAGAATTATCAGTCTGTCTGTCCTCTCTGTGTCCGAGCAGAGTGAGGTTTCTCTTGTGGGTCAGATTAAGCCTCAGGCTCCACTCCTGGTGGTGCCCTTCCATCTGATCCTTTAACCTTCAGCTTTGCAACCATACTCCCCAACCAAAACTTTGGTTTCCCTGATTCTTCCTGCAGGGTGAAGGGGGTAGTGTTGCTGGATCGCTTGTCAGCAATGTTTATAGTCTGAACTATGGCAAGAGTAAATCATACTCAAACCTCCATCTTTTGTTATGATTCATGAAAATATACCTTACAAATGATTTTTTGCTTTTTTTTGTCTAAGATTTTCACCTTTAGAGGAACAATATGAACGCTCCCAGCAGTTCCTCTCGTTACATAATTTAGGTCCCTTCTGCCCCTTAGCGCCCACAGCTAATGCTAACTGACTGTGTGTTTCAGACAGAAGCAGCAGATCCTACAGCTCCACGCTCGGATCAGAGAGAACGAGCTCCGAGCGCAGCAGGTCCTACACAGAGGCTGGTTCGACAACATCCTGAGCACCAAGGCAACACGCCAACATTGTTAATGTGCATGCACTCATCTGTCAGTCATTGATTACGTTAAAATAACGGGTGGTGTTTGTCAAATAGGAGCCCTCGCTGAGAGCAGCGTGTCAGCAGCCATCTGATAGGCTGTGCTGCGACGAAGAGCTGGGCAGGAAGCTGGCAGTGGCTGAACTGGAAGTTCTTCATCTGAACGAGTTCTTCAAACAGATCACACAGAAATACAACGAGGACATCAGGAAGCTGGAGGAGAAGGTACAGACACTCCAAAGCTTCAGTGCCGTTTGAAGCCCTAGTATTAACACTTTGTGATGTTTCACTGTTAGTGAGAAGTTGATCCCTACTCTGTGCCAGCTCTGAATCCACTAACAGAGCTGTGAAAAGGATGGACAGAAGCATGCAGGGCTGGACATATCACTCTGTGAACTGAAACAAATATCACAACTTTGAGGACCCAGTGTTGGTCGAGGTGAGCTGCTGTGCACCCACATGAGTGAAACAAGCTCAGGAACCTGTGTGTTCAATCACACAGGTGTGTGTCCATCTCTATAATGTGTCCTCAACACAGCAGAAACACTCTTGACTGCAGACTTTAGAGCTTAGGCCAGGTTTAGACCATAGACCAGGTATGAAGAGGATTAAAGAGCAGCCATTTTCTGCGCCCTCAGGTTGGGAACACACCAGCTTTGACTGCTCCTCATTTTCAGACAAATCCACCCCAGGGTGCAAACAAGATCACATGATCATTTTCTTTTTTACAACACATGCACTAGATGGAAAAAGAGACAAAAACGTTGGGCATGCTAATGGGCCCTAAGGCTTAGAAAAAAAAAAAAAAAAAGGCTCCTTGTGTTGATTTTTTTCTTCTTTTTTTCCCTATCATTCATGTGGAAAACAAGTTTACACTGCTCCATACTGCAGACTTTTCTCTGCACTGGGACAGCATTAATTCTTCAGATAAGTTTTTTCTTTTTGCACCCTAGAGCTTCATTTTCTTGGCAATCTGTGCAGTGAAATACTTAACAGTTGATGCACGAACCTTGGAGTGGTCAAAGAGGAAGAAGCTCCAAGCATGAGCCAAGTGTGCACACAGAAAATAATCTGGTGAAGCCTTTCTAAGTGTCCAATGTGCATGTTATAGTTTAATAGGGCTGCACACTAAACACATTGGTTTGTCATGAATATCACCATAGTTTATCCCTCTCAATCAAAAAAAAAGGGGGCATAACCTTGTCATGCAGATGATCCTCCTGATTCAGTGACTGTAATCAGGCGGCTCCAGTCTATAATGACTGTGCTCAGTCCAATGCGGGATGACCCAATCAGAGTCCTTTAGAGCAGTAAGCGTTGAAGCTATAAGCCAGATGACAGCAGAAAGTGACTGCAGGTACAGAGATTAGCATAGATACTAACAGCTTCAGCAGCAGTTTTATCAGGTCTGGATCACATTTCTGATTAAATGAAGAAAAAAAAATCACTACAAACCTCTCAATTTTCATTCCACCTCCAACATATTTTGCCAGATTTTGTTTTACACAGTAGCTCACATTCTTTTCCACCATCGCAGTAATGCCCACCTGCTACGTTATCTGATTGGACAGTAATGAATGTGAATGATGGAACGTTCAGCCAATCACCTGCTTGATATGCTTTTGAAAGGT